>CM036765.1:8691540-8894040 GCA_020796225.1 Arion vulgaris
TCATAATATTTGTCTTTATTTGGTTAAGTATAGTTTTCATAATATTTGTCTTTATTTTGTTAAGTATAGTTTTCATAATATTTGTCTTTATTTAGTTAAGTATAGTTTTCATAATATTTGTCTTTATTTGGTTAAGTATAGTTTTCATAATATTTGTCTTTATTTAGTTAAGTATAGTTTTCATAATATTTGTCTTTATTTAGTTAAGTATAGTTTACTTTATATTTATCTTTATTTAGTTAAGTATAGTTTTCATAATATTTGTCTTTATTTGGTCAAGTATAGTTTTCATAATATTTGTCTTTATTTTGTTAAGTATAGTTTTCATAATATTTGTCTTTATTTAGTTAAGTATAGTTTTCATAATATTTGTCTTTATTTGGTTAAGTATAGTTTTCATAATATTTGTCTTTATTTAGTTAAGTATAGTTTTCATAATATTTGTCTTTATTTAGTTAAGTATAGTTTTCATAATATTTGTCTTTATTTGGTTAAGTATAGTTTTCATAATATTTGTCTTTATTTGGTTAAGTATAGTTTACTTTATATTTATCTTTATTTGACTAAGTATAGTTTCTTTCTGAGCTTATTCACTGTATGAATATATTGATTGATTGATTAATTGATTTTTGATTGATTGATAGGACATCATCACTGCATTTGGTGGGTTTCATATATGTTGATCTTTTTTTGGAAGATTTCAGCAGTAGCCTGAGAGTCCCAATTTTCAAATTTAGATCTTTATTTAGTTTTTATTTTTGAACATTTTCTAAGGAATTTTGCCCGAGCAGCGGCTATCCAGCCTGCTCTTCTCAATTTTGAACATCCGATGATTCGTTTACGTGCTCAAATTAAACATGGAACCTACGTTTTATATTCCGTCTCTGATAGGACTAGGAACTCGATCTCACCTACACTGAGATCAGATATCTCTAGAAGAATATTTCGATGGTTCCAAGAGAGAGCGAACTGAGAACCTTTGGAACGAGAGGCGAGCACGTAACCTCTACGCCACAGAAACCCATATCTTTTTAAAAAAATAATAAGCATTCAATCGCATGCGCAAAGGAACTCGTCTTGTCTCGTTAAAGCTGGGCGGACTCCGGTAATTATATACGACCTAATCTTCTAATATTGGCACTCGTTCCAGTCTGGTCGCAGCTAGCAAGTTAGAAAAACATGGATTAGAGAGGAAGGTTATCAAGAGTAATTATTGTTACAGCCGAGTCTGTTGATAACATCAAGATGAATTTGGGGCAAGGTAAAACACGTAACATAGTAAGATATGGACGTCAAAGGAGATCCAAAAAAAAAAAAAACTGTGAATCTTTCAATCAAATGTGAAGTCAGTGCTGTTCTATGCTTCGGAAACTTGGATGACAACAAAAGAAACCTCTAGAAGACTACAGACCTTCATAAATAGATGTTTACGTAGAATAGAGGGACTGAGATGGTATGATAAGATTACGAACGAGGAACTCAGAGAAAGAACTAAGCAGATACCAGTAGAGAAAGAGCAAAGGAAGAGGCGCTGGTGATGGATATACTGTGAAGACCGACCGAAAGCATTGCAAGACATGCACTGTTTTGGAACCCGCAGGGAAAGAGGCGTAGGGGAAGACCTAGACAGACCCGGAGAATAGAGCTGGAGGCTGATATTAAAAGGATAGGTTAAGTGCTCGCTATTTTGATGATTATACCGTTAGATGCGTTCTTATGATGAAGCTGACTGTTGTCTGGAGCTTATCTCTGGTGTCATGTAGTTTTGATGATTATACCGTTAGATGCGTTCTTATGATGAAGCTGACTGTTGTCTGGAGCTTATCTCTGGTGTCTTGTAGTTTTGATGATTATACCGTTAGATGCGTTCTTATGATGAAGCTGACTGTTGTCTGGAGCTTATCTCTGGTGTCATGTAGTTTTGATGATTATACCGTTAGATGCGTTCTATGATGAAGCGACTGTTGTCTGGAGCTATCCTGTGTCAGTAGTTTTATGATTATACCGTTGATGCGTTCTATGATGAAGCTGACTTGTCTGGAGTTTATCTCTGGTTAAATATTGATGATTATACGTGATGCGCTATGATGAAGCTCGACTTGTCTGGCTTACACTGGGCGGATCAGTATTGATGATAGACCTTAGATGCTTCTTATGTTTGGCACTGTTGTCAGTCCTGGTGCAGCTAGTTTGAGAAACATGGATTAAAAGGAGTGGGAGCTTATCAGGTAATTATTTATACAGCCGAGATGCGTTTATGATAAGTGACTGTTGTGGAAGCTAAAACACGTGACATAGTAGATTTGAGATTATACGTTGGATGCGTAAACTATGAAAGCTGACTGTGAGCTTTCAATCCTGTGTCATGTGTTTATGCTGAAACTTGGATGACATCTAAGAGAACCCTCTGGACTGAGCATCCTGTGCATATTTTAAATTTTAGAGGGTTTACGAGAACTGACGTGTCTGAGTTTTGGTATGAGTTATGATTATGACGATGGATCTTCTAGATGAAAGAACTGTGCTGATACCAGTGATGTAGAGACCGAAGGTTAGAGAAGCTGCTGGTTGATGGTTATTGTGAGATTATCCGAATGCATTGCATGAATGCACTGTTTTGGGAAACGCAAAGAGGCGTAGGGATGATTATACTAGACGCGAGATGAAGCGGGACTGATATTAGGACTATGTCTGTGTCGCTAGTTTTGATGATTATACCGTTAGATGCGTTCTTATGATGAAGCTGACTGTTGTCTGGAGCTTATCTCTGGTGTCATGTAGTTTTGATGATTATACCGTTAGATGCGTTCTTATGATGAAGCTGGTTGGACTGGGCAGTTCTTGTATGATGAAGCTGACTGTTGTCTGGAGCTTATCTCTGGTGTCATGTAGTTTTGATGATTATACCGTTTGATGCGTTCTTATGATGAAGCTGACTGTTGTCTGGAGCTTATCTCTGGTGTCATGTAGTTTTGATGATTATACCGTTAGATGCGTTCTTATGATGAAGCTGACTGTTGTCTGGAGCTTATCTCTGGTGTCATGTAGTTTTGATGATTATACCGTTAGATGCGTTCTTATGATGAAGCTGACTGTTGTCTGGAGCTTATCTCTGGTGTCATGTAGTTTTGATGATTATACCGTTAGATGCGTTCTTATGATGAAGCTGACTGTTGTCTGGAGCTTATCTCTGGTGTCATGTAGTTTTGATGATTATACCGTTAGATGCGTTCTTATGATGAAGCTGACTGTTGTCTGGAGCTTATCTGGTGTCATGTAGTTTTGATGATTATACCGTTAGATGCGTTCTTATGATGAAGCTGACTGTTGTCTGGAGCTTATCTCTGGTGTCATGTAGTTTTGATGATTATACCGTTAGATGCGTTCTTATGATGAAGCTGACTGTTGTCTGGAGCTTATCTCTGGTGTCATGTAGTTTTGATGATTATACCGTTAGATGCGTTCTTATGATGAAGCTGACTGTTGTCTGGAGCTTATCTCTGGTGTCATGTAGTTTTGATGATTATACCGTTAGATGCGTTCTTATGATGAAGCTGACTGTTGTCTGGAGCTTATCTCTGGTGTCATGTAGTTTTGATGATTATACCGTTGGATGCGTTCTTATGATGAAGCTGACTGTTGTCTGGAGCTTATCTCTGGTGTCATGTAGTTTTGATGATTATACCGTTGGATGCGTTCTTATGATGAAGCTGACTGTTGTCTGGAGCTCATCTCTGGTGTCATGTAGTTTGAATGTAGTTTTACGGAGGAACGGAATCCATTAAAACACACGGTAAAATTCATGATAAAAGTTGGTTCATCAGTCTAGACCGGGATGCGAGAGAAGAGAATGTAGTGTTGAGTTGTAGGGCCAGTATTCATTTCTAGGGAGGACATACAATGGACAGTTTTGCAGCCTTCCCTTATATCCATAATACTATTCGCAAGGTAAGATATTGAAGTGGGCGTCTGTAGCTTAAGTGGTAGTAAGCTCGATCACAACCCAAGCGTACCTGGTTCAAACACAATTTGGAAGCACATTTGTTTGACATGGATTTTTACGAACAGTAAAAATATAACTGCAACAGGTCCTTGTGAATTCCGATCAGAATGCGAGTTATTCAGTGCTACATAGAGCAATACTGACGTACGGATGCGAGTCATGGACAATGAACACACAGATCGAAAAATCTCTGAGGGCCACAGAGATGTGGTTTTACAGAAGAATGATGAGAATCCCATGGACTGCTAAAATGATTAATCTTGAGGTGTTGAACGAGATCAAGACAGAGAAAGCTTATCATCAATATAAGAAAAAGGCAGTCAACATTTTTCGGGCGTGTGATGAGGAGGGGTGATTTAGAACACATTGTGACAACCGATAAAATAGAGGGTAGACAGAGGAAGACAGAGAGAAAATTTTGGATAGCCTGACTTCATGGCACGGTAGAGCGTCAACATCTGAGTTGATAGCAAACACCAACGACAGAGATTTGTGGAGATCCATGATCGCCTACGCCAGCCGAGCACGGCCCTGATGATGTTAATGATGAAAAATAGATCGCACCGTTCAGAAAACAATGACAAACTACTGAATGTATAAGTGGTGCTTGGAAAATCGACGACTCGTTAACTGTGCTTGATAGTGACGGCCTATAAGGGATATGCCAAACAGAAAAGAAGAAAGATATGGACAAGATTATAATGATCAAATGCAGGGAGACGGTGTTGGAACATGGACAAGATTATAATGATCAAATGCAGGGAGACGGTGTTGGAACATGGACAAGATTATAATGATCAAATGCAGGGAGACGGTGTTGGAACATGGACAAGATTATAATGATCAAATGCAGGGAGACGGTGTTGGAACATGGACAAGATTATAATGATCAAATGCAGGGAGACGGTGTTGGAACATGGACAAGATTATAATGATCAAATGCAGGGAGACGGTGTTGGAACATGGACAAGATTATAATGATCAAATGCAGGGAGACGGTGTTGGAACATGGACAAGATTATAATGATCAAATGCAGGGAGACGGTGTTGGAACATGGACAAGATTATAATGATCAAATGCAGGGAGACGGTGTTGGAACATGGACAAGATTATAATGATCGAATGCAGGGAGACGGTGTTGGAACATGGACAAGATTATAATGATCGAATGCAGGGAGACGGTGTTGGAACATGGACAAGATTATAATGATCAAATGCAGGGAGACGGTGTTGGAACATGGACAAGATTATAATGATCAAATGCAGGGAGACGGTGTTGGAACATGGACAAGATTATAATGATCAAATGCAGGAGACGTGTTGGAACATGGACAAGATTATAATGATCAAATGCAGGGAGACGGTGTTGGAACATGGACAAGATTATAATGATCAAATGCAGGAGACGGTGTTGGAAAAAATGGACAAGATTATAATGATCAATGCAGGAGACGAGTGTTGGAACATGGACAAGATTATAATGATCGAATGCAGGAACGAATGTTGGAACATGGACAAGATTATAATGATCAAATGCAGAGACAGTGTTGGAACATGGACAAGATTATAATGATCAAATGAGGAGACGGTGTTGGAACATGGACAAGATTATAATGATCAAATGTCAGGGAGACGGTGTTGGAACATGGACAAGATTATAATGATCAAATGCAGGAGACGTGTTGGAACATGGACAAGATTATAATGATCAAATGCAGGGAGACAGGGTGTGGAACATGGACAAGATTATAATGATCAAATGCAGGGAGACGGTGTTGGAACATGGACAAGATTATAATGATCAAATGCAGGAGGAACGTGTTGGAACATGGACAAGATTATAATGATCGAATGCAGGGAGACGGTGTTGAACATGGACAAGATTATAATGATCAAATGCAGGGAGACGGTGTTGGAACATGGACAAGATTATAATGATCAAATGCAGGGAGACGGTGTTGGAACATGGACAAGATTATAATGATCAAATGCAGGGAGACGGTGTTGAAACATGGACAAGATTATAATGAACAAATGCAGGGAGACGGTGTTGGAACATGGACAAGATTATAATGATCAAATGCAGGGAGACGGTGTTGGAACATGGACAAGATTATAATGATCAAATGCAGGGAGACGGTGTTGAAACATGGACAAGATTATAATGATCAAATGCAGGGAGACGGTGTTGGAACATGGACAAGATTATAATGATCAAATGCAGGGAGACGGTGTTGGAACATGGACAAGATTATAATGATCAAATGCAGGGAGACGGTGTTGAAACATGGACAAGATTATAATGATCAATGCAGGAGACGGTGTTGGAACATGGACAAGATTATAATGATCAAATGCAGGGAGACGGTGTTGGAACATGGACAAGATTATAATGATCAAATGCAGGGAGACGGTGTTGGAACATGGCTGGGATTCATTTTCCTACTTCAGGCTGACAGACTTAATAGTTGCGATTGCCATGTCTCTCTTGTTTGATTGATTGATTTATTGATTGATTGACTGATTAATTAAAGGTTTTTAAAGCCGAAGGATTGACTTGATTGCACCGGGTTTTACCCGATATGGCTCGGTCCCTCTCCGTTAGAAATGGCACGCCACCTACCGAGAGTATTGCACAAAGCACGAACTCCGTAGCTCCAACAACAATCCCAGGGATCTCTAGAAAAAACTGCAATCGTGAACAGAACGCGCGGTCCGAATTCGAACCTACGACCTTCCACTCACAAGGCAAAGTGCTTAACCACTTAGCCACAGATACTGATTAATTGATTGATAGGTCCATCATCATAGCACATCGGGGAATAACTTTGTGTTTTCCAATCTCTTTATTAAACATGAAGCAGCTGAGGAGCGTCCGGCTGAATGGATTAGAGACGCAAGCGAAGAACTGCTTCTGAAAACTGGATTCGTGAAGGCAGCTCATCTCACTGTTTAGACTTATGAGCATAGGAACCTGATACAGAAGAACAAGAAGAATTTTACTTGACTTCCTGGTTCTTTATTTTCTTCCCACCCAGTCTGGTGACGTAAATAAAGAGATTGATGTAAATTTAATTGCTTTTACTTTTATCTGAAGCAAATAGTATGATAATATTTCAGCCACAATCTCATCCCAAACACCACACAGCAATCAATACATTGTGTCTGCCGAGAGTGTTCAATCGTTTTGTTTTGTTTCGTTAAGTGGAATGTACTTTAGTTTTTCTGTGAACAAATATATTGTTTTTGGTAATTTAGAATAATTTGTGGTTAATGTTTTTGTAGTTTTGTATTCGTCTTTTTCTCTTCCACCATTTACTTCTTTATAGAAGTCCTGGGTGGGATCTTCCATGTCACCAACGGCGTCAAACAGGGCTGTGTACTGGCCCCAACACTCTTCAGCATGATGTTTGCTGCCATGCTCACGGATGTCTTTTGGGAAGGCGACGAACATGGGGTAAAGATTAGATACAGGACAGACGGTAACCTATTCAATCTTCGGAGGTTAAAATCCTCCACCAAGGTAAAAGAATCAACTATCTCAAACCTGTTGTTTGCTGATGACTGTGCCCTCGCTACCAACTCTGTGGAAGAAATGCAGACTTACATGGACAAGTTCTCAATGGCCTGTGATAGGTTTGGCCTCACCATTAACACCAAAAACAGAGGTCATGTTCCAGCCCGCCCCTAGAGAACAGTATTACGATCCAGTCATCAACATTAAACACCAGCGTCTCCAGTCAACGGACAACTTTGCTTATCTTGGCAGCCTCCTATCCAGATCGGCAAACATAGATTCTGAGGTCCACAATAGGATATCCAAAGCCAGTGCTGCGTTCGGAAGGTTATGTGTCACTGTGTGGAACGGAAGGGGATAAGCATAGTCACAAAGCTGAAAGTTTACCAGGCTATAGTGCTAACCACGCTGCTGTACGCAAGCGAGACATGGACAGTGTATAGCAGACACGGAAGAAAATTAAACCATTTCCACACAAGCTGTCTACGCAGAATGCTAAAAATAAACTGGCAGGACAAAATTCCAGACAGCGAAGTCCTCACAAGAGCAAAGATCCCAAGCGTCAACACCCTGTTGCAGAAGGCCCAACTGAGATGGGTCGGTCACGTTGCTCGAATGCCTGATAAACGCATCCCAAAACAGTTGATGTATGGCGAGCTTGAAGGGGCAGACGTTTAGCTGGTGGACAGAAAAACGCTTTAAAGACACTCTTAAAGTGTCTCTGAAATGCTTCGATATAGACAATACGTGCTGGGAATCCCTTGCGCAAGATCGCCAAATGTGGCGCTGTAACAACAAAAGAGGAACCCGAATAGCTGAGAATCATCGTATTGTTGAGTCACAGAGAAAACGAGCAGCGCGAAAAGACAGAGCACACAACACGCACATGTCTAACCTTGATCATGTATGCCCCACCTGTGGTCGGGATTCTGTTCTAGGATTGGACTCTATAGTCACCTCCGCACACACCAGAGAGGTGCAACAGTACACGTCTGAGATTGTTGTCATCATCGCTTGCGATGGACGGCTATTAAAGGGTGGGACATGTCTTGATCTTGTGTGTGTTTTGTTCGTTCTAAGGCTTCTTCTACTTCTTCTTCTCTTCCACCATTTACTTCTTTATAGAAGTCCTGGGTGGGACATGTAGTGATCTTGTGTGTACTTTGTTCCTTCTAAGGCTTATTCTTCTTCTCTTCCACCATTTACTATTTGTAGAAGCGATGGATGGGAAATGTAATGATCTTGTGTGTACTTTGTTATAAGGCTTCTTCTTCTTTGAACGCTCCATATCGACCACTTGTTAACCAGTCTGTGTTATTTGTATGTGATCGGAGCCTAGAAGCGATTGTACGTTGCGCCAGTTATGCGCCTACACTTAGGCCAACACATCCTATTTCTACGACGCTTTTTATTTACTAGGGTAGTTTCCCTAAACCCCTACCTTAGACGCCTTTAGGTCGCAGTGTTACTATTCTTTGCTCCCCACAAGGGCGTGTTCTAAGTCACTTTGTAAGCTGTTAATCATTTTCTTAAGGCTGTTCTTGATGCCATCGTCCATCTTTTGCGTGGTCTCCCTCTTGCCCTGTACTCGTTATACTTTTTAAGTGTGGCTCTCTGTGGTAGACGATACCATGGCATTCTTGTCATGTTTCCAAACCAGTTAATCTGTTGTTCTTTTATGAATGTGCATATGCGTATATTGTTAACTTGAAAAGTTAAAAAATATAAAAATTGAAGAAACTTTCAACAACTTTCTGAATGAAAAATTAGAAAGATCGGTTTGTTATATTTTTATAAATTTAGAAATATCGTTGTATTCTATTTTTAGAAATTTAGAAACATTGATGTATTCTATTTTTAGACATTTTGAAAGAATGCTGTATTCGATTTTTAGAAATTAGAGAAGATCGATGTATTCTATTTTTAGAAACTTTAAAGTTCCTATATTCTATTTTAGAAACTTATAAGTTCCTATATTCTATTCTCGTGAAAGTTCGTTATGTTGAAAAATGTATGGACTGCCAAGTAGCTAGCTATTACGGCTTCCATGGGTCAGTCACGTGCTAGGATGCCTGATAAACGCATCCAAAACAGTTGATGTATGTCAACTGAATGGCAGACGTTCGTTGGTGGACAAAAACGTTTTAAGACACTCTTAAGTGTCTCTAAATGCTTCGATATAGACATCACGTGCTAGGAATCCCATGCAAGATCGCCAAATGTGGCGCTGTAACACATAAGAGGAACCTGCATAGCTGGAATCATCGCGCCGTTGAGGCACAGGAAAACAGCTGCGCGAAGACAGAACACACAACACAACATGTCTGACCTTGCTCATGTATGCCACCAGTGGTAGGAATTCGTTCTAGGACTGACTCAACAGCCCTCGCAACAATAAGAGAGTGCACAGCAACGTCTGAGATTTTATCATCATCGCTTGCGATGGACGGATATTATTACTACCTCCACAATTTAAATGCTTTTATAACATGATGGTGTTCTTTTAACTGAAGTTTGTTTTTATTTGTCTTAATTTGCTCTTTAGTCTTTAAATCTTTTTCAATATTTTAAACAACTAAAAACAGTATGGGACGGAACTGATAGAAAAACAAAGATTAGAATACTAAAAGTATGTGTATCCCAGTGGCGACGTGTGGGTGTGAAGCATGGACATTTAGCAAAAGTGGAAAAACATATATGTGCATTTGAAACTAAGTGTTATAGAAGAGTACTCCGTATATCATGGACAGAGAAAAGAACAAATAGAAGAGTCCTCCGTATATCATGGACAGAGAAAAGAACAAATAGATCTATCCAGAAAGAACTCAAAATCAAAGAAAACTGGCTGATGCTACAAATAAGAATGAGATAATTAAAGTATTTTGGACACATAAAGAGACACGAAGTGTTGAATAAAACCATCATGATGGAAGGAAGCATCCTGGTAAAGAGGACAAGAAGAAGACCACGGAAAAGTTGGATTCAGGATGTGACTAATGATTTGAGCGTGACGGCTGCAGAGACGGGACATCTAGCCTATGAGAGAGAGAGAGAGAGAGAGAGGAATGGTTAAGGGGTATTAGAGTTGCAGGTAGACCCAGCCTCAATTCAATATAGATGGAGATTGCAATAAAATTATGTAGAACGGCTGAGCATTTGGGAGCTCGCGATGTCCAGTCACTGCCATCCGATCATGTTCCTCGGATGATCGTAGTCGATTTGCTCTGGAGAATAGTTTTATTTCGTTATATAGTGCATTGCGACCTCATGGACTCAACGCTCTACATTCCTATGCTTCTTAGTACTTTCTGTTCTCATGCTTCATATATTATATGTGAATATGTTAAATGTATATGAGTCATATATTTACTTGATTTTTATTGTTTCTCTTCTTTTTCCACTTCTAGTTTTTCTCTATTTATTTCGTTATTCGTTTTTAGTCACATATTTTCATTCATTTTTGACCGTTGTAATATCTTTGTCAAAGTCTGTATGTAGTATGATGTGAAATTCGTCATTCCTCCCTCTTGTATCATTTGCTTGATAAAGGCCTTTTGGTCGAAACGTTGCTATTGTCATTGTTTTTGTATTTTGTAAAACTACAGTACTTTGTTATTACGTTTCGCCAGCCTCAACTAGGTACTAGAAAAAGCCCTGGGAAGTAAAGGCAAGCTGCGTGACGTTGACCACATCACCATCATGTGTCGACGGTCAATGAAAAATGCAGAGTAACACCGTATTAACCAATATAACAAGGGGTATGAGAACGGTTTTTACTTTGAAAAAATTGTTTATGGTTGTAAAGTTCTGCTCGGGACTAGCTATTTGATGATGATTTTCATATTAATATCAATTAAATACAGATAATACAGATATATTCAAGAAAATAGAAAGAAGATAAAGAATGAATAAAAGAAAGAAGTATTAAACTATGAAGTTGGAGAAGCTATACGTATATGTGCAGAAACACTGATAAAAAAGAAAGTATGCTGTCCCGCAAAAATAGGTCAGAAGCACCATACAATGCGCCCTGTCTAAGCATGAATGCATAGCGGGCGAACACAAGAAGAAGAAGTATTATAGTTCGTTCCAAAATTCGTGATCACACTAAGGTTTAATTTGTACGAAATCTATCTGATGGATACAAGTAATTTTTGCATGCAGTCTTATATACCTCACGACATTACGAATCCATGTTTAACTAATTGGTAGGTAGCTTAGTTGATGCAAAAAACGTTTTTGTTATATAATTTTGCATAAGCACAACAAAATGATCATCAAAGTTTAGAACTTACAGTAATACACAAAATGGTGGCGAATGATTGCAAAGGCGTATTCCTATTACATATTAAAAAAAGAAAGGTGACATAGTGAACAAATGATACCTTCCACTTCTATAAATGAAAGTAAATGTTGCGTACATACGCCAATGACAGTCGGTAGGAAATATTGTGAACTGATTAATTCCACGGGATTCCCAATTTTGACGTGCACTGAATTGCATTTGGAACACGGAAATGCTTAGTTATAGACAAACTTGACAATCGTACTGTAAAATTTCGACAAGTATACCAGATCAACATCGCGGTAAATTTAGTAATAACATATAATAAAATTCTTACAGAACTAAAGGTTTGGGTGGGCAAAAATACTTTTGGAACGTCGTCACTGTTACCTATATAAAAATGCAAAAATCAAGAATTTCTGTCAAGTGGATGATTTTATATCGGTCGGTAAAGATGATCACGAATTTTGGAACGAACTATAGATTTTCCTATTCAGTTTTCTCTCTAGACGTTCAATTTGCGTCTTACTAACAGGCTTTGCCTATTCGATGGTTGAAACAATCAGTGACTGGCCAGAGCCAACTATAAACTTATGGGCCTTCGGACGCAGGTAAGAATTATGGGAAATCAGACCACAATTACACCACGTGACCTCGCATTTCAGTATTGGTGTATATAGACGAATTCATTTTAAAATCAATACAAAATGCTAAATCGAAGTTATATTATCCAACAAGTTAAGTTTAACAATAAGAATATCAATATTATGAATATTTTTCACCAATAAATAACCATAGACAATCCAACTCAGAATTGGTAAAATTCAAAGGCTGGCAGTTTCTATCAAACATATATATATTCCAGCGCCTCCTACCACTACGCTTAACGGCACAAGTGGACAACCAATTCCATCATCCACCTGGGAAAAGACAATAGACAAGTATAGCTCGATGATTGAGGGATAGAGAAAGAAGTGTGTTTAACCAGTGAGTCACAGGAACCATCAGTATGCATAGCCTTCGATATCTGTTAGGGAAGACCTATGGGTTTTATGGACGTCAGCTTAGTAACCAATAACCAATATTAGATCGATAACTAATATTGCAAACACGATTTAAACATATAAATAAACACGCACATACAAAGAATGGATGAAGATATTGCTTAACGATTACCCAACTTCAAAGTAATGGCGACGGTACCTAAAATAGAAAATTGGGGTTGCGTGGAATGTCGTGAAATGATTTTGTCATTTCATTTAAGAATGTATTGATAGCGATTATTAGGTCACATTACGTCTCTGACAAATCAGTTTTTGTTCAATTGATCACATGTAAATGTCTAAATTTAGAATAGAGAAACTCCTAGCTGGGAAGCACACCGGATTAGACGCCATTGTGCTAAATATAGTTTATCTCAAAACCTCGTGATACTACCATTCAAGCACAATATTTGATGACGTAATTATCCTGAAATACTTAATGATTTGACAGTACGGTATTGGCTGTGTGCAATTAGTCACTGCATTGTTTATTAAATGAAAACATTGAAAGACAACAAATGCAGTGGTTTGGACATTTAATGACAATGGAATACAACCAACCACCAATAACAGCATACAATAACAAGAGATTCAGTACTAGAGCCAAGGGAAGACCAATAAAAATATGGATGTACAATTTCACACAAGGTCGACTCATCTGATACTGGGACTCAAATTAAAGTTCTCACCACTACCCTTAATGGCAAAAGTGGAACAATCAATTCCATCATCCACCTGGGGAAAGACAATAGACAATAGACAACAGACAATAGACAACAGACAATAGACAATAGACAACAGACAATAGACAATAGTTTATTTCCTTTGTCAAACATGCGGCTTTAGTTCTCAGTGGATAGCAGAATCTCACTGCGCCGTTAGGTGGTAACCAAATAGTTGATAGTTGAACCAAAGAAGGAAGAAAAACTGTCAAGGAAGACTAACTGGTCAGCGACGAGGTCTTTGGAATTACCATCCTTTCGTCCGTGTGTTGCCAAAGCCCGTAAGGAGAGCCAGGAATAGTAACACTGTGACCAATAAGGCACGTCGTAGAGGAGACTAAGATAGGGGCCATGGGAAGCTACTCTAGTAAATATAAAGCGGTGCAGAAATCGGATATGCTATCATATTTGTAAGCGTATAACTGGCACAACATACAATCACTCTTAGGCTCAGATCACATCATCATCATCATCAGGTGCCGTGCCGGCTGGCGTAGGCGATCGTGGCATCTCAACAAATCTCTGCCTCTGGTGATTGCTATCATCTCAAATGTTGACGCTCTTCCGTGCCATGAAGTCAGGCTATCCAAAATATTCTCTCTGTCTTCCTCTGTCTCTTCTCCCCTCGATTTTACCAGTTGTCCTAATGTGTTCTAAACCTCCCCTCCTCATCACATATCCGAAAAATGATGACCACCTCTTTCTTATATTGATGATAAGCTTACTCGGTGTCTTGATCTCATTCAACACTCAGATCACAAAGAATGATTTAACAAGTGGCCGTAATAAGAGTTCGTAGAAGAGATTTTTTTCGATCCAGAAACACTTGAGCTTTCGGCTCTTCAGCTCGGTGCCATGGACATCGTAACCCTTCGGTGCCACGAACACCGTGAATCTGGGGAACCTGTGACTTTTCTGCCAGCCCGCGGTGAAATTGAACCTCGCACTCAGCGAAGAGGGCTTGGTCACACCTTTTGCAGTCCAAAACGCTTGGCTTTTAGTAAGAACACGGCTGGGCAGTGGAACGGGAAGCGAAAAAGAAGAATAACTACCAGCCCATGATAAAACATTTACTAGAGGGGTTGAGGGAGGGTGTGAGCAAAATTAAGACCGAGGATAATTGGAAAATTCCAAGAAAGGAAAGGGTTTAAACAGTCTGGCAGGACAACACAATGGGAAAGACAGAGGATGCTGGAGATTCATTGCAGCCAACCTTCGATGTGGAGAGGCACCTGATGATGATGATGATATATTGACAAATATCCAAAGTAGACCAGGAAGTCAAATGTCCTGTTAGAACAGGACAACACAATGGGATACCCATTCTCTGTTCATCTTTCTTCTTTCTTGAATCCTGTTTTGTCTCACAGTGTCATGATGAGTAGAGATTTCTAGAATGGGTTCTGGTGTGCGCAACGTAGATGGTTGTCTTTCCCGCTCTTTATTAATTCTGTGGTTTACGTTCTTCCTGGTCGATCGTTTGTCTTGTATGAGCTGTTTCGAAGTAGCATAGCTTTTTGTTGTCTTGTATGAACTGTATCGGAGTAGCATAGCTTTTTGTTGTCTTGTATGAACTGTATCGGAGTAGCATAGCTTTTTGTCTTATATGAACTGTTTCGAAGTAGCATAGCATTTTTGTCTTGTATGAACTGTTTCGGAGTAGCATAACATTTTGTCTTGTATGAACTGTTTCGAAGTAGCATAGCATTTTGTCTTGTATGAACTGTTTCGGAGTAGCATAGCTTTTTGTCTTGTATGAACTGTATCGGAGTAGCATAACATTTTGTCTTGTATGAACTGTTTCGAAGTAGCATAGCATTTTTGTTGTCTTGTATGAACTGTTTCGGAGTAGCATATCTTTTTGTCTTGTATGAACTGTTTCGAAGTAGCATAGCTTTTTGTTGTCTTGTATGAACTGTTTCGGAGTAGCATATCTTTTTGTCTTGTATGAACTGTATCGAAGTAGCATAGCTTTTTGTCTTGTATGAACTGTTTCGGAGTAGCATAACTTTTTGTCTTGTATGAACTGTATCGAGAGTAGCATAGCTTTTTGTCTTGTATGAACTGTATCGAAGTAGCATAGCTTTTTGTCTTGTATGAACTGTTTCGAAGTAGCATAGCTTTTTGTTGTCTTGTATGAACTGTATCGGAGTAGCATAGCTTTTTGTCTTATATGAACTGTTTCGAAGTAGCATAGCATTTTTGTCTTGTATGAACTGTTTCGAGTAGCATACTTTTGTCTTGTATGAACTGTTTCGAAGTAGCATAGCATTTTGTCTTGTATGAACTGTTTCGGAGTAGCATAGCTTTTTGTCTTGTATGAACTGTATCGAGTAGCATAGCATTTTGTCTTGTATGAACTGTTTCGAAATAGCATAGCTTTTGTTGTCTTGTATGAACTGTTTCGGAGTAGCATACTTTTGTCTTGTATGAACTGTTTCGAAGTAGCATAGCATTTTTGTTGTCTTGTATGAACTGTTTCGGAGTAGCATATCTTTTTGTCTTGTATGAACTGTATCGAAGTAGCATAGCTTTTTGTCTTGTATGAACTGTTTCGGAGTAGCATAACTTTTTGTCTTGTATGAACTGTATCGGAGTAGCATAGCTTTTTGTCTTGTATGAACTGTATCGAAGTAGCATAGCTTTTTGTCTTGTATGAACTGTATCGAAGTAGCATAGCATTTTGTCTTGTATGAACTGTATCAAGTAGCATAGCTTTTGTCCTGTATGAACTGTTTCGGAGTAGCATAGCTTTTGTCTTGTATGAACTGTATCAAGTAGCATAGCTTTTGTCTTGTATGAACTGTTTCGAGTAGCATAGCTTTTTGTCTTGTATGAACTGTATCAGTAGATAGCTTTTGTCTTGTATGAACTGTATCGAAGTAGCATATCTTTTTGTCTTGTATGAATTGTATCGGAGAAGTAGCATAGCATTGTGAGGCGCACTTCTTTCTTCTCTTTTCTCTATTCATGTTTTGCCTCACAGCGTCAGGATAAGAAGAGATTTATAGAACGGGCTTTTGTGTGCACTTCATAAATAATGTATTTTGTCGCCTCTGTTATCTCTGAGGTTCACATTTTGTGTGGCCGGTCTTTTAAACACTTTAAATGATACACACTAAAAAAACATTGTTCAACACAACCTTCCTCCCAACATTATATTATTAGTGTCAAACCTAGACACTGACATCAAACGATAGAAAAAAACCTAGTCACGGCAGAAATGAAATGTCTACGCAGAATCCTGGGAGTATCAAGAAGAGACCAATTTAGAAAAGAAGACATCAGGAAAAAAGTGGGTGCAAAATCAGTACTGAACTTCATCAAAAAACAGCAAATTAAATGGTTCGGCCACGTAAGCAGATTACCAACAGACAGTCCGCCTCAAAGAGCAATGTTAATTTGATACATTGAATACAAAGCAAAAGGCCACCCACGCGAAAATGTTGCTTTCAGTGATAACAGAGGCGGTGAAAAACACTATTTATGAAGTGCACACAAAAGTCCGTTCTAGAAATCTCTTCTTATCCTGACGCTGTTAGACAAAACTGGATTGACCATCATCAAATAGCTTGTCCTTTCTCTTTTTTATTTGTAGCATCAGCCAGTCTTCTTTGATTTTGAGTTCTTTCTGGATAGATCTATTTGCTCTCTTCTCTGTCCATGACATACGGAGGACTCTTCTGTAACACTTATATTTGAAAGTATATATATGTTTTCCCGCTGTTTATTAAATGTCCATGCTTCACAACCATATGTTGCCACTGGGAATATGCATGCTCTTGGTATTGTGATCTTTGTTTTCTTATCAGTTCCATTCCATACTGGTTGTTTTTTTTTGTGTGTGTGTAAAGCCATGTTTGTTCTTCTTTTAATTTCCTTCATTTCATTTCCATCTGTTGTTAGCAGTGAACCAAGATATTCAAAACTGTTCACATTTCCATCTGTTGTTAGCAGTGAACCAAGATATTCAAAACTGTTCACATTTCCATCTGATGTTAGCAGTGAACAAAGATATTCAAAACTGTTCACATTTCCATCTGTTTGTTAGCAGTGAACCAAGATATTCAAAACTGTTCACATTTCCATCTGTTATTAGCTACAAAAAATAACTACATGTGAAATGCGTTGCCTGCGCAAAGTTACCGACAACACCAGAAAATAGTCACCAACATCAGCATAAGAAAGAAAGTTGGCACAGAACCTTGATTGAATTACATTGAGAAACAAAGAATGAAGTGGTTTGGCCACTTAATAAGAATGTATCCAAACTCCACAGTCCTCTACAACAGAACATCGGGAAAGAAGGCCAGAGGAAGACCACGGAAAAGATGGTTAGATGGCGTAGCAGAATCCTATGAAAGAGCAAAAATAACAATCACACAAGCCACCAGAACAGCGCAAGACAAAACAGAAAACCACGACACTGGGTAACAACCCGGTAGCAGTGTGGCGACAAAGAAAAAAGAAGAAGATTAGCAGTGAGAGAGCCGCGGTAGCGTAGTTGTTAGTGAACTCGCTTCTCAAGGTTGGTGGTACGGGTTCAGCTCCCGCAGTGGGCGTTAAATTTTCCCGGACCGCGACGGCTCTCAGGTCGACCCAGCCTGAACTGGGTACCAGACATGCTCTGGGAAGTAAAGGCGGCCGGCGTGATGCTGACCACATCACCCATTGTGTGCCGATGGTCAATGAAAAATACAGGCCTAACACTGTATTGCCCTATATACCACATGGTATGAAAGGGTTCCTTTACTTTTTTTTTTTTTATTAGCAGTGAACCAAGATATTCAAAACTGTTCACATTTTCATCTGTTATTAGCAGTGAACCAAGATATTCAAAACTGTTAAGATTTTCTACTTCTCTCTGTTGATAAAAATGTCTTTTGTCATGTTCGTTTTATCCGTTGTCATATTTTTTTTTTTTTACCACATTGAGATATCAATTGTGTTTTTCCCTTTTATCGTTCACTTCCCCTAATAATTTCTCAATCTTTTTTTGTGATGTTGACAGTAACACTGTATCGTCAGTGTATCGGAGTTCAGATATTTCTCTTCCTCCGATTATAAAAGGATCGTATTGTTTTTTTGGAAAGTTGGAAAGCAACAAAAGCTCTAGAAAGAAAATTAGATAACTTTGAGAATAAATGTCTTAGAAGAATACTGAACCTCAAATGGTCAGATTTCAGACCCAATACACAAATAAGACAAGAGACCAAGCAAGAAAATGTATCAAATTTTATAAGAAAGCGCCGCTGGAACTACATCGGCCACACACTTAGAATGGATGAGAGAAGACTCCTTACCAATCCCTCATATGGACACCAGAGGGAAAAAGAAAACGAGGAAGACCAAGAGACTCTGCGTAGAACCATCACCAGAGAAGGCTCAACGATGGGCCTAGTAAACATCAAAGACTTAAAACAAATAGCAACGAACCGCGAGACATGGAGAGCTATGACCTCTGCCCTATGCGCCGCCCACAGGCCCAAGAGGAAAGACTAACTAACTAATTGTTTTTTTGCGCTATCTTCTGTAACATTCCGCATGATGTTTTCTGCATAAATATTAGACAAAGCGATAAAATGAATCCATGTCTGACTCCTTGCCTTATGCCAAACCAATCTGATGTATAATCGCATGTTCTTACAGCCGCCAAAAACAGGATTATAGAAAAGAAAAGAAAGGAGTGCGCCTCAAAGAACAATGCTACTCCGATACAGTTGATACAGCTGATACAGCTGATACAGTTGATACAGTTGATACAGCTGATACAGCTGATACAGTTGATACAAGATAAAATGTCCATGCAAAAAGGGATCACAGAAATAATAGAGGAAGTGAAAAGAATTATTTATGAAGCGCACACAAAGCCCGTTCTAGAAATCTCTTCTTATCCTGACGCTGTGACGCACTATAGGATTAGTGAGAAAGAACAAACTACGCTTCGACGCACTTGTGTTATTCACAGACACTTTTGGTGCAGAACTAACTAGCTATAATCATTGACTTTGGTGTGCTACCTCAGTCTTGATCTAACATTAATATCAATCGATTGAGTATCAAGCCATTGTTGTTTGCGAATCAATAAACTAGGCATGTGTTATTTAGGCATTAGAACTAAGTATATGGAATAGGCATTCATTGCTGTGTTATTGCTTCTGTGGGTAAGATGTGTTCTGTAGTATATTATTATCGAGACTTTTTATTTTTCTTTGAGTTAGGTTTCGTATGCTCATCTAAACCGTGAGATTTGTTGTTTCTATGAAGCAGCATGTCAGTTGGAGTTTCTCGAGAGTTCCCCATAGCTTGCTCTGTAAGCTTCGTTCATGAGGCCATGTTTCGTTTCGTTGGTGTATGTATGATGGACATGACTGCAGGATGTGATCTGGAGTCTGCATTTCTGTCTGACATGCACACTGTGCAGTCTGAGCAGGCTTTTTCTGCGCATGTGATGGTTGAGCCTGCATTGACCTGTTCTTAGACGAAACATTGTTGTGTGCTGTTTTCTGTTTAGTCTGCTGATGGGATCTTGTGAGTGTTTGCTGTGGGTTTGTTGTCTCCACAACTCTTTGTATTTGAATTTAGTGAATATATATTATATTTGGATATAGTTAAATGTGGTGACGTTACCGAGTGTTGACTGAAAATGCTATATGGCCCCAGATCTTTTAATCCCACAAACGTTTCATGTTTACATTGTCTGCAGTAGATATCATATTAATAAACTAAAGGAACTAACTAATCTATGGAAGGGACATGACATAATAACAAAAATTAAGTGTTTAAGAGCCTGCGTTTCCCCCATGGCAACATATGGTTGTGAGACAAGCGGCAGCGAAGATCATTAATCCCTTTGAATGCGAATGCTACCGAAGAGTACTTAGAATATCATGGACAGAGAAAAGAACAAATGCTTCTGTTTTGTAACAGTTTGATATTAAAGAAATATGGATATTAAAGAACATAAAATCAAGGAAAATTAAATATTTCAGACACATCAAACGACATGAGTTCCCATAGAAGGTATTTTGGAGGGAATGGCGTCTAAAAGAAGAATGAGAGGAAGATCTAGAAGACGATGGATGCAAAATGTCATCGACGATCTGAGAATGACTGCTGCTGACGCCGGCCAATTTGCACAGAACAGAGAGTTTTCAGGACTGCTGTCATGGGAGCCAGGTTCCGGAATGGGCAGGCTACTTGATGATGATGATCATCATTATATTAATATATGTTATCCAGTTTGCTCAGCTGTCAAAAACAGCGAAATTCACTCGCATTAGATTCCATCTCCTGTGGCATTGCAGGTAATGAGAGTGTCAATGTCTTGGCTAGGGAAGGCAGTCCCTAAGAGCAAATTTACCAACCACTATCTTTTCAAGAGGTCAAAAACTCATAAAGAAACAAATCTGCAGTAGAATGGAAGACAAACACTGGATATTATTATGGAAAAGACTTCTTCAAAGACCTAATCAGAACAGACCAGATCATCAGTTTTCACCTACATACCGGACACTCAACAAAGACGTATATAGACTAGGAATAAGTCAAACAGTTCTCAGCCAGTGTCAGCAGGAGGAATCAGACACCGGAGCATGTACTGCAAGACAGTCATCTCCTGTGTGAGCTGAGAAGCAACATGTGGCCACATCCATTCGACCTAAAAACTAAGCTTTGGGGAAACATGACAGACCTGAAGCTGACTGTCCAGTGTGTGGTCCACTGTAAACTAAGCGCATGACCAGAGATCGCTGAAGAAAAAGAAGGATCCAGTATACAATTGTACAAGTTAAGAATACTAAGAGCATGCATATTCCCAGTGGTAACTTATGGGTGTAAAGAATGGGCATTTAACAAGGCAGTAGAAAAGCATGCACATGTTTTTGAAAATAATAACTAACCACACACAGATGGACCATACCTGGTACAAGATAGAACACTGATATTTCCCACGTCGCTTCACGTCACATGTGGGTAAGACAAAACAAAACTATTTATAGCTGCGATAATAAATGCAACGTTTAGCACAAATTCAAAGAAAGTTCTCTATTTAAAAAGACTGGTAATGTGATTGGTGCACAGAAATAGGCTGCGATTTCGAACAGCACACGTCTGAGGCTGTTGTCATCATCGCTTGTGATGTGTGGCTTTTATTATCATTGTATATGCCGCCATAGTGGTTAGTTGTATGTAATGAGTTAATAACCGTTCAAAATCTCTTTTTTCAGAAATTCCCTTCTTGTTTTGTGTGCACATGATCTGTCTATAAAGGACTATTTGGACGTACAGACTTTTGAATTCTTCAGTTGTAACTATGGAAACCAGTAAACAAAAATCTGATATCTGTGATGATAATTTAAATGAGATTCTTCAGTTCAGTTTGGTTAACCCTGATGAACTTTCTCAGCAATTAGACGCAGCAAACCTTGACGACGAAGAAACTGACCACTTACTCCAAGAAGCTTTAAAACTCAATGCCCAGCTGAAAGAAAAACTGAGAGACCAGAATGCTGAGAAAGGTATACAGTCTGGAACATTGTATGGAAAAGGTGAAAGAATGAAGACATATAGATGTCAACATCTTGCTGTGGCTCAACAGACTTCTCCAGAAAAGCACAGTCTTCCTGCAATCGGCTCCCATTTTCTGATCAACAGGGGAGATAACCCAAGATCTGAAAGCTGTCGAGCTGGAGTTGCTTATGAAAGAACTTTTCCACAAAGGGAAGTAATTGGAAATAAAGATCAAGAGGCGTGTGGACGCACTACATCGGTGGATAAAAGACTTGTGGATTCCACTACATCTGTGGATAAGAGAGCAACATGGGATAACCGATTTTCATATTCTTAAAGATGTTAATATAATACTTGTACTTGTTTATTTCCTTCATCATTGTCATCATTATTTAGTAGTGGGGCTCAGCTATAGTCCCTTCCATGGTAGCTCTGTCCTTATCAGGGCAAAGAGCACAACTACAGTCCCTGGTAGCTCTGCCCTTACCAGGGCAAAGGGCACTTTTCAGAGCCGGAGCATACCCATTATGGACCAACGACCAGACCAGGTCATACGCAAGAGAACCGCCGGCCGACAGTCCACTCAGGAAACAGGACTTCACCTAGACAGCACCAAGCAGCAAACCTCCACAAGACATTAGCCAGATAGCAGAGAGCCCAGGCTCTGATACTGTTTGCAGCAGCACGACAGGCAGTCAAAATAAACATCCCACAACATGGAACCACACACAATACCAGCACATAGTCCTTTTCAGGACTAAAAGCCAGATCACCACATTAATCCCTTACCAGTGCTACACCACAGCCAACTCTAGATAACTAGGCCAGACAACTGACTGGTTGTTCCCTGACCTAGATCAGAAAAAGGGGACGGAAAATATAGATGTTTGATAGAACACTGCAAGCTTTTTTTGCATTTTTACTCAATTCTGTGAATCTATGGTTATTTATTGCTGAAAAATATTCATAATATTGATATTCCTTATTGTTAAACTTAACTTGTTGATAATATAACTTTGATTTAGCATTTTGTGTTGATTTTAAAATGAATTTTCTATATACACCAATACTGGAATGCGAGGTCACGTGGTGTAGTTGGGGTCTGATTTCCCATAATTCTTACCTGAGTCCGAAGGCCCATATGTTTATAGTTGGCTCTGGCTACACACAGAACAAGACACAAAGTACTTCTCAGGACTCCACATCAGTAAAAAAACAATTCAACACAGTGTCCACACCAGGAAGAGTTCTTAGCTACATGGCCACACCAAGAAAAAAGGCAATTACGCCCTGATATAACCAAGAAAGACACATGTCTTAGGTTAAAAAGTGCGTGCTTCGGCCATATAGAAGCTTAATCCCCTCTACTAAACAAACAAAAGAACAACATGTGTGGGAGTATTCTCTGAAAGTAGTTAATTCTTATTTTTCTTGTTTGTTGGCCTACACGCTCTGATATAACCAAAAAAGGTTCGCCTTAGGTTAAAAGGTACGTGCCTGGGCTTAAAGAGGCTCTACTCCCCTACTTAACAAACAAACAATGGTGAGCTCAGCGATAGCGAATTTGATAATTGATTAATTAATAGAACCATCATTATTGCACTTCAGTGAGTAACCATCCGTGCTCCGATCTTTCTTACACAGGAAGATCTCAGCTGCAGTGCATGAACTCAGTAGCACCGGTAAAAATTATCGATGTAATTGTAAAGATATTTTGTAGGAATTTAATTTTTAAATTGTTTCCCTAGGTCGGATTTTTTTCTTACTTAGGGAGGCGAACCCGAATAGAAAAAAACCAGCAGAAACCGAATATGCTCCGAATATGGTATGACATAATGAATTCACGCTCTGGAAGCAAATCACATAAAACCACATAAAGGTTGTTTAACAAATTGTTGTTGTACAGCTAAATAAGAAGATAAGAAAAAGAAAAATACAACATTTGTGAGACCCACTCGCCAATAACCAACTAAGTAACGAATACTTGTTGTAGAAGTAACGAATACTTACAAATACTTAACGCGCACCAACAATATACATATATGTATTGGATCCGAAGACTTTATTTGCATTATAACATTTTAAAATTATTATTTGCTGCCCGCAAAACAAAACCAAAAAAAAGATAAGAATGATTGAGAGAAGGAAATACATGAATAGAATGTGACACGAAATACCATGTAACTGAAGTAGTAAAATAAGCAGATGTGGGTCATCCGTGACAAGTATAGTCCAGGAGTTATGTATGAGTGACGTCTACTGTTATGTTACGGTAAGTTTCAATCTAATACAGGCCGTCTAGACGGTCTGTTTGACATGACAGGATCAGACAGCTCGGACTGAAGGGTCTAATGCCGAAGGATTGACTTCATTTCACCAGTTTTACCCAATATGGCTCGTTCCGGCTCCATTCCGACTGAAATCACATGCCACAAGTAGAGATTATTGTACAAATCACGTACTCAGTAGCTCCAGCAACAATCATTGGGTTCTCTGGAAAAAATTCACTCTTGAATAAAGCGGCGTGGCCTGGTTTCGAACCAGCGACCTTCGAAACGCAAGGAACGGCTTAAGCACTTTGTCATAGACTTTCTAAACACCTTCTTTACTTTTCATCTAAATTACGAATACCTCTGAAGTCGAAGTAAGGTTCGTCTGAAGGATGAGAGACACTGATAATAAGAAAAGCAAATCTTCAAACAAAAATCAGTCAGGGATGCCATATCAGGCACCATAACATTCAACAGACAAGGACAGACTATCAACTTCCGCCTCAGGATAGGTAGGACATAACAGACTGCACAAACACCTACACAGGATACGATGTCCTCATCCTCTCTGTGGCACCGCTGATCAAACCACAGAACATGACCTGCAAGACTGTCCCCTGTATGCCCTCCCTAGAAAGCAATGCTGACCCTACAACTCAACACTACATTAAAAACTACATGGCACCATAGATAAGCTCCAGACAACAGTTGACTTCATCATAAGAACACGTATAACGGTATAATCATCAAAACTACATGGCACCAGAGATAAGCTCCAGACAACAGTCGACTTCATCATAAGAACGCGTCTAACGGTATAATCATCAAAACTACATGGCACCATAGATAAGCTCCAGACAACAGTCCAGACTTCATCATAAGAACACGTCTAACGGTATAATCATCAAAACTACATGGCACCATAGATAAGCTCCAGACAACAGTCCAGACTTCATCATAAGAACACGTCTAACGGTATAATCATGAAAACTACATGGCACCAGAGATAAGCTCCAGACAACAGTCCAGACTTCATCATAAGAACACGTCTAACGGTATAATCATCAAAACTACATGACACCAGAGATGAGCTCCAGACAACAGTCCAGACTTCATCATAAGAACACGTCTAACGGTATAATCATCAAAACTACATGGCACCATAGATAAGCTCCAGATAACAGTCCAGACTTCATCATAAGAACACGTCTAACGGTATAATCATCAAAACTACATGGCACCAGAGATAATCTCTAGACAACAGTCGACTTCATCATAAGAACACGTCTAACGTTATAATCATCAAAATAGCGATCGCAAAGAAGAAGAAAGAAGGCACTATAGCTAAGACTGTATTCATAGCGGGCAAAAGAAGAAAAAAACTACAATATTTAAACTAAACAAATGAAGAAAAGGCAAAAAATAATTTATAATAAATTGTCAAAGTTTGTGTTCGCTTAATTTTTGTTTCGATTATTGTCCTGACGTTGTTGTTTATTTATTGTCTTTCTGTCTGGCTTGTTTTATTGTCAGTGGTTTGGTTGGTATGTTCTTCTTTACCATTTTGATCATTCTTGTGATATATAAAGAGTCTTTGCCAAGAGCGGTTAGAACGTTGCGCTCCTGTTAAGACCCTACTAGTGTAGGACAGGCACATCTGAAAATGTTCTCTACCTAACTTTTATTATCATAATCTAGGTTAATCTAGAAGGACATAAGTGACATTATGATGGTTTGACATAACGGACATATGATGGTATGACATAAGTGACATTATGATGGTATGACATAAGTGACATTATGATGGTATGACATAACGACATATGATGGTATGACGCATAAGGTGACATTATATGGTATGACAAGGATATGATGGTATTGACATAGCGACATATGATGGTAGACATGAATCAAGTGACATTATGATGGTATGACATAAGCGACATTATGATGATGTGACATGATTGACATTATGATGGTGTGACATAAGTGACATTATGATGGTATGACATAGCGACATTATGATGGTCAGTTATCAGTTATATGAGGACTATCATCATAGCACTCCGGACACGTCCATAGGTGCTCCGATCTCCGCCTCAGCAAATCCAGCAGCGTCCAGCGGGCCCAACACGCCAGTTCGATGTTGATTAATCAATCTCCTTGCATACCTAGTATGTCGCTCTTTTCGGGCTGCACCAATATTGAGACCCATCTCTTTCAATCTGGTCAGCGAGTGGGATTCACAGCCCTGAAACTCCTCTGTTCGGAAAGACTCTCTAAATGCGGGAAGAATGTCATTTCGATCCATGGCAGCTCCCTCTGATATTGTAGCCAAGCAGCCAATCTATCAGCTCGTTCATTACCCCTAACTCTTGCGTGCCCAGGGACAAAAATGTAGATGATTTCTCTGATCATTGTCTGTACCAGTACCTCCACCCAGTTGCGTCTCACCATTCCTGATTCGACTTTACGAATCATGCTCATGGAGTCACTGAGTTTGAAAACACGAGAGTAGTTGTGAGATGCCAACCGTTTCAGCGCCTCGGTAACCGCCAGAACCTCCATTGTCAAACTACTGGTGGTTGTTGCGTAGGCCCCACTGGCCTCTCTTATTTTTTCCTCTTGAGCGTGCTGAGCCCGCACAGCGTTGTTGGCGAATGACTGAACCATCGGTGTAAATAACCACATCTGTATCATTGATGATGTCATTCAAGAACGCCTCCGCCTCCACGTTAATCAGTGATAGATTATTTTGTTCGCAGTTTTTCTTAATACATGTAATAACGGTGAAAGCAGTCTGAAATTGAGTGGCACAGCAATCCATTCCTCTCCTGTTTCAATTCCGGAAGGATCACATATTTTCCTAAGAGTATCTTCCGCCTGACCCAACCATGATCTGCCTTTCTTGAGTCTACACCCTTTCTCCTTAATGAGTTCTTCATGGAGAGGATGTTCCTTGTTTGCATTGATTCTTAGATATGATCGAACCCTCCAAGTTTCAATTCTGTTAGCAATAGTTGGGAGGTCAAGAAGGAATCTCATTGCCACTCCTGGTGTATCTTTGGTGCATCCCAGAATGATGCGCATAGCCTCATTCTGAATTCTTTCCAGTCTCACTGTTTGCGTAGGACTTATTGTTAGGAGAGCTCATGCATATTCTATACATGACAGAACAATACCTTGGTACTGATAACTTATGATGGTATGACATAAGCAACATTATGATGGTATGAGATAAGCGACATTATGATGGTATGACATAAGCAACATTATGATGGTATGAGATAAGTGACATTATGATGGTATGAGATAAGTGACATTATGATGGTATGAGATAAGTGACATTATGATGGTATGAGATAAGTGACATTATGATGGTATGAGATAAGTGACATTATGATGGTATGACATAAGTGACATTATGATGGTATGACATAAGTGACATTATGATGGTATGGACAAAATAAAGTGCCTTATGAATGATTCTAAATTGTTTGTGTTTTTTTAATGTTGGATATGATTGACTGATTGATTGATATGACCTTCTTTCTTCTTCTTCTTCTTCTTCTTCTTCTTCTTCATCTTCTTCTTGGAACGCTCCCTATCGACCACTTGTTAACCACTCTGTGTGATTTGTATGTCATCTCATCGCCTGTGTGGTACCGGGGCCCACAATGGAAGCAAAGAATAGTACCACTGCAACCTATAATGCATGTTTTAACAGTCGACTGATGTAGGCCTTAGGGAAGCTACCCTAGTAAATAAAAAGCAGACAAGAAACTGGATGTGCTGATCTACTTGTAGGCGCATAACTGGCACAACGTACAATCGATCTTAAGCTCAGACTACGAACTCACTCTCACATTACACTGGGATTACGAACCACTCCATTACACTGGGACTGCGAACTCACCACATTACACTGGGACTACAGAATCACTACATTACACTGGGATTACGAACTCACCTCATTACACTGGGATTACGAACTCACTCTCACATTACACTGGGACTACAGAACTCACTCTCACATTACACTGGGACTACAGAACTCACTCTCACATTACACTGAGAGCAGGGATCTCTGAAAACAATATCTCAATGGCTCCACGAGGGAACTAACTGAGTACCTTTGGTACGAGAGGCGAGCACCGAACCTCTACGCCAAAGATATTTCATTGATATTAAACAGATCAATAACACCTGTCATGTGACCCTAAAATGTAAATATTGTTGTCCCAATTAACACACCTGGTGTGAACAGGAAGTGTCCATAGAAACCCACTGGTCACTCGCTGGTCAGGGTCACTACCTGCGACACATGCCACCTGGTCTGCTTACAAAACCAAAAGAGATTTCAAGGCCACAGTAGGGATTTCACAATTGTACATTCATTGTTTCCGGTTTTCAATATAGTAATAATAATTCCCCTCGTAGCGTTATACGTTACATAGGGCCTGCAAGTAATTTCTCCATACCGCTCTATCCTGGGGAACTCGCTCAATCTTACCCAAGGAACAGAGACCGATATTTCTTGCCTCTCTCATCAAAATTCGTTTCATGGTCTCCTTAGGTCGATCTCTCTTTCTTGAACCCTTTGCGCCCGAGTGGTTACCGGGGCCCAAATTTGGGGTGTAAAGAATAGAACCACTGTTACCTGCCACGCATGTCGTAAGAGGCGACAAAGGAGGTTTGGCTGAAATCGGATGCACGTGTCCGCTAGGGAATGCTAACCCGAAACAAATGCTTGCAGAAAACGGATGCCCCAGGCTGTAAGGCGCATAACATGGTGCAACGACTCCTCACAATGAGGAATGGGATAATGGATTCTACGGTCGCCAATCTGCCTCGGAGATTTAGCCAAGCAGTAAGAATATCAGACCTACCATCACGAGGGTGGCTAAAACGTACTGCTGGAAGAGGTCGATACAAACGGGGAAGCAGAAATCATAGGAATTATACCCTGCGAACTGCCCCCAGTGTGCAGACTTGAGAAGAAAGAGGTGACTCACTTACACCAGCGTCCAAGACAAACTGTATGGCGTGGCTGATAATCTGAGGCAGACGGCTGCCTTTATTAGAGAATCAGAAATCCCAATCTAGTGAGAACACAGAAGAAGAAAGAACCCTTTTCATCCCACTTAACTGCATCCAACATATCTCCATCTTCTCTTTCTTATAACAGTTGTTATTATTGCTTGACCAGACATTGCTCTGATTTCATCTCTTGACAATTTTTCCTTTTTGGTCCCTCTGCTTTTTTGCCATTACGCGTAGCAGGTTTAACTGATGATCGGTTTCCAAGTTAGAGCAGGCTCGTCGCTTGATATGACGTGGTATTGTGTAGTTGTAGGATGTCTGTAACTCCATCAACCCATCTTTTTCTTGGTCTGCCCCTTTTTCTTGATGGTTCCATTTTCAGGTTGTACGCCCATGCAACTGGTGTATTCAAGTTCATTCTCACCAAGTGACCAAACCATTTGAGTCTCTGTTTTTCAACGAATCTAATGGCATGTGTTTTTCGACTGTTCTTCTAATTTCCTCATTTCTTATATGGTCTCCTCTTGTTTTATTTACCGCTTTTCTCAAGCATCTCATTTCATAGGTGGAGATTTTTTGGATATTTTTTAGTCAGTGTCCATGTTTGGCACTGGTGTTGGTATAAAGATTACATTTAAAATCTGTCTTTTAATCTCTACTGGAATTGCTGGGTGTTTCAAGATTGGGGTAAGTTGGTATGTAATGTTGTTGGCTTGCTGGATTCTAGTGTCGATCTCTCTGTCCAGTCTACTATCAGATGTGAAGATACTTCCAAGGTATTTGAATTCTCTCACCTGCTTTAGCGTTTGGTCATTTATTTGTATGTTGATATCTTTATGTTCTCTGCTTATAGTCATGACTTCTGTCTTTTAAATATTGATCTTCATGTTGTATTTGAGGCAGCTATTGTTGAGTAAGTTTATGTGTTCTTGAAGCTGTTCACTATTATTATGGGATAGACATTGGTCGTCAGCAAAGAGCAGTTCATTTTGTTGGTCTGCGTTGAGTGATGCTTCATCTATTTTGGTGATACTATCCATGTATATAATAAAGAGGAGAGGTGATAAAACACATTCTTGCCGTACTTATGATGTTACTGGAAACCAATTTGTGAATCCAGCTCTTGTTCGTATGACACTTTCACTTTCTATATATATGGCTCTAACACGGTCTAGCAGCGTTCCTTTTATTCCGTAATTTTTAAGAATATCCCATAATATTTCTCTGTTAACCCTATCGAAGGCGTATCAAAACCTACACTTAATGCAACCTCATAATAACATTTTGTGACAAGGTGTACACGTAAATTTGAACTTCTTAATCTGGCTCGACTTGTATGTATAATATAGGCGATATCCATCTTGTTTACATTAAAAAAGTTGTGACTCATCTAAACTCATCACATATATATTCAATTTTAATACTTGCTGACTTGCAATGTACCCGCATATCCCCATATATATCATTGCACATATCAGTTATATCAAGGTATGGTAGTTACAACCTTGCTTCATCATGTACTGCGCCATCTGGTGCGCTTTGTTATAGATTTTGTGTGTAGTTGAACGTTGATGAAGGATCGATGTCGGGTTGTGGTTTTTGGGGGAATTTATTTTCTTGTCTTTCTCTTATCCTTTTTGTGTCTCACAGCGTCAGGAACATACGAAATTCTTCATATCGACCACTTGTTAAACCACTCTTTGTGATTTGTATGTGATCTGATCTTAAGAGAGATTGTACGTTGTGCTAGTTATGTGCCTACAAGTAGGCCAGCACATCCGATTTCTGCGATGCTTTTAATTTACTAGGGTAGCTTTCCTAGGCTCCCTACCTCAGTCTCCTCTTACGACATGCGTTGTAGGTCGCAGTGGTACTATATTCTTTGCTCCCCTTGTGGACACAGCAAAGCCCTGGGGAGAAGAGATTCTGTGGGCTTTTGTGTGTGCTTCGTACATGGTGTCTTTCACTGCCTCTGTTATTTCTGTGTTCCATCGTTTGCGTGGACGACCTTTTGCTTTGTATCCACTGTATCGGAGTAGCCTTGCCTTTTGAGGCGCAATGTCTGTTGGTAATCTGTTTATGTGGCCGAAGCATTTAATTTGTTGTTTGTTGATGAAATTCAATACTAATGTTGTACCCACCTTTTTTCTGATGACTTCATTTTTAAGCCAGAATATTTTTCGTGGGTAAATGGTAGAAATTACATTTTGATGTTGAAATGTATGTGGTTTTTTGTGGATGTTGAAATGTGGAAACCTGACTTTGAAAAGTGGAAATCACACTTTTGCTTTGTGTTTTCTGTTGGGAAAACCTCCACAGCCTCCCTTTCCCTTTCCACACTTTGCATTCCACTGACATTGCAAGGTAGTTCTAGTTTCTTCATCCCTGACCAGGTAGTCTTCCGTTGCCAGCTTTCCTCCTTCTTTGGTTCAAATATCAGATACATATATAGACAACAACAAGTAGTTTAACTATGGAGGAACGGGCGGTTACAGAAGCGGAATAGTAGGCATCTTATAACTACTCTCATGTTTTCATACTCAGACACTCCATGAGTATGATTCTTAAAGTTGAAACAGAAATGGTGAGATGAAACTGGGTGGAGGTACTTGAACAAACATTGTGATCAGAGAAATGTCCTTAATATTTTGTCCCTGTGAATGCAGGAGTCAGTGGTAATGAACGGGCTGATAGATTGGCTGGCATCGCTACCATATCGGGGCTGCAATGGACCGAAGTGACATTTTTAACGCAATGAGAGAGCTTTCCGAATGTAGGAGTTTCAGGGCTGTGAATCCCAGTAGCTGACCATATTGAGAGATTTGGGTGTCAGTATTGGTACAGCCAGAAAAGAACGGCATACCAAATATGCAAAGAGATTGATTAGTCAACATCGAACTGACGTGTTGATCCCTGGACGCTGCTGGATTTGTTGAGGTGGAGATCAGAGCACATGTGGACGTGTCCGGAGTGCTATGATGATAGTCCTCATATAACTGATACATTCATATTTATGTTCCTTTCCCTTTCTTTCTCTACATGTGAAAACTATCCCAGAATGGAAACTTGTAGATAAGAATGACAGCAGTGTAATATTTGAGAAAACGCTTAAGAAGGAAGAAATGTTTGACAGTGCCTGCCAAATACTGGAAGTCTTGAAGATGTATTACAGCTAACCTAGAATGTGACGAAAACATCCAATCAATCAATCTCACCCCAAACTGACCAGCTGAAACATCCCACCGGATATGATGTTTGAATCTGCACACCTGGACAGTTTAACTTCGCGGAAAGTGATAACAAACATCTGGGATTCTCCGGAAGCGGAAGGGAGGAAAGACTGATAGGGTAAACGCGCAGATTAACAAGATACGACAAGTTAAATGTACTTGATAATATCAGTTTTTTGTGTGAGGAAATTGAGGATGATCAAAATGAAAACAAAAATATAGACACAAGAGGGATGCAGTCTCTCTGGTGTAGAGATTACGTGCTCGTCTCTAGTGCCAAAGGTACCAGGTTTGCTCCCGTGTGGATATTTTTCCAGAGATCCCTGATCTCAGTGTAAGTGAGATCTAGTTCCTAGTCATATCGGAGGCAGGCGATAAAACGTAGGCCCCGTTTTCAATTTGAGTACGTAAACAAACCATTGGTAGTTCAAAAATCGATAAGAACAGGCTGGAATGCTGCTGCCCGGGCAAAATTCATTGAAAAATTCAATATAAAAAATTTCTACAAAAATATTTTCACCATCTACAAAGTTACATCGGGACCCTTGCCGATGCTACGCAGCTCGTGCACTGTAGCTGAGATCTTCCTGTGTAAGAAAGACATCGGAGCACACATGGTTACTCACCGAGGTGCAATTATGATCCTATCAATCAAACAAACAATCAATCAATCAATCAATCAATCAATATAAAATCGATGTACAATCTTCTTCGAACGTTCCATATCGATAACTTGTTTTTTAAAAACTCTTTGTTATGTGTATGTGATCTGAGCTTAAGAGCGATTGTGCCAGTTATGCGCCTCCAAGCACTCCAGCACATTCGATTTCTGCGACGATTTGTATGTACTAGAGTAACTTCCTAGGCCCCTACCTCAGTCGCCTCTTACGACATGCCTTGTAGGTCGTAGTGATACTATTCTTTGCTCCCCTTGCGAGTCCCTGCAACACACGGTCGCACTTTAATCTTAATAATATAGAAAATATATAATAATATAGAAAATATATAATAATATAGAAAATATATAATAATATAGAAAATATTAATAATAAATAAAGATGAAGTGTCTACGCAGAATGCTGGGTGTAACAAGAAGAGACCGGTTGAGAAATGAAGACATCAGGAAAAAGTGGGTACAACATCAGTACTAGACTTCATCAAGAAACAACAAATTAAATGGTTCGGCCACGTAAGCAGATTACCATCAGACAGTGCACCCCAAAGAGCAATGATGCTCCGATACAATGGGTATAAAGCAAAAGGTCGGCTACGCAAAGATGGACCTCAGAGATAACAGAGGCGACGAAAGAGACTATCTACGAAGCGCATACTAGGCCCGTTTTAGAAATCTCTTCCTGACCTGACGCTGTGAGGCATACAGGATTCGAGAAAGAAAGAAAGATAGAAAACGAAATGACACAAACAACAAATAGAAAGAAAATCTGACAGAACAGAGAAGTACAACTACGATATAGCTCAGCTGGAGAAGTTGCTAATTAGTTGTTGGAAAGGATTTCAGAATTAGAAAAGTAGAAGGAAGAAACCTACTGAAGGTGGCTGCCATATTTTTCATGAAGTTGAAGAACCGGATGGAAGATTCACTTAACGAGCGGAAGTCGAGGCTTAGATTGTGTGAAGGTTGGATCCGAGGGGAAGCTAAGCGAAAGGGAAGGGATAAAAATAAAGATAGAAGAGATAAGTAAGAGGCAATATCGTTTGAAAATATTTTAAAGTAATTGGTACTTTTTTAAAAATTAATATTTGAACGATAATGGCGGCTTGTTAGATTTCCGGCGTGGACAATTTGGCTGTATGTTTGTGTATATGTGGGGGTCTTATGTGTTTATGTATGTGACGTATTTATGTACATATAATTTATGGATATGTTTACAAGTGGGCATATTTTTAGGGGTAACGTATGGGGGTGAGAGCATGAACATTTAACAAGACAGTGGAAAATTATATATGCGTTTTTGAATATATGTAAACAGTCGAAGGATTGACTTCGTTGCACCGGGTTTTACCCCATATTGCTCGGCCCATCTCTGCAGAAATGGTACGCCACATGCTGATGGTATTGCACAAAGCATGAACTATGTAGCTCCTGCAATAATCCTAGAAATCTCTGAAAGTATACCAATAGCTGCTCAGTCTTCCACAACAGATCTCGAAGTATATGCATACTGAAGGTTCCTGTGGCATGCTGATTGAACACACTTATTTCCCTACCCATCAAGCATCCATCTCTACTTGGGTTTCTTACTTATTCCTCTCCGGTCCTCGTGGAGCATAGGGCATCAACAATTGTTAGCAAATTTTCATGGTCTATGGCTGTGCTCTTTATGGTCTTTCAGGACAGGACAGTCGAGCGTCGTTAATTTCTCAAGAAGCCTTCGTCTCCAGATCTGTCTAGGACGTCCGTTTTTCGTTTTCCTTGCGGGTTCCACTCAAGTGCTTGTCAAGTGACACTCGACTGTGTCTTCCGTAGGGTATGCCGGACCCATCGCCATTTTCTCCTCTTAGCTTCATGGGTCCACATGGGTTCCTGCCCTGTTTTACAACGTGGAAATTGTAAGACAAAATTATAAAGCGGCTTTGGTAGAGACGTTCAACATTTGACTTCTTCACCCTTCGCCCCTAGGGAAGCATAGGTCCACAACCTAACCAAGGTCTTCCACGCCCTCCTATCCAATGACATCTTTTCCAGATCTGTCCACTCTCTCCACATGTTCTTGCATTCCGTCTCCAACTCTTGTCTCCGGGTGTTCTGATGTCTTCCCTTACCTCTATTTCCATAGGAGTTTCATCGTAGGAGTTTCATCATAGGAGTTTCATCGTAGGGTCTATCTAGTGATGCTGTCATGGAATCTCCCCAGTGTATGTCCTACCTATCGCCACCTTCTGCTCCTTATCTCTTGTTGCAACTGCCATTGTCCCGCTCTATCCCACCCACAGTTCCCTGGTTGTAGTCATGTCATATCATTGCAGATGGAGTATCCTGCGCAGGCATCTACTGATGAATGTCCGCAACGTTTCGGTGTTCCCCTTAGTTGTTCTCCATGTCTCAGCTCCATATAGAAGGACAGCCTTGACATTTGAGTTAAATATCATTATCTTAGTTTTATTCCTGATCATTCTTGAACTCCATATGTTCTACAGATTAGCAAATGCTGATCTTTCCTTTTTCCTTCCTTTCTTCTTCCTTTCTTCTTCTTCTTCTTCTTCTTCTTCTTCGAACTCTCCATATCAACCAGTTAATCACTCTTTGTGATTTGTATGTAATCTGAGCCTATGAGTAATTGTTATCAGTTATCAGTTATATAAGGACTATCGTCATAGCACTCCGGACATGTTCATAGGTGCTCCCATCTCCGCCTCAGCAAATCCAGCAGCGTCCAGCGACCCAACACGCCAGTTCGATGTTGATTAATCAATCTCTTTGCCTATTTAGTATGTCGTTCTTTTCGGGCTGCACCAATATTGACACCCATCTCTCTCAATCTGATCAGCGAGTGGGATTCACAGCCCTGAAACTCCTCTGTTCGGAAAGACTCAATGGGTGAAGAATGTCATTTCGATCCATCGTATGCTATGAGCAATTACATATTGTGCCAGTTATGTACCTACAAGTAAGCCAGCACATCCGATTTCTGCTAATGTTTTTATTTACTAGGTAGCTTCCTAGACCCCTACCTCAATCGCCTATGACGGCATGCCTTGTAGGTGCGTTAAAAATGTCACTTCGGTCCATTGCAGCCCCATCTGATATGGTAGCGATGCCAGCCAATCTATCAGCCCGTTCATTACCACTGACTCCTGCATTCACAGGGACAAAATATTAAGGACATTTCTCTGATCACAATGTTTGTTCAAGTACCTCCACCCCTTGTGAGCTTCGGCAACAAATGTGCGGCCTTTATCCAACTTGTATGCTTCTGTTTATTTTTAAAAATAATATTTTTTGAAATATTTCCTACTACTTATTTATCCATTGAGAAAATTGCATTAATTTCAAAGTATGACTCACCACAAAGTCAGGTTAATATGCAACAACAGGTGTACATGTTTTGTACATAATTTTATATGTGAACTTTCTATTATTAAAACTGTCTACATATTCATATGGTTATAGTTTTTAGTTATTGTCTGTTTCAGTTACATAACATATTTCGTCAAGTAATAATTCTGCAGCTATGCTTCCTTTATTAACTTCTCTTAAATCTTTCTCTTTTTGTTAGTGTCTGTAGTTTTTGTTAGTGTCTGTAGTTTTTGTTAGTGTCTGTAGTTTTTATGTTTATTTGTGTGTCTGTAGTTTTTGTTAGTGTCTTATTGTTTGTCTGTTTTAGTTCTTTTTGTTAGTGTCTAGTTTGTAGTGTCTGTGTTTTTTAGTGTCTGTAGTTTTGTTAGTGTCTGTAGTTTTGTTAGTGTCTGTAGTTTTGTTAGTGTCTGTGTTTGTTATGTCTGTAGTTTTGTTAGTGTCTGTAGTTTTGTTAGTGTCTGTAGTTTTGTTAGTGTCTGTAGTTTTGTTAGTGTCGTAGTTTGTAGTGTCTGTAGTTTGTAGTGTCTTGTAGTGTCTTAGTTTGTTAGTGTCTGTAGTTTTTGTTAGTGTCTGTAGTTTTGTTAGTGTCTGTAGTTTTGTTAGTGTCTGTAGTTTTGTTAGTGTCTGTAGTTTTGTTAGTGTCTGTAGTTTTGTTAGGTCTGATTTAGTGTCTGTAGTTTTGTTAGTGTCTGTAGTTTTAGTGTTGTAGTTTAGTGTCGTAGTTTGTGGTGTCTAGTTTTTGTTAGTGTCTGTAGTTTTTGTTAGTGTCTGTAGTTTTGTTAGTGTCTGTAGTTTTTGTTAGTGTCTGTAGTTTTGTTAGTGTCTGTAGTTTTTGTTAGTGTCTGTAGTTTTGTTAGTGTCTGTAGTTTTGTTAGTGTCTGTAGTTTTGTTAGTGTCTGTAGTTTTTGTTAGTGTCTGTAGTTTTGTTAGTGTCTGTAGTTTTTGTGTTAGGTATGTCTGTATTGGACGTTTTTTTGATCTGTTTTGTTAGTGTCTGTTGTAGTTGTTGTGAGTGTCTGTAGTTGTTAGTTCTGTGTAGTGAGTCTGTAGTTGTTAGTGTCTTAGTTGTTAGTGTCTGTAGTTTTGTTAGTGTCTGTAGTGTAGTGTTTTTGTTAGTGTCTGTAGTTTTGTTAGTGTCTGTAGGTTAGTGTCTTGTTTAGTGTCTGTAGTTTTGTTAGTGTCTGTAGTTTTGTTAGTGTCTGTAGTTTTGTTAGTGTCTGTAGGTTAGTGTCTGTAGTTTGTTAGTCTGTAGTTTGAAGTCTGATTTGTTGTCAAACTCCACGGCGGGCAAATTTTGAAGCAAATTCATTTCCTTGAATTTTTACAAACGAAATAAATAGACCTCACCATTCAGAAAGCAATGGCAAACTACTGGACGTATAAGTGGTGCCTAAAAAATCGACTACCCGTTTACTATTGTTGATGGCTACGTCCTGTAATTAAAATTTGCCACGATTTTTTCATTTTAATTTATCTTTTTATCGTTTTTTAAAATACTTTTATGTGGTTGACTTTATATATATATATATAATTTTTAAAACCCTTTTATATATATACAGGTTACTTCAAGGTCAATCATCACATGCATATAATAAAGTCTGCTCAGACTGCACATTGTGCATGTCAGACAGAAACACAGACTCCAGAGCACTACCTGCAGTCATGCTCATCGTACATACACCAACGAAACATGGTCTCATGAACGAAGCTTACAGAGCAAGCTATGTGGAACTCTCGAGAAACTCCAACTGACATGCTCTTAGAGGCAACCTTTTTGATGGTTTAGATGATCATATGAAACCGAACGCAAAGAAGAAGAAAATACTTTGTGTGGTGTCTTTATATATAAATATGATGGGCTACAGGGATGACTGGTTGGGGACATGAATGCAGAGATGAATAGACCAAACACTAAGGACAAAATAAACATATGCATAGAATAGACCGTAGTCAACCATAGAATGCACACACACACACACACACACACACAAACATGTAAAATGACTAGACCGCAATCAACCATAGAATACACATACACAACATACACACACAAACATATACATAGACTAGACGCAGTCAACCATAGAATACAAAACACAACACACACATAACACACAAACAATACATAGACTAGACAGCAGTCAACCATAGAATACACATACACACACAAACACATATACATGACTAGACAGCAGACAACCATAGAATGCAATACACACACAAACACATAATACTAGACTAGACCCAGATCAACAACCAAATCACATTACACCCAACAACACAAATAACATACACACACACATACATGACTAGACCGCAACAACCATAGAATGAGATACACACACAAACACATACATTGACTAGACCGCAGACAACCAAAGAATGGAGACAACACAACACATACATTGACTAGACCGCAGACAACCAAAGAATGGAGACACACACAAACACATACATTGACTAGACCGCAGACAACCAAAGAATGGAGACACACACAAACACATACATTGACTAGACCGCAGACAACCAAAGAATGGAGACATACACACAAACACATACATTGACTAGACCGCAGACAACCAAAGAATGGAGACACACTCAAACACATACATTGACTAGACCGCAGACAACCAAAGAATGGAGATACACACAAACACATACATTGACTAGACGCAGACAACCAAGAATGGAGACACACACAAACACATACATTGACTAGACCGCAGACAACCAAAGAATGGAGACAAACACAAACACATACATTGACTAGACCGCAGACAACCAAAGAATGGAGACACACACAAACACATACATTGACTAGACCGCAGACAACCAAAGAATGGAGACACACACAAACACATACATTGACTAGACCGCAGACAACCAAAGAATGGAGACACACACAAACACATACATTGACTAGACCGCAGACAACCAAAGAATGGAGACACACACAAACACATACATTGACTAGACCGCAGACAACCAAAGAATGGAGACACACACAAACACATACATTGACTAGACCGCAGACAACCAAAGAATGGAGATACTAATCTAACCATCTGTCAAATAGTGTGAGTAGCGATCAAGTATGGAGACTAACTGCATGGCTGTACTGTGATACAATGAGAGGGTATTACGTGTCCATATGTGTGACTGAACACTTGGAATGGTCACGCCAGCTGGGTCAGCCTGAGCGAGTGAGTAATGATGGTGTTGATTCGGGGGAGACACCCTCTCTAGTTTGAAAACATACTACCCTTAAGGATCCCGGTATGCCCGTCTGCCCATTGTGTTCGTAGCGCGTTGGACGACAGGTGAGAAGCCCCTGTGAATGCGGCTCAATTCCGCGGGCTGGCAGAAAGGATTAAAGGTGTTCGTGGCACCGAACCGAGAAGTTACGATGTCCATGGTACTGAGCCGAAGAGCTGAAAGCTCAAGTGCTTCTGGATCGAAAGCACTTCTGACTGATCATCAGTGTCCCTCGCCATTCAAGCGAGTCTTACTTCAACTTCAGAGGTTTAACTATTGGATGATGATGTAAATTAGCTGAAATCGGATGCACATGTCCTAAACAAGTAGAAGTCTATGCGTTTAGGGCCTACCAAACCAATGTGCAACGTATACACGTTCTTGGCAAAGATCAAACATATCACAAAGAGTGATGAAAATTGGTCGTAAAGAACGAACGCAAAGAAGAAGATGATGCAAAGTTCTTCTCACAACAAGCTATTGTATGATGATGCTGCAAAGTTCTTCTCACGACAAGCTATTGAATGATGATGTAAAGTTCTTCTCAAGTGTGATGCAAGTTCTTATAAAGCTATTGAATGATGATCAAAGTTCTTCTACGACAAGCTATTGAATGATGATGAATCCTTCTTGCCAAATGTCTATCCTGTTGGACAATATAAACGTACTTTCTATCGAACTGTCGTGCTCCCAGTCCTTCTTCACGTATGCGAAACCTGGACGGTGTATCAGCTGCACGCAAGGAAGCTAAACAACTTTCACACAGACTTTCACACAGACTTTCACACAGACTTTCACACAGACTTTCACACAGACTTTCACACAGACTTTCCAGCTTCACAGACTTACACAGACTCACGTCTCCATTAAAATAATGAACATCAAATGGAGGATATCTTCTTCTTCAGCGATCTCTGTCATGCGCTTGATTTGCTGTGGACAACAAACTGTGCAGTCAGCTTCAGGTCTGTCAGGTTTCCCAAAGCTTAGTTTTCAGGTCGACTGGGTGTGGCCACATGTTGCTTCTCAGCTCACCCAGGATATGACCCAGTCCTAAAGAGAACTGCTCTCCCCAACAACTATGTAGTTCCTTGATGCAGTTCCAGACACGATGGGCAGGACATGTGGCTCGAATGCCGGATTGCAGAATATCCAAACGACTCTTGTTATCACTTATATGAGGACTATCACCATAGCATTCCGGACATGTTCATAGGTCTCCGATCTCCGCCTCAGAAAATCCAGCAGCGTCCAGCGGCCCAACACGCCAGTTCGATGTTGATTAATCAATCTCTTTGCCTATTTAGTATGTCGTTCTTTTCGGGCTGCACCAATATTGACACCCATCTCTCTCAATCTGGTCAACGAGTGGGATTCACAGCCCTGAAACTCCTCTGTTCGGAAAGACTCTCTCAATGCGTGAATAATATCATTTTGATCCATGGAAGCTAAATCTGATATTGTAGCCAAGCCAGCCAATCTATCAGCTCGTTCATTACCCCTAATCTGAGTGCCCAGGACAAAAAGAAGGTGATTTCTCTGATCATTGTCTGTACCAGTACCTCCACCCAGTTACGTCTCACCATTCCTGATTCGACTTTACGAATCATGCTCATGGAGTCACTGAGTTTGAAAACACGAGAGTAGTTGTGAGATGCCAACCATTTCACCGCCTCGGTAACCGCCAGAACCTCCATTGTCAAACTACTTGTGGTTGTTGCATAGACCCCACTGGCCTCTCTTATTATTTGTTATCCTGTGCGTGCACAAAAAAGAACACGAACAGCGTTGTTGGCGAATGACTGAACCATCGGGGTAAGTAACCACATCTGTATCATTGATGTCATTCAAGAGGGCCTCCGCCTCCACGTTAATCAGTGATAGATTATTTTGTTCGCAGTTTTTCTTTATAGATGTAATAACTGTGAAAGCAGTCTGAAATTTGAGGTGGCACGGCAATCCATTCCTCTCCTGTTTCAATTCCGGAAGGATCACATATTTTCCTAAGCGTATCTTCCGCCTGAATCAGCCATGATCTGCCTCTCTTGAGTCTACACCCTTTCTCCTTAATGAATTGTTCGTGGTGAGGATGTTCCTTGTTTGCGTGTATGGTGAACTGCGTGGCGGTAAACGCTCACAGGGTGGTCAATAAAAGCTTTTGAAAGATACACTCAAGAACTCGATGAAATCCTTTGGAATAGATGTCGACAACTGGGAGATGTTGCTCAAGAAAGATCAGCTTGGAGCACACATCTTCGACAAAGGTCTTCGGTCTGCGAGGCAGGTACGGCAGCACGGGTGGAACAAAAAAGTGAAAATAGAAATGCTGTAAAACTTGCAAAAGTACAAGTATACCTTGCCCACACTGTACAAGAACATTTCAAGCCCGCATTGAGCTCACTAGTCATCTACGCACACACAGACAAACATAACGCAACTACATTCTCTTGGATGAAAAATTATGGTCATCATCACCCGTGATGGACGAGCATCCTCACCCGTGATGGACGAGCATTCTCACTCGTGATGGACGAGCATCACCGCCCGTGATGGACGAGCATTCTCACCCGTGATGGACGAGCATCACCGCCCGTGATGGACGAGCATTCTCACCTCGTGATGGACGAGCATCACTCGCCCTATGATGGACGAGCATCCTCACCGTGATGGACGAAAGTATCACTCTACCGTGATGGACGAGACATCCTTCCACCCGTGATGGGGAACGAGCATCACTTCACTCCCGTGATGGATCAGAGAGCATCATCACCTTCTATATTTGGAAAGAAGTCACAATGACACTGACTAGACATGAATACAACCAATCAATATGTGTAGCTTTCTGAAAAAAATAACACACATTGAAAAATCGCACTGACTCACGGTATGTATATCGCTTTTCCTGGAATATCTGGATACATGCATAGTGTGTAATATCATCTTCTTCTTTAGCTTTCTCACTAGATTGGCATTTAGGATTCTCTAGTAAAGTCCGCCATATGCCTCACATTGTCAGAATCGTAAGTCGCTACTTACTACCTGCTTTGTATGTCGAGTGTTACTATTCTTTGCTCCCTCTGTGAGACCGTCAACACACTGCATAATAGAGACGATGAAACACGGTATGAATCATCATCAGTATGTGTCACGCACTCATTATACTTGTAAATGTTATCAGGGCTGTCGCTCACACCCACCCACCACAAAGTACTAATTCAGTTGAGTAGATGCTGGCGCCCACTTGCTTTAACAACAGTTGTGTTAAAATTCGTTCCAAAATTCGTGATCATCTTTACCGACCGATATAAAATCATCCACTTGACAGAAATTCTTGATTTTTGCATTTTTATATAGGTAACAGTGACGACGTTCCAAAAGTATTTTTTGCTCACCCAAACCTTTAGTTCTGTAAGAATTTTATTATGTTATTACTAAATTTACCGCGATGTTGATCTGGTATACTTGTCGAAATTTTACAGTACGATTGTCAAGTTTGTCTATAACTAAGCATTTCCGTGTTCCAAATGCAATTCAGTGCACGTCAAAATCAGGAATCCCGTGGAATTAATCAGTTCACAATGTTTCCTACCGACTGTCATTGGCGTATGTACGCAACATTTACTTTCATTTATTTACCACAAACAGAGAACTGTGGGATAGGGCAGGACAACGGCAGGTGGAACAAGAGATAATGAGCAGAAGGTTGAGCAGAAGGTGGAGATGGATAGGACACACACTGAGGAAACCCCTGACAGCATCGTGAGACAGGCTCTCCGATGGAACCCCAGGGCAATAGAAGTAAGGGAAGACCCAGAAACACCTGGAGACGGGAGCTAGAGATGGAATGCAAGAGGACGGTGAGAGAGTGACGAGATCTGGAAAGGATGGCCTTGGATAGGCGGGCTTGGAAGGCCTTGGTTGCGGACCTATGCTTCCCTAGGCGAAGGGTGAAGAAGAAGAAGAAAAAGAAGAAGAAGGTATCATTTGTTCACTATGTGACCTTTCTTTTATAATATGTAATAGGAATACGCCTTTGCAATCATTCGCCACCATTTTGTGATTAAAGCTCTAAACTTTGATGATCATTTTGTTGTGCTTATGCAAAATTATATAACAAAAAACGTTTTTTTGCATCAACTAAGCTACCTACCAATTAGTTAAACATGGATTCGTAACGTCATGAGGACTGCATGCAAAAAATGACTGGTATCCATCAGATAAATTTCGTACAAATTAAACCTTAGTGTGATCACGAATTTTGGAACTATAGTATTACGTGCTCTTTTCCGTTCTGCGGGAACGTCGAACCGAACCGAGAACCAAAAGACAAGCACTATAACCCCACGCCCCATATACCTCCACAGCGAAGTCGTTTTTCCGCAGTCCCAAACGCCATATTTATCTATCTAGCTTTATCTTACTTTTCTCCAATCCTGTTTTGTCTTCATCATGATAAGAAGAGATTTCTAGAACGAGCCCTTGTGTGCTACGATCCATTGGCTAGGCCCCTGATATGATGGGGATAGAGCCAGCCAGTACACCCCCATTGCTCTCTATTCTCTATTGCCAACGACACCCATGTGCACCGGAACGAAGAAATGCGCAAGCGTCAAGATAAGAAGAGATTTCTAGAACAGGTTTTTGTGTGCGCTTCATAAATAGTGTCTTTCGTTGCCTCTGTTATCTCTGCGGTCCAGCTTTTACGTGACCGGCCTTTTGCTTTGTATCCACTGTATCGGAACAACATTGCTCTTTGTCGTGCACTGTCTCTTGGTAGGCTAATCTGCTTATGTTGCGGGAACCATTGAATTTGTTGTTTCTTGATGAAGCTCAGTTTCTGATGTTGTGTCCACATTTTTCCGAAACACGTAATGACAAAGTACTGTAGTTTTACAAAAACAATGACAATTTACAGCAACGTTTTGACCTCCTCTCTCTCTTTAGCCTGTTACGCCCTTGGCGTTTAAGGCAGCAACAAACGTACACCATTCTTCCCTGTTCATGACCTTCCTCTGTAGTGTTCCAGCTATGATTCATTTCCTTCAGCTCTTGCTCTATAGTTCTCCTCCAGGTCGTCTTGGGTCTTCCACGTTTTCGCCTACCCTCTGGAGTCCATCTCAGTGCAGTTTTTGTGTCAGAGCCAGTCTCCATGCGCATCACATGTCCAATCCATCTCCAGCGTCGTCTTCGGATGATAGTGCCCATATTCTCTTGTTGGCATCGTGCAAGCAATTCTTGATTCGAGATAGTAGTCGGCCAGTACACGCGTAAGATTTTTCGCAGACAAGTTGTATGAAAGGCGGAGAGTCTGGACATATCCTGTTCTGTCATTCTCCAGCATTCCGATCCGTACAGCAATGTTGACAGCACACAGCTGTTCTGGATACTAGTCTTGGTTCTGATGCTGTATTGGGCAGATTTCCAGGCGGTCTGAAGGGTCATGAATGCACTTCGTGCTTTACTCAGTCTGTTTTTAATGTCAGATCCAGCGCCTCCTTCATTGCTAATAACACTTCCAAGGTATGTGAAAGCGGTTGTATCTCGGAGGGTTTTACCTTCTAGTTTGACTGGTGCTGGGGTTGCTATGTTCAGAGTCATTACTTCAGTTTTCTTCTGATTTATTTTCAGCCCAACCATCTCACTATATTGGTTAAGGCGGCAGGTCTTTTCCTGGATATCTCTATGTATATGAGATAGGAGTGCGATGTCATCTGCAAAATCTAGGTCTTCCAGAGGGGATGTGAGCGTCCATCTAATACCTCTTGCCTTATCTTCCGTTGTTCGTTATCACCCAATCTATGACAGTGTTGAATAATAGGGCTGACATAACACATCCTTGTCGCACGCCTGTTTTGACTTCAAACTTTAGTTCTGAGGTTTCAACACTGCATGCAAACTTGCTGTAGCAGCTTGTTATAATATTTATAAAACACAGTGATAGTCCATACCATCTTAAGATACGCCATAGACTTTCGCGGTGTATGCTATCAAAAGCTTTTTCAAAATCTACAAAGTTGATATAGAGTTTTCTTTGCCATTCTGTGCATTGCTCTATGATATTTCTAAGAGCAAATATTTGGCCTATACAGCTCCGTCCTCTGCGAAATCCTGCTTGTTCCTTTCTCAGTTTCTTATCCACAGCATCAGTAATACGTTGTACGATGATTTTGCTTAAGATTTTACTTGGGACAGAAAGCAGTGTTATTCCACGCCAATTATTACAATCGGCAAGGTAGCCCTTTTTGAGTATCTTGATGATGACTTCTCTGTTCCATGCCTCAGGTATTATTTGGGCATTCCATATAGTAGTAAACAAGGGTTGCAATATATTAGCTGCAAGTTATGGGTCTATTTTGAATAGTTCTGCGTTTAAGTTATCATTCCCTGGTGCCTTGTTATTCTTAAGAGATTTAATTGCTGTAATGATCTCATCCCGGCTGGGTGTTTCAATGTCAATTTCTAATTCCTCTGTTGGTTCTGGTATGTCTGCTACTACTGTTGGCGGTGGTCTGTTTAGCAATTCTTTAAAATGCTCTGTCCATCGTATTTCTTGTTCCTTTTCCGTTGTCAATAGTATTCCATTCTTATCCTTTATGAGAGTATTTGATCTCCTGTAATGTTTCCCGCTTATTAGTTTTGTAATTTTGTACACTGTTCCCTGATCACACTTTTTTGCTACTTCTTCTGCCTGTACTGCCAGGTCTTCAACATACATTCTTTTGTCAGCTCTCACAGTCCGTTTGATTTCTTTACTTGCGCTTTTGTACTGTTCTTGGTATCTTGCTTTCAGTCTTTCTGACTTTGCTTCTAACAATTTCATTTTTAATATTCTTCGGCTGTCTATTATTTTCCATGTTGTTGGTGTTATCCATTCTTTTCTTTTCTTTGTGCGGTACCCTAGACATGTTTCACTGCTCTTGCTATATATAGATGCTATGTTGTCCCATGTTCTATCTATGTTGTCAGTTTCATCTGTAGTTTCATTACTTTCTAGGGCTTGGAATCTGTTCTTTATCTGCATTATAAACTTATCCCTTACTTCCGTGTCTTTTAGTCTATCCACATCGAACCTCTTTTGGAAGTTTTTCTGTTGTCCTGTTTTTCTTAGTTTAAGTTTGACATAAGCTGTGACTAGGGGGTGGTCGCTACCAACATCTGCACCTCTCTTGACTACAACATCTAGCAGCGAGCGTCTCCAGGGTCCATTGATCATTATATGGTCTATTTGGTTTTTATCTCTGCCATTAGGGAATACCATGTTAATTTATGGATATCTAAATGTTGAAATAATGTTCCTCCTATAACGAGATTGTTCATGCTGCAGAAGTTTACTAAACGTTCCCCATTTTCGTTCATCATACCACATCCATATTTTCCCATAGTTCTATAACTATGCGTGTTGTCTTGTCCGACCTTCGCATTTAGATCTCCCATAACAATGATAACATCATGGGATGGTGACTTGTCTAATTCTGCTTGTAGGTTTTCGTAGTACGAGTCTTTCTTTGTATCTTCGCTATCATTAGTTGGCGCATAGCATTGTAGGATTGTGATGTTTGTATGCTTCCCCTTTAGTCTGATCTTAATCAAGAGGCTGCTGATAGGTTTCCATTCTAATAGACACTTTTCCACGCCTTTTCTTAGGATTACTGCTACTCCTTCATGGTGCAGGTCATCGTCTCGTCCAGAAAAAGGACTGTTTCACCTGTTGCAGTGGTACTTCTTCCATTTCCTGTCCATCTGCTCTCGCTAACCCCTAGGATATGTAGATTATATCTTCTCATTTCTGCTGTTATTTGTGATAGTTTTCCGGTTTCGTACATTGTTCTTACATTCCAGCATCCAATTCTGGTCTTGGTTTTGGCATTCAGGACTTCCGTCCTCATGAAAGTAGCTTCCTTTCGGCTTTCACCACTTCCAGTCATGTGAGTCAATGACTCTGGTAGCCCTTCATGCCCGTGGATAGGTTGTATGTTTAACGTTTTGACCAAAAAAGCCTTTATCAAGCAAACGATGCAACAAAAGTAACCGCCCGAGTGGTTACTAGGGTCAAAAATTTGGGATGTAAAGAATAGAACCACTGTTACCTGCCACGCATGTCGTAGGAGGCGATTAGGAGGTTTGGCTGAAATCGGATGCATGTGTCCTAAACGTGTAGAAGTCTATGTGTTTAGGAGCCTACCAAACCAATGTGCAACGTATACATGTTCTTGGCAAGATCAAACATATCACAAAGAGTGATTAAAATTGATCGTAAAGAATTGAACGCAAAGAAGAAGAAGAACAAAAGTAACGAATATCACAGAACACAACATATAGACTTTGACAAAGATATTACAATCACTTTTTTCCAGATGTCTTTCCTGATATTTATTTATGTGACTGACTACCGAATACGATGAATTAAAAATGTACACTAATACACAAGTGTACAAAGTAACAAAACAAAACAGATGTGTCAACCGAATGATCTGCATACGTCCTTCACCTTTTTGGATACAAATGTCAAGGTGATAACAATGTCCCAGTTATATGGTCTTATTTGAATTGAATGTGTTGTTTGCGCTTAATAAGGCTAATGAGGAGAGGGGGTGAGCATAATAAATGCACTTATCTCCGTTCGTGTGCTCTTATTGTTTATTGTAATGCAAAAATAGCATTGTCACTGCGGGACTATCATGACTTATAGTGTGTCAGCACCATATTTCATATGTAGTTAGTTTTTGCAATGAACAAAGCGCAGTCATAAAAAAAATAACTACATGTGAAATACGATGCCTGCGAAAAGTTACCAACAACACCAGAAAAGACAATCACAAAAAAATAACTACATGTGAAATGCGGTGGCTGTAAAAAGCTACCAACAACACCAGAAAATACAGTCACCAACCAAAGCATAGGAAAGAAAGTTGGCACAGAACCTTGCTTGAATTACATTGAGAAACAAAGATTGAAATGGTTTGGCCACTTAATAAGAATGCATCCAAACTCCACAATATACAGTCTTCTACAACGGAATATCAGGAAAGAAGGCGAGAGGAAGATCACGAAAAAGATGGTTAGATGGCATATCAGAATCCTGTCAAAGAACGAAAATAAAACAATCACTCAAGCCACCAGAACAGCGGCAAGACAAAAACCCAATAAAACCACGACGCTGGGCAACAACCCGGTAACAATGTGACGAAATTTTTTCAGATCCAGAAGCACTTGAGCTTTTCAGTTCTTCGGCTCAGTGCCATGGACATCGCAACCCTTCGGTTCGGTATCACGAACACTGTAAATCTGGAGAACCTGTGGCTTTTCTGCCCGCCGGCAGAATTGAACCGCACTCGCAGGGGGCTTGTGTGACAATATAGGGAAGTCCTACATATATATATATATCTAGGGGTTATCAATGACGAAGTGGTTAAATCGTTTGCCTGTCGTACTGAAGATTGGGGTTCGAATCCTGACCGAGATACGTGCGACTTTTCCATGAGATCCCTAGGATTGTTATGGGGCTACAGAGTTCGTGCTTTGTTCCATGCTCTCGGCAGATGGCAAGCCATCTCGGATATATCTCACTTACACTTAGATCAGGAATCTCTTAAAAATATCTCGATAGCTCCACGACCGAACGAACCGAGTTCCTTTGGAGCGAGACGTCACCTAAACTCTTCGCCACATAAACTCCCAGGCCATGAATAAACTCTTTACGCAGAATCCAAGTTATATTGACGATGCATATTCTAGAAGTCTGACTAGACTCGTCTGACCTTTGCTTCTATAACTAGACCACAACCTGTTCTTGTCAAACTATTTGACCAACGTGGACAACCCTGTCTATTTCTGACCACGTCTGTAGTGTGGGTCATTACGAGCTCCTCCACTCACAACGTCCTGTACACACAATATTGAGGCCATGTCGGTGTAGAAGGTGACATTTTGATTGTACCACTACCGAAATTGTGATCCAAATTGGACAGCGATTTCCGGTGTCTTGTTTACATTCTGCAAAGTTTTCCAAATTTGGAAATTGGTGGGTGGGTAAGTAGGGATTGGTGGAGTGGGTGAGAACTTAACAATTAAACCTGCCTGGTGATGGTGTGACATTTCGAGCCTGGGCTGACCTGAATATCGAGTTTCCGGTAGTTTCTTTTTTCTTTTCTGTTTTGTGTGTGTGTGTGTGTTTTGTTGTGGCTGCTATCTAGGTTGGAGCGGAAATGGTTAGGCTGTCAGTTGTTGGTGTGATTGTGATGGGACAGGAAACGACAGGAACGAAATATTCACGACTAAACTGAGGTTAATTATGTGAACAATACATACACATATAAATATGCATACACACGCAAATACACACATACGCGCAAATACATATACACACACGAGCTAATACACACGCACGCAAATACGTACACACATAAGCGAGCTAATACATACACGCAAATACATACACACACACACATGAAAATACATACACACACACACATGGAAATACATACACACACGAACTAATACACACGCACGCAAATACGTACACACATAAGCTAACTAATATACACACGCAAATACATACACATACACACACATGAAAGTACATACATACACACACACGCAACTACATACACGCACACACGCAAATACACACACACGCAAATACATACACACACATGCAAATACATACGCGCACACGCAAATACATACACACACGCGCGCAAAAACATACACGCACACACGCAAATACATACGCTCGCATGCAAATACATACACATATGTACAAACACTCATAAAAGTACAAACACACATACACGTACAACCAACCACATATACATTTAAACAAGTCAACACAGGAATACGGTAAGAACGTAGCAGCGTTATATGGGAAAAACTTAGATAAACCATTATGTGAATAAGGAACATCAATTTAAAATTGAATCAAAATTTTAATGATTAACAAAATCATGAAACAATTTCAGCCTTCCATTTTTATCCTACCATGCAAACATCAAATATCGTTTTTATATAATGGAATATATTTCTTCTTTTCGAACGCTGCATATCGACCACCTTGTTCAACCACTCTCTGTGATGTGTATGTAATCTGAGTATAAGAGCGATTGTACGTTGTGTCAGTTATGCGCCTACAATTAGGCCAGTACATCCGATTTCTGCGACGCTTTTTATTTACTAGGGTAGTTTCACTAGGTCCCTACCTCAATCGTCTCTTACGACATGCCTCGAAGGTCGTAGTGTTACCTCAATCGTCTCTTACGACATGCCTCGAAGGTCGTAGTGTTACTCCTTCTACTTCTTTGCGTTCGTTCTTTACGACCAATTTTAATCACTCTTTGTGATAAGTTTGATCTTTGCCAAGAACGTGTATACGTTGCACATTGGTTTGGTAGGCCCCTAAACGCATAGACTTCTACATGTTTAGGACATGTGCATCCGATTTCAGCCAAACCTCCTTAGTCGCCTCTTACGACATGCGTGGCAGGTAACAGTGATTCTATTCTTTGCACCCCAAATTTGGGCCCCGGTAATCACTCGGGCGAGTAGTGTTACTATTCTTTGCTCCCCTTGCGAGCCCCGGCAATGCACGGGCGGAATAGAATATACAATTTATAATTTTAAAATAGTGAAGGAGCCCGTTTGGTATATTAGTAAATAATGGTGTGGGGTTTGTATTTCTCTTGACCTATGGATTATGGTAGACAACATTACACACTGACTACCTTCACTTGAGAAAGCATGGAATGACAACGTCAAGTGCAACACACCTGGTGCAAAATAGAAAACTAACTCTCCCCACGTTGCTTCACGGCAAATGTGGTTAAGATAAGATAAGAAGATAAGACCTTCACTTCCCAATGTTTCTCTGGTACCCTCATAAAGTTGGGTCCAGCTAACAGTTGCTACTGTCGGGAAAATGCCACTCATTAATGCCATGCAACGCCGGGTAGTAAACATAACTTTATAATATAAATTTCATTGTCTGTGTGTATGTTTGTGTGTCACAGCAACACATTTGAAACGCCAGACTCTTGAATCATTACATTTTAACAGCTTGTTAACGCAGGAATTTGTTAATTAACGCAGCTATTTTTAACTCCTTCTGTGGGTTATTTATCCAATTACGAGTTAATTTTAGTTGGATCCTTCTTCTTCTTCTTTGCGTTCGGTTTCGTATGCTCGTCTAAACAATGGGATGTATTCTCTATGAAGCTGCATGTCAGTTGGAGTTCCTCGAGAGTTCCCCAAAGCTTACTCTGTAAGCTTCGTTCATGAGGTCACGTTGGATACAAAATGTATAGATTCCATGAAAAATCTAATAGCGCAATTTGTGAATAGGGAAAATCAAGTTTAAAATCGGATCAAAATTAGTTTGTTTATACAAACATCATCATCAAATTTGTCCCTTCAGGAATTTGCCAATTGTCGAAGTCTCACAACCATACGTTGCCAAGGAAAAAACTCAGGATCCCCACGGTTTTCTCCAGATCTGGTTTGATCCGGTCCGACCACTTCAGATTTGTCGGTTTCCGTACATCGCCGACATTTGGAACGCAAGGCAAGAGCTTAACCACAGAGACCTTCTTCTTCTTTGCGATTGATTTTTGGTTTTCCCGTCTGAGCTATTCGGCCTTATGTTGCCGAGAATCACTGGCCAGCATTCCTTTCTAGGAAGGACATACAGGGGAACAGTAAACCATAGAGACATCACTGAGTTTCAATGTAGGAAGAGACGAAGATATATACACTTACCTTACTTCGCATTTTCACTTACTTTGACTTATTTTAAGAAATGTTGATAGCTGTCCCATTCATTTTAATGTCACTTGTTGTTGTCTATCACGCATATTCTTTTTAACACCCCCAAAAAAATAAAAGGACACATGCCAAGCCTTGTGAACATTAAACATCCAAACAGGCAAGTTCATTGCCCTTGTAGTTAGCACCCAAATGTGCCAAAATCAGCAGATTAAATTCGGTCAAGTTATACTCTTTGACCGTCCTTAAGTGAACTTTTAGCCAGCTTCTGTCTGGAGTTGGAAACAAATAAGGTGGTTATGTACACATCTAATTACCCTGTGAGGTATTCCGCAGTGTACAAGCAAGTTTTCCTGTTTCTGTTGTCAGCGATATTCTCACTGTTTTGTTTCCTTGTTCTGTATAAACACTTGTATCTGGGACATCGAAATGCGTACGTGTGGTTCATTCAGGGTGCGACGTTGTTTACATCTATCGAATTCAGATTTATGCGCGGAGAGAGGTGTGCCCGCCCGAGAACTATACGACGAGTGAGATAAACACAAACGAGGGTGATTGACCGCTGGGAGATTACCACAATCACGGGTGTTTACTGTGAAGGGGTTATGACGTCTGTCTGTCGTTTTGAAGGAGGTGGGTTCGAATCCAGACCAAGTCACATGTGTATTATTTTCACGAGATCACTAGGAATATTGATGGAGCTGCGGTGATCGGGTTTTTCGCAGCAATCTCGGTAGATAACGTGTTATTTCTGCGCAAAGGGACGGGTCCATATATGAAACCCGGTGTAGTTAACTAAATTCTGCGTCTCTATATTCTTTTTTTCTTAGTAAACAAAAAACATTTGATTTATCATTGATAGAATCATCATCATTGCACTGCGGTGAATAACCATCTGTGCTTCTATCTCTTTGTTACACAGGAACTTCTCAGATCTCGATGCAACCAATGAGGATTTCCGACGCAATTTTGAAGATATAATGTTTTCGAAATATTATTTTAATTTTTAAAGGAATTTTTACATGGCAGCGGCTTTGCAGCCTACTCGTATCGATTTTAAACTGACAAGGGTTCGTTTACGTGCTCAAATTGAACATGAAACTTCCGTTTTATCGTTTGTCTCCGATAGAACTAGGAACTCGATCTCACCTACATTAGAGATCTGTGAAAAAAATACCCCAATCATTCCACGCGAGAAACGAACCGAACACATTTGGAACGAAGGAAGAGCACCTTATCTCTACACCATTTTCTTTTTGAATCCAGAAGCACTTGAGCTGTCAGCTCTTCGGCTCGGTGCCATAGACATCGTAAACCTTCGGCTCGGTGCCACGGACAAGGTAATCCTTCGGTTCGGTGCCACGAACACCGTAAATCTGGAGAACCTGTGGCTTTTCTACCAGCCAGAGGAACTGAACCGCACTAACAGGGAGCTTGTCACCTGTCGTCCAGCGTGCTACGAACACGCTGGGCAGGCGGGCGACCTCTACACCATAGAGACATATAAGAAACGCACCTAAACTCCCCTTCCTTGCCCCATCAACAGTAGCAAACTTGTATTGTCTAAGAGGGTCTAATAAATAATAATAATAATTCCTCTTGTACGTTACATAGGGCCTGCAAGTAGTTTCTCCATACCGCTCTATCCTGGACAACTTGCCCAAAAGGGTCTAAAGCCAAAGGATTTACTTCATTTAATTGTATTTCCCCATACAGCTCTGTCCCTGGCCAAGAAAAAGTATTTGCCCATACAGCTCTGTCCCTGGCCAAGAAAAAGTATTTGCCCATACAGCTCTGTCCCTGGCCAAGAAAAAGAGGGATATCAAGACCACACTACATAAACACGGTTATAACACTACAGCGGCGACGCATCTAGCCCTAGAATGCAAATTGAAGCTCCCATCCCTACGCTTAACGACAAGAGTGGACATCCAACTCCATCTTCCACCTGGGAATAGACAATAGGTTATGTCCCTGTCGGCAGAAATAGCATGCAATCTACAGAGAGCGTGGCAAAAGCACGAACTCTGTAGCTCAACCCAATCGTAAGGATCTCATAAAAAATCTGCACATGTGACTCGGTCCGGATTCGAACCCCAACTTTCAGAACAACACACAAACATTTAACCACTTCACCACAGAAACCTCCCTGTTATTGTTAACGACTAGAGAAACCGATTAAATAATGCGTATTCCAAAAACCGAATAAAATATCGGTTACCCTCCATGTTGATATAATACTTTCTACAACGCCGTATCCTCCGACCAAAACAACCGAAACTTGCTCGTATTTCGTCGGTATTCGCAAGAAGTTATGTATCGTAGATTAAACGATTACTTGTCCGACTTTCTGTGCCAGTATTTATCTAGCATAGATCTCATTGGCTGGTGGTATATTGTTCACCCGATTATTGGATAAGAGATTCTAATAGAAAACAGAAATCGATACCTCCCACATCGAGTGATGGCGCCACAGACAATAGCGTAAATATTTTGATAGCGTATTCTACTTTTCATTTCTTTTCTTCTGTTTTCTTTCATCTATTAGTGATCTTCTCTTCTTTTACATCTTCATCATCTTCTTTATCTTCTTCTTGTCTCTCTTTTTCCTTTTATTCCTTTGCGTCTCTATGTTCCTTCTTCTTCGTTTGCACGCTATTTTTTCCTTCTTCTTCTTCGAGAGCTCCATATCGATCACTTATTAACCACTCTGTGTGATTTTTATGTGATCTGAGCTTAAGAGCGATCGTACGTTGTGCCTGGCACTTACAATTAGGCCAGCACATCCGATTTCTACAACGCTTTTATTTACTAAGGTAACTTCCCAAGACCTCTACCTCACAATGGACTCTATGTAACGTATAAAACGGTGTGATGGTAATATATATATATATATATATACAATATTTCTTTATCACCCGCGTATTGCCAGGGCTCGCAAGGGGAGCAAAGAATATTAACACTATGGCCTACAAGTTATGTCATAAGAGGTGACTGAGGTAGGGGTCTAGGAAGCTACCCTAGTAAATAAAAAACGTCACAGAAATCTGATGTGCTAGCCTATGTGTATGTGCATAATTGGTACAACGTACAATCGCTTTTAGACTCAGATAACATACAAATCACAAAGAGTGATTAACAAGTGGTCGCTATGGAACGTTCGTCGAAGAAGAAGATCTTTCTATACCTGGAGCCTACATGCCCGCATGTACAGCGTGTTCGTAGCGGGTTGGATACGGGTGACAAGCTCCCTGTGAGAGCGGTTCAAATCCGCGGGCTGGCAGAAAAGCCACAGGTTCTCCAGATTTACGGTGTTCGTGGCACCGAACCGAAGGTTTACGATGTCCATGGCACCGAGCCGAAGAGCATAAATCACAAGTGCTTCTGGATCGAGAAAAAACCCAAAAAAACTGAAGCCCACAACAAAATCTGATCTTCTTCCTTGGTCGGGATCTGAACGTGACCCTCTCTATCCCCGCGTAGAAGACTACTACCTAAAATGTGTTAATTCATTTCCTCTTCCTCACCCCTACCCATTGGACGTAAACGCCCATGTACATACTATATATACTTGTATAAATAGAATTTGAATGAATATGAAATGTCATACGTATTTCAGTGATCTTTATGTTTAGCACGACTGAATTCTTACTTAAATGTGCAAATACTTTCCTACGCAGTTCTTCTGGTCTTTGTTAGACCTGAAAGTGACGTTTGTTACTTTCTTCCGTGGCTTGCACAGAGGTTCCGGTATCTTTGACTTTCCAAACATTCGTTGCCGCTTGCGCCTGACATATATTCGTTGCCAGTTCTCATGTGATATAACGAGATTTTAAAGCCGAAGGTTGACTTTTTGCACTGGGTTTTACCCCATTTGGCTGAACCTTCTCCGCAGAAATGGCACATCACTTGCCCATAGTATTTCACAAAGTACGAACTCCGTAGCTCCGGCAACTTCTTCTTCTTCTTCTTCTTCTTCAACGTTTTCAGACATCGATTTGTATACTTTTAAAGTAGTTAGTGGTCAACCGGGGTCCATGTACATCTCCGTATAGCTTGTCTTGGACTGATATGGGGATTGGCCATGTGTTTTTCTCTGTTCCATGTACGTTGGACATTCTTGCAGTATGTGTGTCTCTGTCATCTTGCTGGTGCCACATGTACATATGTCAGATGGGCCTATTTTATACTTGTTAAACAGATGGTACCTCAGCCTATTGTGCCCTGTTCATAGACGAAAAATGACAACCTGTTCCTCTCTACTTAGTTGGTGGTAAGCATCGTCCTTTTCATGCCCTGGGTGATCTCTCAGCCATTTGTTCTTGTAAGCCATTTTTATCCGTACTTTTGCTTCCTCATATGTCATACTGGTGTCTGTCTGTGGTAGCCTGCTTCCTGCTTTTGCCAATATGTCTGCAATCTCATTTCCAGGTATTCCGCAGTGAGATGGTATCCACTGTATTACCACTCTAGAGAAGATGTTGCATACTTGGTGTAGTGATGCTTGCAGTTCCTTCAAGTTGTTATCGTCTTCATTTTTAGAGCAGTAATTACTGACAGGGCATCAGTAAGAAATACCAGGTTTTCATTTACATGTTCCTCTGACACTATGGCTTCTGCTGCCGCTTTGAGGCCTCTGCCTCTGCTCTGTAATTGCTGGAGAACCTTCCTGTCGCTAATTTTAGCTTCCTGAGTTTCATGTCACTGAGCACTATGAGGGCTCCTCCTCCTCCATTTTCAGTTGCATTTGCTGCAGACCCATCTGTGTATACATGGGTCCACCTGCTGTTAGGAAAGTGTTCCTTTAGGTACTCGGTGGCCAGGAGTTTTCTTTCTTCACTTGTTTGTTGGTTTTTTTCCTACTATCCCTGTGATGTTCTCATTCAGCTCTGGGAATTTTGTATCTTTCCATATCTGTCTTGTGTTGGTGTATTTTAGTGGTTTGGGGTAACTTCAGCACATGATGGTTGTTTGCTCATCATCATCTTGGTTGTCGCTGCAAAGTTGGTTCGTTTTAGTCTGCCCTTCCTAGCCCATTCATTCTGTGGTACATTGGGTGATCTTCTAGTCTCTTGAACTTTTCTGCTTGTTTTTGTGCTCTGCTGTCTCTTATATCCTCCATTGGTTGTAGGCCGGTGGTCTTCTCCATTTCCTGTATTGGAGTAGATCTCATTCCCCTGTAATAATTCTCATAGCTTGGTTCTGAACACGGTTGATTTTATTGAAGTTGGATTGGGCTACAGTTGCTTATGCAGAGATTCCATAGTCCAGTGTCAGGCGAACATATCCCATATAAAGCTTCTTTAAAACATTGTTATCTGCCCCCAGGTTGTGCCAGCTAGTTTTTCATGATTGCCATCCTGGATTTTGCTCGGGTTTTGTTTTTCAATCTGAGCATGCCATGTCATGCGCTGGTCAAGGTGATTCAAGGTATGTGGGGTTTTTCTCTGGGGGCAATATATGGTTATTTAGTAGGAGCTTTGGACTTTGGGGCTTTGTTGATAAGGAGAAAATCGTATATGTCGTTTTCTTTTCATTGGCTTTGATCAGCCATGTATTGGACCATTGGTCTAGGGATGTGAGGGCCTGTTGTATTCTGCTTGTTGCAGCGGTAATGCGCTTCTCTGATGTCCACAGGGCCAGGTCATCCGCATACAGGGCGTGGTGGATCCTTCTGGGTATGTTCTCGGTTATGTCATTGATGTATATGAGGAACAGTGTTGGCGACAGTACTCCACCCTGAGGAACTCCTTGTTCTAGTGTTGTTTTCCTGCTGGTGAACTCTTGCACTTGCACTTTAGCAGTTCTTTTTCTAGATACTGTGATATCCATTTGTACATTCGTCCTGCTACTAGGTTTCTGCGCAACTTCACTTTTAGGCCAGCCTTCCACACTTTATCAAAAGCCTTCTCCAGATCTACCCATACTGCTAGCGTTTGTTTTTCCTCTTGAAAAGCATCCTCTATCTCCTGGGCGATGTATGTCACTTGATCTTCTGTAGATCTGTGTTTTCGAAAGCCTGCTTGTTGGGGAGATAGCAAGCCTTTTCTTCCAAATGCCACATTAGTCTGGTGTTGATCATGCGCTCTAGCAGTTTTCCTACGCAGCTCAGTAGGCTAATTGGTCTATAACTGCTAGGGTCTGTGGGATCCTTCCCGTCTTTTTTATCGGTATCAATATAGCTTCCTTCCATTCTTTGGGTATAACGCCACTTTTCCAGCTACAGTTAAATATTTCTAGTAGCTTCTTTTTCGCTTGTCGTCCCATTTCTATTATCATTTCATTAGTTATCCCATCATTGCCTGGTGATTTTCTTTTCTTTAGAGAGCGTAATGCTTTTTCTAATTCATGTATTGTGAATTTAGTTGTCATGTGCTCCTCCGGGACTTGAATAAGGTCGTGAGCCATTAGTTCTTCTTTTATGGTTTCCTCCCTTTCTTCAGGAACATCTATATGATTTACTTGTGTAAAGTGCTCACTAAGGATATTGGCAGCTTGTTTCCCTCTTAGCTGTTCATCATTCTGTTTGATGGTGATTGTGTGCTTGTATTTATTTTCTTGGTTTAGTGCCCTGGCTAGTTTTCACAACTTATTTCCATCTCTGTCTAGGTTAAGGCTTTGTGTTTTTCTATCCAGCTGTTTCTAGCATTTTCGTTTAGTGTTCGTTTGTATCTTGCCGAGGTGGCTTTAAGTTTAATGTTTGCTTCTGTTGTTCTTTCTATTTCTGCAATGTTTCTTGCTTTCGTTAGTTCTACTTCTAGTTGTTCTAATTCGTCCGTCCAGAATGGGCTGTAGTTTAGTCTCGCACCTCGAGGGATGGACTCGGTGGCTGCTTTTTTGGAGGGCTTTGTTGAAGTCTGCAACCCCAGCTTTTAGCATACTCTTGCGTATGTTTAGGGGTTCACAGTATAGGTCTGTCAGGAGTGCAAATTTTCCCCAGTCTGCTCGTTTGTAGTTCCATCTTGGTAGCAGCTTTGGTTGCTGTGGGAGTATGCAACATTTACGGCCAGCTTTACCGGTCTGTGATCACTTCCTGCGAGTTGGTCCAGCACCATTCTGTCAATTTTGTGGTGGATGTCACCTGTGCTAAAGGCCAGGTGTGTGGAGGTGGTTTTCCAGGTTCTGGAGTAGTAACTAGGTTTATCCTCAGCATTGTTGATTAAGTGTAGGTTGCTGTCTATCTCCCAGTCCTCCACCTCATCACCTCTGTTATTTGTATCCTGGTAGCCCCACCGCTTGGAGTGACTATTAAAGTCTCCTACTACTATGCAGTTTGTTGGTATTATGTTCATGTTCTCCAGTACTAAGTCTTTGTTTGGAGGGCAGTAGATGTTATAGATCCGGGTGCTCCCAATTGGGGTTGTTGCGTCTATCCCTACAATTTCTGACTGTCTACTAGCACATACTGTTATTTCTTGACATGCAATCTCATTTCGGGCGAGGACCAGGACTCCACCTTTGCGTCCTTCCCTGTCTAATCGGAAGGTCTGATATCCTCTAATGGAAAATCTGTGGCTAGAGTTTAGGTGCGTCTCTTGTATGCATGCTATGTCTATCTGCTCCAGTTGTAGATATTTTGTTAATGGGACCTTCTTCTTTAGTACTCCCTCTGCATTCCACTGCATAATGTTGAATGTTCTATGATTTGCTTCACTAGTGTTTGTCCCTGCTAACTGTCCCCTGGCTCGGCGGCGTGGGTCGATCATTCCTGCCGTCTGTCGAGACTCCGGTTGACCACTACTCTTTTTTTTGTATACTAGTCGATGTCGTCGTAAAACGAATTGCGCTGCACATTGTGCACCCGTCTTCTGCGGCGTTTCTGTCAGGCTGCCCACCTTAGCCTTAATTTATTAACCTACAAGGCTGCAGGTTGGACTCGCACTTAGCCCATCGCCACGCGGTGCGCTACCTATCGATAATAGGTTACGCTATTCTCCGATACGGCGCCGGCACGCTCAGGGCCACAATGTACGGTCAGGCGTTTGCTCTGACCATACATACACAAACACGGACACTAATCAACACGTTTTATCCGCTTTTAGTAGCCAGAAACCGCGTAAATCACACCGCAATCACAAGAAATCGCGCACAGTTTATCCGTTAGGAATTTTCACACCCGACATGTTGGCGACCGCACAAAAAAACCTCCATAGAACTCGCTCCGGCAACAATCCTAGGGGTCTCAGAAATGCACTCGTGAACAGAACGACGAGATCCGGATCCATGGCCTTCGACTCGCAAGGCAAGGGCTTAACCACTTAGCCACCCTTGATACATATTCGTTGCCAGCTGTGTGCACAACATGATGAAAACGTTCATCACCGCCTCTTCAGATGCCAAGCGTTAGATGATTTCAGAAAGAACCTCCTTCCTCCAAGGCCAGATAAATGGAACACATTATACCAAACAAAAGAACAACTTACAAACACAACCAGATACCAATACATAACATTGGGCCGAAGGGCAAGAGCTCAACTGCTGCCGTTGGATCATTGAAGAAGAAGCAGTTAAACCACAAAGCGGCAGAGTAAAATAGGACGTCACGAATGTCTGACATTGGCAGCATGACGTCCGCGGACATCCGTTTGACAACGCTAGTCTAGCGGTTCTGACTCGCTAATCAGGACATTCAATTCTTTCTTTCACTTCATGAGGACTGCGGGGCTTTCGAAACAACATCGATCATGACTATGGAGATCACCGTTTTCTCCAGGGCTCTGTCATGGGTGGCTGAGCAACAGGTAACCTATACGATTATCATATCAGACTCGATGAATATGCTTCAAAGGATTGAACCTGGAAGTCTGCGCGTGGAGTGGGTGGACATCATTCGGAGATCACATCTCAAGAAAATGACTTGGCTGTACCACAGTCAACTCAAGATAACTGGACATGCTGGAGTGCAGGGTAACGAGTGGCGTGCTGACTTTCTTGTAAACAATGCCCTAACTCAGGCGGGCAGAAGTATGGACAAAGTTGATGTCATCAATGCGATACGCTCTTATTTATGTGATATGGGCGAGTCTCAGACAACGGAACGAGTGCGAGAATTATGAGTTAAGTTTGAACATGTCAGACAGTATCGTTGTCGTGGTAGAGAGAGAAGGTACATTAATCTCATGGGTGCGGTGAGACTGGGATTGATGCTGCAGCGGAGGACAGAGCAATCATGGGAATGCCCAATGTGCCATTACGTCGATCGCATAACATAACATTAAATACTATCATCGCATTCACCCTGCTTTACTCCCCCCACAGTTCAAATAATAAATTACACAGCGCACACAAAAACTCATATCAAATGCGCATAGTTATTAAATCTTTGTTTGTTTGTAAACACAATTATACAGTTCAAAAAATACGGGCATACTGTCTATTTCATAAGTATCGTGACATCAGATGATACGGAGACGGTGATCTTTTAATTGGGGTTATCGTAATTTAAGTGGAAGAGAAGCATCCGTGTTAAGTATTATAATTGTTTTTAATTTGGAAGGAGATACAGGACAATTTTGTAAACATCCTGGGAAAAATAATATTGAAATAATGAGAGACTGCAGTACAACTATCAATGACGAAACACGTAAAAATAAAATACAGCAGTTTTTTTTATCTTTTTATTTGCATTTCTAGTTTTTCACATTTATTTAGTTTTTCGGTTTTAGTTCACATATTCGCCCGTGTGTTTCTGGGGCCCTCAATGTGAACAAAGAATAGTCCTACTGCGACCCTATAAGGCATGTCGTAAGAGACGACTGAGGAAGGGGCCTAGGGAAGCTCATCATCATCATCAAATAGCTTGTCCTGAGCAGAACTTTGCCATCCCAACAGCCCTTCAGATTTCTCTCTCTCATAGGCCAGATGTCCTGCCTCTGCAGCCGTCTTGTTCAAACCATCAGTTACATCCTGAATCCATCTTCTCCGTGGTCTTCCTCTTCTTCTCCTTGCCGGTATGCCGCCTTCCATGATGGTCTTCTTCAGCTCTTCATGTCTTTTATATGTCCAAAATATCTCAATTTTCTCTTTCTTATTTGTAGCATGAGCTAGTTTTCTTTGATTTTGAGCATAACTAGCACAACGTATAATCTCTCTTAGGCTCAGATCACATACACATCACAAAGAGTGGTTGATATGGAACGTTCGAAGAAGAAGATAGATAAATTGTGGGGCACCCGCGAGGATCTTCTGCTGACAACTGGGTTCAGGGAGACAACTAATGTTGATGTTCCCACTAGACAGTATAGAAAACTGATCGCAGCAGAAGAAGAAGAAGAAGAGTACAGTTATAGAAAAACTTATTGAATGCAGCTTGCTATAGCTTTTATTTTGTTCCTCTCTGCTTTTTTTTACCGTTACGCGTAGCAGGTTTAACTGATGATCGGTTTCCGAGATAGTGCACGCTCGGTCGCTTGATATGATATGGTATTGTGGAGTTTTAATATGTCTGTAGCTCCATCAACCCATCTTTGCTTGTCTGCCCTTCCTCTTGATGATTCCATTTTCAGGTTGTACGCTCTTGCAACTGGTGTATTGGGGTTCATTCTCACCAAGTGGTCAAACCATTTGAGTCTCTTTTTCAATGAATCTAATAGCAGGTGTTGTTTCGACAGTTCTTCTAATTTCCTCATTTCTTATATGGTCTCTTCTTGTTTTATTTACCGCTTTCCTCAAGCATCTCATTTCACATGTGGTAATTTTTCTTCTTGTTCGTTGTTATGTCATAGCTCGCTCTAGAATAATATTTTCTTGAACAAATTCTTTGTGGTATGTACGTAATTTGCTCCAAAGAGCGTAAGTGTCTCCCAATTTATGTAGAAATAATTGAGATATTGCGCTATTGCGTGACATCCAGATTTCTAAAGTGCACATCTTGGCTGAATGCCTTCATGTCCACTACTATTATCTCCTGAGAACAATGTGGTCTTTTGTACGGTCGTCACTTCATATTCTTCTTCTTCTGCGTTCTCACTAGATTGGGATTTCGGATTCCCTAATAAAGACAGCCGTCTGCCTCAGATTATCAGCCACTCCATACAGTTTGTCTTGGACGCTAGTGTAATTGTGCCACTTCTTTCTTTTCAAGTCTGCATACTGGGGTCAGTTCTGTAGGATATAGTTCCTATGATTTCTGCTTCCCCATTTGTGTCGACCTCTTCCCGCAGTAAGTTTTGGCCACTCTTGTGATGGTAGGTCTGATATTCTTACTGCGTCGCTAAATCTCTGAGGCAGATTGGCGACCGTAGAATCCGTTATCCCATTCCACATTGTGAAAATTCGTTATCCCATTGTCGTTGCACCATGTTATGCGCCTTACGGCCTGGTGCACCGTTTTCTGCAAGCATTTGTTTCGGGTTCGCATTCCCTAGCGGACACGTGCATCAATTTCAGCCGAACCTCCTTAGTCGCCTCTTACGACATGCGTGCGCCCGAGTGGTTACCGGGACCCAAATTTGGGGTCTAAAGAATAGAACCACTGTTACCTGCCATGCATGTCGTAAGAGGCGACTAAGGAGGTTTGGCTGAAATCGGATGCATGTGTCCTAAACGTGTAGAAGTCTATGCGTTTAGGGGCCTACCAAACCAATGTGCAACGTATACGTTCTTGGCAAAGATAAAACATATCACAAAGAGTGATTAGAAATGGTCGTGAGGAACGAACGCAAGAAGAAGGGAGACGACATGCGTAGAAGGTAACAGTGGTTATATTCTTTACACCCCAAATTTGGGCCCCGGTAACCACTCGGGCGACTTCATATTCAAGCTTACTCGTAGCGTCTAGTGTTGCACCGCTGACTGATTTATGCGTACAGGCTTGCTTTCATTATCATCAGTGACCCTCGACATTAAGGCGAACCTTAGTCGGATTTCAGAGGTGCCTGTAATTTATATCCTCGTGTAAAGAGATCTGTGCTAGCGCTTTATTCATTGTCCATGTTTGGCACTGATATCATAAGGTAGGAACGAAGACGGAGGTCTCTGTGGCGTAGAGGATATGTGCTCGCCTCTCGTTTCAAAGCTACTAGGTTCGCTCCCTCGTGGAGCCATTGGGATATTTTCCCAGAGATTCATGATCTCAGTATGGGTGATATCAAGGATGACAAGACTTTTCATGAGTAAGTTGAGGTTGATCCCAAAGGGGTTAAAGGCAGGAGAGAAAGAGAGAGAGAGAGAGAGAAAGAGAGAGAGAGAGAGAGAGAATTCGCCAACACTAATTAATACAGTTTTAAGAATTAAGTATTGGAATACCTAATTAATGCAGTTTAAGCAGATCCGACCAGGCATGTTAAGTGTCCATCAAAGTGATCTCCCTTGATTAATTGCTTATTAATAACCACTGCAGATGGTAGGGACAGTAGCTTGTTTGTAAGTCGGTGGACGGTTGAACGTTTACTACATCTACTGCTGCTCTACTGCTCTGCATAGCTACTACTGCTACTATTACTACTACTTCTGCTACTACTACTGCTACTACTACTACTACTACTACTACTATTACTACTATTACTACTACTGCTACTACTATTACTACTACTACTACTACTGCTACTACTCTACTACTCTGCTGCTAACTACTGTCTCTACTACTACTACTACTACTATTGCTACTATGACTACTACTACTGCTAGCTCACTGCTCTGCTCACTTACTACTTAGCTACTTTCAGCATTACAACTGCTACACTACTACTACTGCTACTGACTCTGCTACTGCTAGTTACTACTACTACTGCTACTACTACTCTGTTACTCTGCTGCTGCTAGCTGACTTCTCTGCTCTGCTACTTACTTCTGCTACTGCTGCTAAGCCTGCTACTGCTACGCTGCTGCTGCTGCTCTAGCTTTACTGTTTCTGCTGCTACTACTGCTCTACTGCTACTACTACTCTGCTGCTACTGCTACTACTAATGCTCACTATCTCTCTCTAGTATTACTATTACTTCTGCTACCTACTACTGCTGTTCTGCTCTACTACTTACAACAACAACTACTACTAGTACTACAACTATTACTACTACTCTTACTACTATTACTTCTGCTACTGTTGTTACTATTACTACTCAACCTGTGTTGCCGGGGCTCTCGAGGGAGCAAAGAATAGTAACACTGCGACCTACAAGTCATATCGTCAGAATGGACAGGGGTAGGGGCCTAGGTATGCTACCCTAGTAAATATAAAGCACCGCAGAAATTGGATGTGCTGTCCTACTTGAAGGCGCATAACTGGTACAACATACAATAGCTCTTAGGCTCAGATCACATACATATCACACAGAGTGGTGAACAAGTGGTCGATGTGGAGCGTTCAAAGAAGAAAAGTACTACTACTACAACTTCTACCACTACTACTACTACCACAACTTCTACAACTACAACTACTACCACAACTTCTACCACTACAACTACTATATGGTCTTTTTCGTCTTTACAGACAGTCAATTAGCAAGTGTTTTACTGTGACAATTTTGAGTGTTCGATTTCTCTCTTGTCGTTCAGCTCATACATAAGTCTCTTCTAAAAAGACTCTGCGCCCTTTCGTAATTTGGCTTTCCACACAACTCTGTCATCAGCTAGTCCTTCCCATGTGCTGGGACCTATAGAAAAGTTTTCATTGAGACTTTGCAGACATCTTTATATCTGAGCAGTTGTCTGCCCTGGTGCCTCTTCCCCTCCGAGAGTTCAAAGAACAACATTTGTTTTGGTATGCGACAAGTTATCATTCTTCTCACATGCCCCAACCATCTTATAACTACTATTCCTACTACTATTACTTCTGCTACTGCCAATGCTGTTACTACTATTACTACTACAACTACTACTATTACTACTACAGCTACTACTATTACTACTACACTACTACTATTACTACTACAAGCTACTACTATTACTACTACACTACTACTATTACTACTACTACTACTATTACTACTACTACAACTACTACTATTACTACTACAACTACTACTATTTCTACTACAACTACTACTATTACTACTACAACTACTACTACAACTACTACTACAACTACTACTATTACTACTACAACTACTACTATTACTACTACACTACTACCTACTATATACTACTCTACGTGAAAACTAGCCACGACAGAGAGGAAGTCTCTACGCAGAATGATTGCGATATCTAGAAGAAATCGCTTTAGAAATGAAGATATCAGGAGAAAAAGTGGGTACAACATCAGTACTGAGCTTCATCAAGAAAAGTGGGTACAGCATCAGTACTGAGGCTTCATCAGGAAAAAGTGGGTACAACATCAGTACTGACTTCATCAAGAAAAAGTGGTACAGCATCAGTACTGAGCTTCATCAGGAAAAAAGTGGGTACGGCATCAGTACTGAGCTTCATCAAGAAAAAAGTGGGTACAGCATCAGTACTGAGCTTCATCAAGAAAAAAGTGGGTACAGCATCAGTACTGAGCTTCATCAAGAACAAAGTGGGTACAGCATCAGTACTGAGCTTCATCAAGAAAAAAGTGGGTACGATATCAGTACTGAGCTTCATCAAGAAAAAAGTGGGTACAGCATCAGTACTGAGCTTCATCAAGAATCGTTAAATTTAATGGTTCGGTCATATAAGTAGATTATTAATAGGTCGATGTCTCCGCAAGATTATGAGCATCAGGTGGTACGACAAGATAGCCAACTCTGAAGTACTGCAACGTGCAAAACGACTAAGATGGTTGGGGCATGTGAGAAGAATGGAAACTTGTCGCATACCAAAATAAATGTTGTTCTTTGAACTCTCGGAGGAAGAGGCACCAGGGCAGACCACTGCTCAGATATAAAGATGTCTGCAAGGCCTCAATGAAAAACTTTTCTATAGGTCCCAGCACATGGGAAGGACTAGCTGATGACAGAGTTGTGTGGAAAGCCAAATTACGAAAGGGCGCAGAATCTTTTGAGAAGAGACTTATGTATGAGCTGAACGACAAGAGAGAAAAGCGAAAACTCAGAAGTTGTCACAGTAAAACACTTGACCGTCTGTAAAGACGAATAAGGCCATATATAATAGAGCTGTTTACGATTAGAACAAATGTTCTACTTCCACTGAAGAGCAATGTTGCTTCGATACAATCGGTACAAAGCAAAAGGACTTCCACTCAAAATGTGAACCTCAAAGATAACAAAGGCGGCGAAGGACGCTAGTTATGAAGGCACAAAGGGTGCGTTCCAGAAATCTCTTCTTATCCTGACGCTGTGAGGCAAAACAGGATTTGAGAAAACTAAGAAGTGTAGGATTAAACCGGGGTCACACATCTACCAAGAAAGTGCACTAACCCCCTACGCAATCTGTTCTCTAAATAGAGTGCGGGAATGGGAATGGCATGATATATACATCAACTAAATGGGACATTTCCATTAGGTACATCTTCTTCTTCTTCAACGCTCCATATCGACCACTTGTTAACCACTCTTTATGATTTGTATGTGATCTGAGTCAACGACATTGTACGTTGTACAAGAGCCATGTACGTTGTGCCAGTTACGCGTCTACATGTAGGCACATCCGATTTCTGCTAGGCTTTTGACTCGCTAGGGTAGCTTTCCTAGACCCCTACCTCCGTCGCCTCTTACGACATGCCTTGCAGGTCGCAGTGTTAGTATACTTTACTTTCCTTGCGGGCCTCGGCATCACTCGAGCTTTAGATACATCTACACAAAAGGGCATTATCATTTCACACATACCTACTGAATGATGTCATACAAACACACGCACCTGTTGCTTGACACAATGTCAACACACCTGGCTACTTCCTGGTAATTTAAAACATCACCATTGTTATTGCCCGGGAGGAGGGTAAGATCATCATCAAGTGTCATCCCACATCAAGGTTGTCTGCAATGGGTCTCCAAGATCTTGTAGTGTTTATTGTCCCACACAGACATCTGCCTTGGACCACATCATTGTACAGCCACACATTTTCTTGATCACACCACACACATTCTGCCTTGATCACGTGCCTCACCATCTCTCCTTAGACCACACCATTACACACATCTCTGCCTTGGATCACATCATGTACATTCTAGATCACACATTACACAACATCTCTGCCTTGGATCACACACACTTACGACACACATCTCTCTCTTAGATCACACCATTACACACACATCTCTGCCTTGGATCACACACGTACTTACGTACACACATCTCTCTCTCACTCTCCTATCACCAGATACCTACAATGACTTGAGTTTTCTTGCCATACTCCCTAGATCTCAGTATGATGGCCCCTTCCGTCTGTCTATCACAGATACATTGATGACTGTATTGGCATTACTGATATGCCTGAAACCGATTTGTCACGCTTCATTAATTTCATTAATGTTTTCAACCCCTCTATTCGTTTTACTTCTCACATCTCCACTACTTGTGTCAACTTTCTTGACATTACTATCACCTTACGCCTCCGCTATCACCACATCAGTATATTACAAACCTACTGATGCACATAGTTTTCTCCTTTATAGTTCTTCCCATCCCCGGGCTTGTCGTGACTCTACCATTCTCGCAGCTCTTGCGCCTTCATTGCCTTTGTAGCGAGGACGATGATTTTCTTGAGAGAGCTCGCGAGATGCTTGATTTCTTTCGCAGGCTCCTATACCCGGAGAGGGTGCTTGTCTGGGCTATGAATCGAGTTCAGAAAATCACTCGCCAGCAGGCCCTTACCAGCCAGCATAGGACTACTAACTCTGACAGAGTAAAACTTATCTTAACTTTCCACCCCCATAGTTCACTGGTGAAAAATGTTTTATTCCGTCATCTGTCTATCCTTAGGTCAGATCCTGAGACCCGTTCTGTCTTCCCAACTATCCTTTGATGGCTTACAGACGGACAGAAGTCTTAAGGATATGTTGGTACACAGTCGCCTTAAGTCCAATATCCAGACTCATTTTGGCACTGTTCAGTGTGGCGTCGGCGTTGCAACACGTGTGCTATGTGATACAGACGCGTACTGTATCTTTTCCTTTAGCCACGTTTCTTACTGACGATGGTTTCACATGCGAGCCCCGTAATCTTATCTATGCCATTATCTGTAAGCGGTGTAACAAGGCTTATATCTGTGAAACAGGCAAGAGGCTCAGTGACCGATTCGCCCAACACTTTCGCGACATACGCCAATGCTCTGTGACCCCTGTAGCCACCCATTTCAATGATACTTGCCATTTAGGAGCTCACGATGTCCAGGTCACAGCCATCCGATCGTGTTCCTCGGATGATCGCAGTCAATTTGCTCTGGAGAATCGGTTGATTTCTTTGCATGGTACCTTGCGACCACGTGGGCTCAACGTATTACATTCCTATGCTTCTTAACACTTTCTCTTCCCATGTCTTGTAATCTATATGGGTATATGTTGCATGTATTCAAGTTATATATTTACTTGATTTTCATTGTTTCTCTTCCGTTCTATTTCTAATTTTTATGTGTGTTTTTTGTGTTACATTAATTTCGTTATTCTTTTTATTCCCAGATTTTCGTTTTTATTCCCAGATTTTCATTAGATACGTTTGTTTTTGGTCGTCCATTTGTTTTTTAAATTTGTCACTCCTGTTGTTCGTTTACTTGATAAAGGCCTTGTTGGTCGAAACGTTGCTGTATTTTGTCATTGTTTTTGTAATTTGTAAAACTACAGTACTTTGTGATTACGCGTTTTGCCAATCAAATAATTTTACTGCAGTCTCATCTATTTTGTGAATAGATCTCAGTAACGGCTCCTAATGATAATGTCAGACTGTTTATATGTTACCTAATTTGTTTGTCTACCTAATTAATGTTGACACGCAACCTGTCAAAATGTCATACGATAGTTCCTGATTTTGTCTATGTTTATATGTTTGTCTATGCGCGCGCATACATGTTTAATATGTTGAGCTGCTGAGAGGAGTGTCTGCCGAATGGGTTCAAGCGCGGGAGATGCGTATTCAATCCACGGTAAAGCCAAGGATTTTTTCTGTCGGGGCGTAAAGAAAACAATTATAACCTGAACAGTGTCGCGGAACTGCACAAGCGATGCGGCCATAATATTCCTGCGGCTCACGTCCCTGTCCTACACCGCAATAAAAGCGGTATTACGAGCAGTAATGACAGTTAGTATGCGCGCGGGGATATTCTTAAAGCGGTATTACGAGCAGTAATGACAGTTAGTATGCGCGCTGGGATATTCTTAAAGCGGTATTACGAGTAGTAATGACAGTTAGTATCGCGCGGGATATTCTTAAAGAATATACTTGTCTCTTCCTCTTATATTATTATTTGTTATTTCAATTAAATATTCGGTCGAGTGGTTACCGGGACCCAAATTCGGGGTGTAAAGAATAGAACCACTGTTACCTGCCATGCATGTCGTAAGAGGCGACTGAGGAGGTTTGGCTGAAATCGGATGCACATGTCCTAAACGTATACAAGTCTATGCGATTAAGTGCCTACCAAACCAATGTGCAACGTATACACGTTTTTGGCAAATATCAAACATACCACAAAGAGGAATTAAAATTGATCGTAAAGAACGAACGCAAAGAAGAAGAAGAATCAAATATTATTTGAAATGCGCTGCCTGCTAAAAGTTACCACCAGAGAACACAAAGTCACGAAGATCAGCATAAGAAAGAAAGTTGGGACAGAAACTTGCTTTAATCAAATTGAGAAACAAAAAATGAAGTGGTTTGATCACTTAATAAAAATGCAACCAAACTCCGCTGCACACAGTCTTCTACAACAGGACATCAGGAAAGAAGGCAAGAGGTCTAGCACTAAATCTGAGCATTTCATTGGTTAGTTTGTGTATATACTAGCCATTCAGATTACCCCTAACATGCCCTTTTTTAATGACCGGTCGTCTTTTTGACCATATATGGTCCAGCCATTATAATGGCCTCGTCGTCTCCATGTGGTTAGCAACAAAATATGAGAGCAAGACCACGGGAAAAATGGTTATATGGCATAACAAAATCCTGTCAAAAAGCAAAAACATCTATCACGCAACTAGACATACATTGTACAGTTTGAGCATACTTCATGCTGTGCATGTGGCAGTTGATACGACAGTGACCTGTACTGAGTCGGAAAGGTCATCAATGAAACATCAAGATTTGTTTATATTTGTCAACTATTTTAAAAATAGTTCATTCTTTAGTTAATAAATAAACAGTATATGTTAGACATTTAGATTGCCTGTGTGGTGCCGGGGCCCGCAAGCAAGCATAGAATAGTAATATTGCGACATACAAAGCATGTCGTAAGAGGCGACTGATGTAGGGGCCTAAGGAAGATACCCTAATTAATAAAAAGCGTAGTAGAATTCGGATTAACTGGCCTACTTGTAGGCGCATAACTGGCACAATATACAATCGCTCTTAGGCTTAGATTGCATACAAATAGCACAGAGTGGTTAACAAGTGGTCGATATGGTGCGTCCGAAGAAGAAGAAGATTTAGAAGATATACCTAACAAATCTCAACATATCTAGTCAGATGATATTCTGAATATCTTCTTCTTCTTCAGCCATCTCTGGTCATGCGCTTAGTTTACTATGGACTACAAACTGGGCAGTCAGTTTCATGTCTGTCGGGTTTCTCCTTCTTCAGCCATCTCTGGTCATGCGCTTAGTTTACTGTGGACTACAAACTTGACAGTCAGCTTCATGTGTCAGGTTTCCTGAAGCTCAGTTTTTATGTCAAGTGATGTGTGGTCAAGTGATGCTTCTCAGCTCACACAGGAGAGGATAGTCTTGCAGGACATGCCCCGATGTCTGTTCCGCCTGCTGACACTGGCAGAAAGCTGGTGGACTTATTCCTAGTCTTTGTAACTGTTTGTTGAGTCTGCAGTGTCCGGTACGTAGTCGAAATATAATGACCTGGTCTGTTCTGCTTAGGTCTATGAGGGAGTCTTTTCCATAATCATATCTAGTGTTTGTCTTCCATTCTACTGTAGATTTTCTGTACATTAAGGTTTTGACCTCTTGAAAAGGCAGTGGTTGATAACTGTTCTCTTTGGCATTGCCCTAAAAAGTTCACTCAATCACACATATTATGCCATATCTACTTTATACAATCCTTCGTTCCTTTCGTAAGCTTTAAATATTGTCTATATATGAAACGTAGTCCCTTGTATAAACTTCGATTTATTTTGTAGCTCACACAGAGTTTCATGTCCTTTCAAGGTAGAGAGCCCGACACTGCACCTGCCTGAGTGTCCGTCACAGGGCGAGCATCATAACGTTTAGAATATATAGATATACGCATTATGCGTTAGTTCGTGGCAACCTGATTGATGTAGTGCGCCTCTTGACTGGTTGTCTCCGTCTTCAGCACTCTTTTGTTCTGGAGCAGACTGTGGTCTAACTCCAAGGATGGAAAAGTTGTAATATAATTAGGAGATAAGACAAGAAAAAACCATTTAACCCATAGTTGAGGAGTGAGTGTGTTGCAACCAGATCAACTACAACTCACCGGTTGGTTCTGTGCTGTCACCTTATGCAGCCTCACTCTGCACCCGGCCTTTTGTTTGGCCTGTCACCTTCAGTATGTTCGGCTTGGCTAGACCGTGACCTCCGATAACATACGGTCGGCGGGCTTATGTTAAAAATTCTATGAAATAAGATCACAACCGTCGCGTGCCCTGACATTCCAGTATTGTTGTATAAAGACGAATTCATTTTAAAAACAGCACAACATTCTAAATAAAAGGTTATTTTATGTTACAAGTTAAGTTTAACATCAAGGTTATATTATGTTACCAGTTAAGTTTAACATCAAGGTTATATTATGTTACAAGTTAAGTTTAACATCAAGGTTATATTATGTTACAAGTTAAGTTTAACATCAAGGTTATATTATGTTACAACTTAAGTTTAACATCAAGGAATATCAGTATTATTAATATTTGTCATCAGTAAGTAACCATGGGCTCATAGAGTCGAGTCAAATTACAAAAAAAAGCTTACAGTCTTCTATCAAACATCTATAAAATCCAGCCTCCATTACACAGGTATTTTCGATCTCCCGTCTGAACTATTCGGCCTTATGTTGACGTGGGCCACGTTAGACTTGCCTGGAGTTAGACGCCAGCCGACAGAGCTTGAAGGATCATCAAGACACACAAACCACAGTCATGCTCTAGCCCTGGCCAGACACCTCAATTTATCTCTTCCGTAAAGTGATCTGACATTTTGTATGTATAAACTTGGAAGGGTACTTCAAACTTCACTAGCAAGTAATTGTTTATAGTCAATTGTTTACAATATTTATCATTACATATCAATGATCTAAGTAAGATGAACATTTATAAAAGAACAACAAAGTGTGCTACAGTTAAAGCAACTTTTGTGTATGTTAGAAATGTATATTGTACCTTATTATACAACTATGTATTACATTATAATGCAACTATTGTTCTGCAATACTTTGTTAATCATTTTGAGCTTCTACATTGAATTGTCTTAAAGCTGTGTTAAATATGAATAAAACCAAATATGAATAAAACCATGATCATTTGATTAAAATAAAATTCATTATATGACCATATCTCAAGTTTGTTATTATCTATAATCCATTTACGATGTTTGTCATTAAATGTATGTCTGTACAGTAATGGATTTCGTAAAGAGATCTTAAGAATATAGTCAGCCCCTTTTCTTATCTAGGTCAGGGAATACCTGGCGAGTTGTCTGGCCTGGGCTAGAGCCTGGCTGTGCACAAACCCACCAACAATAATAAGGTATACTAATGTGTAGAGGGTTTCAAGCAATGTAAACATCAAACCCTTTGCGTGACAAACTACTGGTATACCATACACAATTACTATCAGAACTCCATAACACTCGTAGTTTGAACACAGCGTGTTTGTTTGTTTGTTTGTTTGTTTGTTTGTTTGTTTGTTTGTTTGTAATGTAGGGACTTTTTTTCTTCCATCCAGAAGCACTTTTTTTTTTTTTTTCTTTCGTCCGCTTCAACTCAGACGAAGTTTCATCTCTGAAACTGATTTTGCGTGAAAATCCGTTTTTCCAATTTCTTACAATGGCAGCAGCGTGCACATTGTAAATTACTTTACGCTGGCAGCCGTGTGCTCAATGTACTCGTAATTAGTATTCCTCGCCATACAGGCAGATTTTCTCCGACTTCAGAGGTACTCACGTTATCGTCCTGAGTAAGACCAGGGACTCGAACAAATGCCGGACAGTAGATTCGAACCCAAGCTATGAGGCGTCTCACAGCTAGCGGGCCGAGCTACTATCAACTACTCTAGGCAGTCCCCCGTCCAGAAGCACTTGAGCTTTCAGCTCTTCGGTTCGATGCCACGAACACCGCAAATCTGGATAACCTGTTGCTTTTCTGCTAGCCCGCGGAATTGAACCGCACTCACGGGGGGCTAGTCACCCGTCGTTCAACGCGCTACGAACACGCTGCGCAGGCGAGCATGTAGAGGATTAGTCCTCTTTAATCCGAGACTCTTGTATGGTGAGCTGGGTAGCTGTAAACGCTCACATGGTGGTAAATAAAAAGCGATTCAAAGACACACGCAAGACTTCGATGAAATCATTTGGCATAGATGTCGACTACTGGGAGAATGTTGCTCAAGACATATCAGCCTGGCGCACACGGTTCTTCGGCTGCGAGGCAGGTAGGGCTGCGCGGATGGAACAGAAACTTCAAAAACTAGAAAGGCAGTAAAACTCCCCACAAGTGCAAGTCTACCTTGACCACACTGTACAAGAACATTTCAAGCCCGCATCGGGCTCACTATTGTCCGTTCAACAACTCATGCCCACAGTCCAGTGCGAATTGTAGCGAAACCATCGATTCCACAGTAGCGAAACTTTGAACCCAATCTTAGAATTATACCGACGCAAATGTCTGATGGAAGAAATTGCTATAGGAAACCTGGATATTGTAATATAACGGTTTCCTTTGATGTTGGTGGCATATTTGGCGAGTCTGATTATTGATTTGGTGAGACAGAATTAAAGTTTTTACAATAAGCGCACTAATATGACATTTGATGTCAAGTTTCATTCAAAGGCGTATCATCCTAGCTCATACATGGGGCCAATGTTGATACTTGATGCTATCACCATTTCCTGTCCAGGCTTGGGATTGGCAATGGTGGAGCTACTTTGAGATGTTCTCTTCAAATCGCTACTTCTTCGGTACATTGTGCGTGTGTTAACATATGTGGTAGGGGGTATCATTACAATAAAATAATTCTTTACTCTGGTTCTTGTATACTGTGGTACAGATGACCCATATTTGCTTGGGGTCAAAGGCGTATTGGAACAACGCCGCGCCAGGATTAGTGAGCTGCACTAATTAAGATCCTACCCCACCTCCACTTGGTGACCCTGGTAACAGACATTGGTTCTTGTCTGGCTAAGTGGGTAGTGATCGAGAGAGAGCTACTCTGTCGTGGGCAGGGATGCAAACGTAGTCACATTGAATGAGATTCGCCTGCAACACAGACGAGCAGAATATCAGATTGGTTATTGGTTATTGGTTACTAAACAGACCTCATTGCACTCCGGCAACAGATATCGAAGAGTATGCATTCTGATGGTTCCTGTGGCTCGCTGATTAAACACACCTCTCACTCTGCCTCTCAGGCATCCAGTTCGACTTGAACAACGGGTAACTCCAAACTGCTTAAATCGCTTGATCGATTCAACATCGATTTTAGTGTCCTTATCCAATAGAGAGTCGCGAAGAGACCGAAGAATATCCCCTTATCCATCTTCAACTCCCCAACAATCGATGCTGTTGATGCAAGCCTGCCCGCACTCTCATTACCGTAAACACCCGCATGCCCAGGACAGTATATCCACGTAAGCCGCTGGAGGTTAGAAACTTCTATAGACGACATCCACTCATACCGAAACCTGCCCTTCTGGATCTTGTGAAGCATCGACTGAGAGTCAGAGACAACAACTGCCCCAGTAAATGAAATCCCAGAAATCCAATGGAGGGCAGCAGTAACGGCCTCAACCTCCATTCTCATACTAGAAGTAGTTGTCCTGTATGCCCCACTTCGCTCTGCAACAACCCTACCATGCGCATAAGCCAAGAAACCCTAGCCGGATTTCTACCACGTTGAACCGACCCATCAGTATATACAACAACATCATCATCCCTTGCATTATCTTCTATCAGCTGCTTAACTGCGAGATCAGCCTTCATGTTGCCCCAATCTCTACATTCTCTTCCAAGAGTAATGATAACGTTGAGAGAGTTCATCATGCCACCATCTGTTGGGATCCATTCTTCCCTTTTGGTAGGGTCGCAACCGTAGTCACCTGGCCAATTGTTCTCTCAGCCTGGGCCATCCACGACATGCCACGCTTGATTCTCGTGCCCTTAACATCATTAGTGTTCTTGTGTAGTGGATGTCTCTTATCCGAAGTAACCCGCATATATGCCTTGGTTTGGGCGATTGCATGAAGGGAGCGTAGTGACAGAAGGCCAAGCATATATCTCATCTTCACAATGAGGGTATCTCTAGTGCAGCCCAGAACTATACGCATACCTTCATTCTGAACCCGTTCGAGTCGTTCACATTGTGATCTTGATATCGTAAGAATTCCGAGTCCGTAATCTACCACTGACATTACCAGTCGATCGAACAAAATAGCAAGTAGTCTCTGCTCAAGGTGTGCGGCCACCATAACTTTGAGAGCCGCAAGACCACGCTTGCATCGTTGTATTGTCTGTTCAATATGGTGTTTGAAAGATAGACTACGATCAAAGGTTATTTCAAGATAGCGCAACCTGTCTCTGCGCTCGATGGTATGTTCATCAAAGATTACATAGGGTAGGTCAGCCTTGACGATGTGATTATTCAACGAGCACCACAACATACACACTTTTTCAGGATTGATCTTAGAGCGAGACTCTCTACACCAACCCTAGATGGTACGCAAGAGTGACTATTAATGCACGTCTCTCCCGACTGATAGGAAAAGCTGAACGGATAACCATAAAGGGATGAGGGGTACATCCAGAGAAGAGACGTGGGCCGCGTGGAGCAAAACTTGGGCCCGAGATGAGTTGCATGTTGGTCCACATAGGGTGAAACTCGGAGCCCTGAGGTGGGGGTCCGAGTTGAGCCCAGTGTCCGGACAGCCTAGAGGCTGGTAAATGTGAGAACGGTGAGAACTGATGGAAATGTTGGGGCAAGCACCAGGACAGAGCGAGCACGCATGTCGACGATGCACGGGTGGGCCCACCGGTGGGTAGACATGTATGGCGCTGATGGTGAGGGAACGTGGCAGGCGTAGTGGTGAGCGGACCAACAAAAAGTGCAGAAAAACTGGAAAGCTCAGCAGAGGCTTGAATCCAGTGCGTGTTTCCGCTCGCGCCGAACTACTACTGCCTTGTAGTTCGATTGGGGATAATCAAAAGCTAGCGGAACAAACTGTACAAAAACTGGACGGAAGGAAAACCAAGTAGTCCACAAAAAGACCGGCAACCTGGGCAGATGACGTTCAACAGCCCGAGAAGGTAGGTCGTCTAAGGATCGCTGCCTTAAAATAAAATGGCAGCCTGCTGCCTTGCAGTTTGGCTGGGGACAGTCAAAGGCTGACGGAGAGCGAACCAAGTAAACGCTGGTTGAAATCGGACACGTCGCCGCAGGACATGCACAAGAGCTTCAAATTGTACTGAAGATTGTGACGTAAAACAAGCGTTCGTGGCAAAGGTTGTTTATATATCACAATAAGAATGATCAAAATGGTAGAAAAAGAGCGACACAGAGAGAGAGAGAGAGAACGTGAGAGAGTGAGATGTGCCTCTTTACGGAAATGCGCGTATTGTATTAATGACACTTTTTGCATTGTAACTTCAAACTCATTAGAAATGTTATATCAATGTCTGTTTTGAGAAGTCAACAAAATGACCCAATATTATATATATATGTCCTTTTTCGTCTTTACAGACGGTCAATTGCAAGTGTTTTACTGTGACAACTTCTGAGTTTTCGCTTTTTCTCTCTTGACGTTCAGCTCATACATAAGTCTCTTCTCAAAAGAAACTCTGTGCCTTTCGTAATTTGGCTTTCCACACAACTCTGTCATCAGCTAGTCCCTTCCATGTGCTGGGACCTATAGAAAAGTTTTCATTGAGGCTTTGCAGACATCTTTATATCTGAGCAGTGGTCTGCCCTGGTGCCTCTTCCTCCGAAAGTTCACAGAACAACATTTGTTTTGGTATGCGACAAGTTTCCATTCTTCTCACATGCCCCAACCATCTTAGTTGTCTACTGTTGAGCATGCCCATGATGGAAGGCAGGTTTGCACGTTGCAGTACTTCAGAGTTGGTTATCTTGTCGTACCACCTGATGTTCATAATCTTGCAGAGACATCGAAGGTGAAAGATGTTAAGTCTCCTCTTGTGTCTTGAGTAGGCTGTCCATGTTTCTGAGCCATATAGTTAAGAACTAATTACACAGGCTCGATATATTTGAATCTTCGTCTGCAATGTCAGTTTTTTGTTGTCCCACTCTCGCTTTGATAGTTTGCCGAATGTAGTAGCTGCACTCCCTACACGAGCGTTGATTTCTTCATAAAGAGAAAGACTGGCAGTGACCATGGACCCGAGATAGCAAAATTTTTGAATTGATGTCAGATGGTTACCATTTAAAGTGATATTTGTTGTGTTACCTTCCTGACATAGTACAACTGTTTTGGAGACACTTATAGTCAGAGAAAATAGGTCGCATGCTTGTGACAAATCATTGATTAGGCATTGCAGTATAGTCTCACTGTGGTGACTAAGGCAGCATCGTCAGCGAAAAGGAGGTCCTTAAGAATTTCCGTCTCTTTTGTCTTGGTTCTTAAGCGAGCCAAGTTAAAGAGTGAACCATCAGATCTAGTGCGGATGAAACATCACCATCAGCGTCCCCCAAGGCGTGGTTCAAATGGGCTGCGAAGAAGATGCTAAAGAGGGTGGAGGCAAGGACACAAACCTGCTTGACTTCACTTTAACCTCGAAACTATCAGATGTGCTGCCATCGAACTGTATGCTGGCTTTCATGCCCCCAGGGGAAAGGGGACTATCAACCCAATAGTCTCACACTAATTTCGGTCTACGCCTTTAACCAAAAGTCCGTGTCGCATTTATGACGTCATTTAATTACCATGTTCAAGCCCGAGTTGATTTGGTGCTCGGAAATGCAAGAATTGTTTTAAAAAACCGTGGATTTCGTTCTAAAAGTTGCTAATTTTGTCATTAATGTATTACAAAGAAAGTTGGCACAAAACCGTGCTTGAATTACATAGATAAACAAAGAATGAAGTGGTTTGGCCACTTAATAAGAATGCATCCAAACTCCACAGTATACAGAGTCTTCTACAACATAACATCGGGAAAGAAGGCAAGAGGAAGACCACGGAAAAGATGGTTAAATGGCGTAGCAGAATCTTGTGAACGAGCAAAGATAACAATCACACAAGCCACCAGAACAGCGAAAGACAAAAACAGAAAACCACGACACTGGGCAACAACCCGGTAGCAGTGTGACGACAAAAGAAGAAGAAGAAAAATGTGTTACATGTCTGTAAACATTAGTTTTATCTAACCATGCCAATGGATGCGTTAAATATATAGCACAAAGAAGGAAACTTCTAGATGGTATGACTGTTTGAATGGCAAAAATATTTTGTAGCGTCGGGAACATGTGTAGTTTACATGCAAGTTTTCAAGTTATTTAATCAAATGGTTACAAAGATACAAATTTTTATCTGTGGGTATGACAAGTTGAGCGGACTATAGTCATCTACGCACACACAGAGAAACATAACGTAACTACATTCCTTTTGATGAAAAATTGTGGTCGTTATCACCCGAATTGTGGACGAGCATCATCACCCACGATGGACGAGCATCATCACCCACGATGGACGAACATCATCATCAAGCCGAGGCACGCTTCTTTCAACTTCAGGACAAACCTTTGTTTGGTTATATCACAGCGTGTAGACCAACTTTCTTTCTGTTGTCCTTGTCTGCTGTTTTGTTGTTAGGCGTAGCAATGAGCAGTGGTGATCGGTTCCCGAGATAATGCACGCTCGGTCACTTGATATACTGTGATATTGTGAAGTTTTACGATGTCTGTAACTCCATCAACTCATCTTTTTCTTGGTCTGTCCCTTCCTCTTGATCATTCCATTTTCAGGCTGTTCGCTCTTGCAACTGTGGTATTCGGGTTCATTCTCACCAAGTGGTCAAACCATTTGAGTCTATTTTTCAATGAATATAATAGCAGGTGTTGTTCCGATGGCTCTTCTAATTTCGTCATTTCTTATATGGTCTCTTGTTTTATTCACCGCTTTCGTCAAGCATCTCATTTCGCATGTGGTAATGTTCCTTTCTTGTTCGTAGGCTAACAAAGATGATAAATAAGAATTAAATCCAATCAGAGAATACAAGTTACTATCAAAGACGTCTGTTATCAAGCTCACGCCGCCATTTTATTTCTATAAATAGTTCATGACGTTTATGTATACTGACGTAGTTAAACATACACCTTCTAGAAGCTTCTAGATATTCTATATCATCAATGTCAAGGACGTACGATAACAACAAATCGCTTTGTGGACCAATGTTATAATTGACGAGTGTATTGTTGTGTTATTTAGTTTAGTGTCTCGCTAGAGACTTGTAATTAATAAAGTGACGTTACGGGGGTTATAATTTGAATTCCTTGACTAAATTGTTAATTAATGTAGCTTTTTCTTTTCTTCCATCATTTACTTCTTTATAGAAGTGTTGGGGGGGGACGTAGTGATCTTGTGTGTGCCTGTTGTAAGGCACTTTGTAAGCTGATATTCATTTTTGTAAGGCTGTTCTTGATGCCATCGCTCCATCTTTTGCGTAGTCTTCCTCTAGATTTATACTCATTATACTTTTTCGGTGTGGCTCTCTGTGGTAGGTGATACCAATGCAATCTTGTCAGGTGTCCAAACCATTTAATCTGTTGTTCTGTTATGGATTGCATGACTGGTTTCACATCCAGTCTTCTTCTGATTTCTTCATTTCTAATTGTGTCTCTTATTGTCACACCTGCAGCTCTTCCAAGGCACATCATCTCTGTCGTTATGATTTTCCACTCATTAGCTGCTGTTAGTTAATTAATGTTGCAATTATTTATATTGTGATATGAACAATAATGACTTAATTATAAATCATGAGGTTGCTAGTTTTAATAGAATTAATGTAGAATGTAATTACGATAATGGCGTCAGTAATGTTGGCAGTGTGGATAGGAATATTACTCATGATATCGTCGTGTTTATATATACAACAAATCAAACTAATTCATTGGACAAATGACGCCAATTTGGAAATTCAAACATGACACAATGGACGCTAAAAAAAAAGCATTGTATGACACAATCTTTCTTCCAATATTATACTATCAGTGCCAAACATGGACACTGACATCAAATGATAGAAGAAAATTAGTCAGGAAAGAAATGAAGTGTCTACGCAGAATTCTGAGGGTAACAAGAAGAGATCGGTTTAGGAATCAAGACATCGGGAAAAATGTGGGTACAACATCAGTACTGAACTTCATCAAGAAAAAACAAATTAAATAGTTCGGTCACAAAAACAGATAACCAATCGACAATGCGTTTCAACGAGCGATGTTGCTTCAATACAGTGGATACAAAGCAAAAGGCCGTCACGCAAAAGGTTTACGACAGAGATAACAGAGGCGACCGAAAACACTGTTTATGAAGCATACACAAGGATCTCTCTAGAAAGCTCCTCTTATCCTGACGCTTACACTTACAACTCTTCGTTCAGTTGCACATGGATGTTGTTGGCAATGAGAGACCAGACAGGATAGCTGGCTCTGTCACAGGATAGCTGGCTCTGTCACAGGATAGCTGGCTCTATTACAGGATAGCTGGCTCTGTCACAGGATAGCTGGTTCTGTTACCACCATATAAAAAAACCCAGTCAATGGATGTAGCTGACATTCTGAACGCCCTCATAGAGTGTGACCGAAAGGAAGATTTTTATCTAAACAAAATCCACATCAACAGTTAGATTTCAAGAGTTTAGGTTGAAGATTAGAGGTCATTAGAGTTTAGGTTGAAGATTAGAGTGTACATTAGAGTTTAGGTTGAATATTAGAGTGTACATTAGAGTTTAGGTTGAAGATTAGAGTGTCCAGAACAGAATAGCACAACAGGTGTATAAGTAGGCTCATCAATAAATGTCGAATTGGTACAGTTAGTCGTTGGACGCTGTTGGAGATATTGCGAAGGAGATCGGCGCACCTATGGACATGTCCGGAATGCAATGAAGATATTCCAAACTGAAACTGAAGAAAAGAAAAAGAAAAAGTGTCGTGTTAGTCTCGAAAAATAAAAGATGTAGCCCTGGGGAGAATGTTAAATATGACAGATTCCAGCCTGTCTTCACCACTTCTTAGAGTATTGTCTTATTTGCTCACCCGATATAAATTTTGGCGTAGTCATGGAACCTAATGCAGCATCTCTAAATTGTTTTTGAGTGAAGGCTTGCTTTCCTTATCACCAGTGTCCCCTGCCATTCAGACGAGTCTTACTCCTACTTCAGAAGTACTTGTATTTTGATTCCTAAGTAAAGGATTAGGATTTGCTACTGTTGGTAGAGCTTGATTATATATAGAGAGAAGTATGTTATAAGCAATGAGTAACAGGAATTATCATACCCTTTGACATCTGTTGGGGGAGACTGGGCACCTATGGGTCTGCCTGGAGTGCTGTGATGTCAGTGTTAAGTAACCAAAAACAACAATAATGACAGCATTAAAAAAATAAGTTATAAAAAGTTATATATAAATAAATATAGTTTTATTTTATTGTCATGTTAATTTTAATACTTTTTGTTCATTTTATCTTCCGATAATTTCTTGATCAATCTATTTGTTGACAAATATCCTGTACGATTATCTGCCCTTATTCGTGAACTAGTTATCAACCCTTGTTCTAAAAATTCAGTCCTACTTAATGTCATACCAAATAATACTTGTATCCCTGATACCAGGACCAGGTCCAACTATTCTACATCGATTAAGACAAACATGCCACTCAATCTGAACTACAATAGTCCTTAAAATGATTTCAACAGTTCTGCCTTCTTTAGTCTTATTGTTTATAGTGGTTTTGTAAGGAGATGACTCCACAAAAAGCAAAGGTGAAGGTTGTATTGATAAGGTGTGCAGAAGTGCATGATGGGACTGTAGTAATAAATCAATATACTAAATTTATATCATTACTTCGTGGCGTGTTTGTTATTATGAATTTATTGTCTGTTTTTCGAAATTCCAAATTTAGATTGGGATTTTTCCGAACCAGCAAACTGTTTCCATGTGGGAAATCCAGTCAGATCTTCTTCTTCTTTCTTCTGGTCTCTAATCCTGTTTTGTCTCTCAGCGTCAGGATAAGAAGATATTTTTAGAACGGGCATTTGTGTGCGCTTCATAAACAGTGGTTTTTTCGTCTCTGTGGTCTCTGATGTCCATTTTTGCGTGGAAGGCCTTTTGCTTTGTATCCGCTGTATCGGAACAATATTGCTCTTTAAGGCGCACTGTCTGTTGGTAATCTGTTTATGAGTCTGAACTATTTCATTGGTTGTCTATATTGTCTATTCCCAGGTGGAAGATGTAGTTGGCTGTCCACTCTTGCCGTTAAGCGTAGGGATGGGAGATTTAATTTGCGTTCTAGGGCTAGATGAGTCGCCCTTGTTGTGTTGTATCCGTGTTTATGTAGTGTGGTCTTGATATTGTCTATCCATCGTTTTCTTTGTCTTCCCTTAGCTCTAGTACCTGATCTCTTTTTATTGTATGCTGTTATTTATGGTTGATTGTTCATTTGTTGTTTCTTGATGAAGTTCAGTATTGATGTTGTACCCACTTTTTCTTGATATCTTTCAAGTTTCTTAAAGACTTGTGCACCATTAGGATTTGAAAGGGGAAGAAGAAGAAGATCACAGGGTCATAGCGGGGAGGAAGACAATTATAGTCTGTATTTCACAAAACCCATCTGTCATGACATACATCATACCTCACAGCACACCCCGAAATAATCAGATCCGGTTTAGGTTTCACCAAAATAATCTTCTTTACCATCTCTGTTCACTTTATTAAAGACCCTAAGTCGCATTAGTCAATTCGAACACTCCCAGCAGAGTACATGTGGTTTCATGATCGATCATGTACCACAATATCTTGAAACAGGTGGTAACGTGATCTAGGATATAAAATGATTAAGCTTTAATCAAAGATAAATATATATTAAACTTTTGTTAATGATTCTCCTAGTTTTGTCAATGATTCTCCTAGTTTTGTAGATGCATGATCTCCTAGTTTTGCAATGATTCTCTAGTTTTGTCAATGATTCTCTAGTTTTGTCAATGATTCTCCTAGTTTGTCAATGATTCTAGTTTAATGATTCTCCTAGTTTTGTCAATGATTCTCCTAGTTTTGTCAATGATTCTCCTAGTTTTGTCAATGATTCTCCTAGTTTTGTCAATGATTCTCCTAGTTTTGTCAATGATTCTCCTAGTTTTGTCAATGATTCTCCTAGTTTGTCTGATCCCCTAGTTTGTCAATGATTCTCCTAGTTTTGTCAATGATTCTCCTAGTTTTGTCAATGATTCTCCTAGTTTTGTCAATGATTCTCCTAGTTTTGTCAATGATTCTCCTAGTTTTGTCAATGATTCTCCTAGTTTTGTCAATGATTCTCCTAGTTTTGTCAATGATTCTCCTAGTTTTGTCAATGATTCTCCTAGTTTTGTCAATGATTCTCCTAGTTTTGTCAATGATTCTCCTAGTTTTGTCAATGATTCTCCTAGTTTTGTCAATGATTCTCCTAGTTTTGTCAATGATTCTCCTAGTTTTGTCAATGATTCTCCTAGTTTTGTCAATGATTCTCCTAGTTTGTCAATGATTCTCTAGTTTTGTCAATGATTCTCCTAGTTTTGTCAATGATTCTCCTAGTTTTGTCAATGATTCTCCTAGTTTTGTCAATGATTCTCCTAGTTTTGTCAATGATTCTCCTAGTTTTGTCAATGATTCTCCTAGTTTTGTCAATGATTCTCCTAGTTTTGTCAATGATTCTCCTAGTTTTGTCAATGATTCTCCTAGTTTTTGTTCAATGATTCTCCTAGTTTTGTCAATGATTCTCCTAGTTTTGTCAATGATTCTCCTAGTTTTGTCAATGATTCTCCTAGTTTTGTCAATGATTCTCCTAGTTTTGTCAATGATTCTCCTAGTTTTGTCAATGATTCTCCTAGTTTTGTCAATGATTCTCCTAGTTTTGTCAATGATTCTCCTAGTTTTGTCAATGATTCTCCTAGTTTTGTCAATGATTCTCCTAGTTTTGTCAATGATTCTCCTAGTTTTGTCAATGATTCTCCTAGTTTTGTCAATGATTCTCCTAGTTTTGTCAATGATTCTCCTAGTTTTGTCAATGATTCTCCTAGTTTTGTCAATGATTCTCCTAGTTTTGTCAATGATTCTCCTAGTTTTGTCAATGATTCTCTAGTTTTGTCAATGATTCTCCTAGTTTTGTCAATGATTCTCTAGTTTTGTCAATGATTCTCCTAGTTTTGTCAATGATTCTCCTAGTTTTGTCAATGATTCTCTAGTTTTGTCAATGATTCTCTAGTTTTGTCAATGATTCTCTAGTTTGTCAATGATTCTCCTAGTTTTGTCAATGATTCTCCTAGTTTTGTCAATGATTCTCCTAGTTTTGTCAATGATTCTCCTAGTTTTGTCAATGATTCTCCTAGTTTTGTCAATGATTCTCCTAGTTTTGTCAATGATTCTCCTAGTTTTGTCAATGATTCTCCTAGTTTTGTCAATGATTCTCCTAGTTTTGTCAATGATTCTCCTAGTTTTGTCAATGATTCTCCTAGTTTTGTCAATGATTCTCCTAGTTTTGTCAATGATTCTCCTAGTTTTGTCAATGATTCTCCTAGTTTTGTCAATGATTCTCCTAGTTTTGTCAATGATTCTCCTAGTTTTGTCAATGATTCTCCTAGTTTTGTCAATGATTCTCTAGTTTTGTCAATGATTCTCCTAGTTTTGTCAATGATTCTCCTAGTTTTGTCAATGATTCTCCTAGTTTTGTCAATGATTCTCCTAGTTTTGTCAATGATTCTCCTAGTTTTGACAAACACTTCTTGGTCTTCTTCTTCTTCTTCTTCTTCGAACGCTCCACATCGACTACTTGTTGTTTCTGCCAATGTGTGCTGGAACCGCAAGGAAGAATAGTACCACTGTGACCTACAAGACATGTCAAAGCGACTAAGGTAAGGAAGAAAAGAATAGTACCACTGTGACCTACAAGACATGTCGTAAGAAGGACTAAGGTAAGGAAGAAAGAATAGTACCACTGTGACCTACAAGACATGTCTAGAAGGACTAAGGTAAGGAAGAAAGAATAGTACCACTGTGACCTACAAGACATGTCGTAAGAAGCGACTAAGGTAAGGAAGAAAAGAATAGTACCACTGTGACCTAAGACATGTCGTAAGAAACGACTAAGGTAAGGAAGAAAGAATAGTACCACTGTGACCTACAAGGCATGTCGTAAGAAACGACTAAGGTAAGGAAGAAAAGAATAGTACCACTGTGACCTACAAGACATGTCTAAGAGCGACTAAGGTAAGGAAGAAAAGAATAGTACCACTGTGACCTACAAGACATGTCGTAAGAAGCGACTAAGGTAAGGAAGAAAAGAATAGTACCACTGTGACCTACAAGACATGTCGTAAGAAGCGACTAAGGTAAGGAAGAAAGAATAGTACCACTGTGACTACAAGACATGTCAAGAAACGACTAAGGTAAGGAAGAAAGAATAGTACCACTGTGACTAAAGGCATGTCTAAGAAACGACTAAGGTAAGGAAGAAAGAATAGTACCACTGACCTACAAGACATGTCGTAGAAGCGACTAAGGTAAGGAAGAAAGAATAGTACCACTGTGACTCTAAGACATGTCGTAAGAAGCGACTAAGGTAAGGGCCTAGGAAACTACCCTAGTAATAAAAGCGGCGCAGAAATCGGATGTGCTGGCCTACTTGTAGGCACATAAGTGGCTCAACGTACAATCGCTCTTATGCTCAGATCACATGGAAATCGCAAGGAGTGGTTTAACATGTGATCAATATAGAGCGTTCGAAGAAGAAGAAGATTTCAATGATTCTCCTCGCCTTGACAAAGACCTCTTGGTCGAAACATTCCTACAATAATTTATCATTAACTTCAACATTGTTTACTAAATTGACGTCATTGTAATCCAGTCAGACCTATAGTTGCTCAATCTCCACCAACATATATCGAAGAGTAGGCATACCGAGGGTTTCCCTGTGGTTCGCTGGTTAAACACACTCTTCACTCTGTCACTCAGGCATCTAGTTCTACCTGAACAAAGGGTAACTCCAAATTGCTTAAATCGGTGGATCGATTCAACAACTATTTTTCAAAATTATATTGGGGACACTCGCCGTTGCTTCGAAGTTTAAGCATTATCGCTGAGTCTTTCCTGCGTAAGAAAGGAATTGGAGCACACATGGTTTGTCACAGAAATGTAATGATCATGATCAATCAATCAACTCTGTTTATGTCTTGTTCATACTTTATCCTTTCTTTCATTTTATCATTATCTATTTTCCTTCTTGCTATTCTTATTGTCTTCTTATTTGTTACTGTTTTCGAAAGGAGATGGACAGTACTGTGCGGTATATTTTCTCAATATGATGCTCTCTCTCTCTCTCTCTCTCCCGATCGTTCTTATTGTGATATATAAACAGCCTTTGCCAAGAACGTTTGTTTTACGTCACATCTTCAGTACCATTTGGAGATCTGGTGCTTGTCCTTCGGCGATGTGTCCGATTTCAACCAGCGTTTACTGGGTTCGTTCTCCATCAGTCTTTGACTATCCTCAGCCGACCTGCAAGACAGCAGGTTCCAGTATGATGCAAGTCTTCGAAATGCCGCCCCTTAAATCTTTTTCCTTTAAAATAACCTTCATTTGTAACTTTCATTTTGCTGCTTATGCCGCCCCCATTACGCTTTCGCCTGATGCGGCCGCCTCTTTACCATAGCTCGGCATGGCCCTGGATATGGGCAAAAATCGTATCATGAAGTGAACATCAAGTGTCTTACGTCAAACTGAACTTCACGTTGTTCACACACGAAGTGTATGTACTGAGCAAAGTAAGTGACCCCTGAAGTCGAAGAAGGCGCGCTTGTATGGCGAGGAACACTGATAATAAGGGAAGCAGCCTTTCACGCAAAAATCACTCAGAAGCGCCACATCAGGTGCTCTGACTAGACATGCATTCTTAACAGGACAGCGCTAGACGAAACAGAAACAGAAGTAAGTAAGGGACGTAATCTTTAACTGACTTGATTAAAGAATAGGTCACGACCTCTCTTAATTATAGACTTCTTTTAGAGTCTAATGAGATTAGAGTTTAGATGTCTGAAATTGTAGACTTTCTAGAGTTTGAGATGTCTGAAATTGTGGACTTTCTAGAGTTTCTGAGAGTGTCTGAAATTGTGGACTTTCTAGAGTTTGAGATGTCTGAAATTTAGACTTTCTAGAGTTTGAGATGTCTGAAATTAGACTTTTCTAGTTTGAGATGTCTGAAATTTAGACTTTTCTGAGTTCTGAGATGTCTAAATGTGGACTCTCTCTCTCTCTCTCTCTGCTCTTACTCGTCCAACTTTCTCTCTCTAGCTCCGATTGCAACACAGGCACCAACTCTCTCTCTCTCTCTCTCTAGATCCGATTTTAACACAGGCACCAACTCTCTCTCTCTCTCTCGCTCTGCTCCTTAGCTCCGATTGGAACACAGACACCAATCTCTCTCTCAGCTCCGATTGAACACAGACACCAACTTCTCTCTCTCTAGCTCCGATTGCAACACAGGCACCAACTCTCTCTCTCTCTCTCTCTAGATCCGATTTTAACACAGGCACCAACTCTCTCTCTCTCTCTCTAGCTCCGATTGCAACACAGGCACCAACTCTCTCTCTCTCTCTAGCTCCGATTGCAACACAGGCACCAACTCTCTCTCTCTCTCTCTCTAGCTCCGATTGCAACACAGGCACCAACTCTCTCTAGCTCCGATTGCAACACAGGCACCAACTCTCTCTCTCTCTCTAGCTCCGATTGCAACACAGGCACCAACTCTCTCTCTCTCTCTAGCTCCGATTGCAACACAGGCACCAACTCTCTCTCTCTTAGCTCCGATTGAACACGGCACCAACTTCTCTTCTCTACTCCGATTGAACAGGCACCAACTCTCTCTCCTAGCCCTGATTGGAACACAGGCACCAACTCTCTCTCTCTCTCTCTCTCTTAGCCGATTGAACACAGCACCAATCTCTCTCTCTCCCTAGCCCGATTTGAACACAAGCACCAACCCATGCCGAGAGAGCCGCTGTAGCGTAGTTGTTAGTGAACTCGCTTCTCAATGCTGGTGGTCTGGGTTCAACTCCGCAATGCGCGTGGAATTTTTCCCGACCGCGACGGTCTCAGGTCGACCCAGCCTCAACTGGGTACCAGACATACTCTGGGAAAGTAAAGGCGGCCGGCGTGATGCTGACCACATCACCCATGTGTGCCGACGGTCAATGAAAAATACAGGCCTAACACTGTATTTACCTATATACCACGAGGTATGAAAGGGTTCCTTTACTTTACTTTACTTACTACCAACCCATGCCAAGTATTCCTATCTTTAGCTATCTTTTTCTTTAGATCTCAGAATGACGATGATGAAATCGGTTGAAATATCCGTTTATGGCTAATGTTCTACTTATGGAGGTTTACCCAACTATCCCCCACCTGTGGGGGCTGGAGATGGAAAGGTGGCAGGGAGGGTGTCTCCACTTATGCTAAACATTTATATGTAAACTATGTGACTAGATGAAAATATAAACTTGTTATACTAATCAAGGGGGCGTGACTTCGTTCAAACACCCCTACGCTAGAGAGGCAGTATTTGGTTTTTTTTCCGATCCAGAAGTACTTGAGCTTTTCAGTTCTTCGGCTCGATGCCATGGACATCGTAACCTTCGGTTCGGTGCCACGAACACCGTAAATCTGGGCAATCTGTGGCTTTTCTGCCATCCCGCGGAATTGAACCCGCACACACAGGGGGCTTGTCACCCGTAGTTCAACGCGCTACGAACAAGCTGGGCAGACGGGCGAGAGAGGCAGTATAACAAACCACTCATGACTGACTGACTGACTGACTGACTGACTGACTGACGAAGTGACTTATTCCTCTCAGCTCCTCGTGGAGCATAGGAACTCAACAGTTGTTCGCCATTTTTCTTGATCTCTGATGGTTTTCTCTATTCTTTGATTGATTGATTGCTTTGATAGGTCCATCATCATTGCACTTTGGTGAGTGCCATCTGTTTTCTACCATCTGTTACACAGAAAGATCTCAGCTGCAGTGCACGAACTCTGTAGCACCGGCGAGTGTCCCTGATGTAATTTTGAAGATGGTGAAGATATTTTTCTAGGAATTTTCTTTTTAATCTTTTTTTTCTAATGAATTTTGCCCGGGCAGCGACTTTCCAGCCTGCTCTTCTCGATTTTGAACAGCAATGGTTCTTTTACGCGCTCAAATTGAACACATGACCTACGTTTTACCGTCTCCGATAGGACTAGGAACTCGATCTGATCTCACTGAGATCAGGAATCTTTGGAAAATATCCAGATGGCTCCACGAGGGAGCGAACCTGGTACCTTCGATACAGAGACGAGCACCTAGCCTCTACGCCACAAGGATCCTCTTTTTTTATGGCCTCCCAGGATAATCGAGCACCTTCAGTTCCCCAAGAAGACTTCGTCTCCAGGTCTGTTTAGAGCGTCCTCGTTTTCGTTTTCTATGCGGGTTCCACTCAAGTGCTTGTCTTCTTCTTCTTCTTTCGTTCATTCTTCACCGTCAATTTGATCATTCTTTTGTGAGTATAATTGGTCCACTGGCAAGAACGGAGTGATCTACGTCGGGACGATTGTGCGCCCATGGTGACTAGGCCCGCCCGTCCGTTTTCAGCCAGCTTTGATTTACTAGGTGAGCTTTCCTAGGTACGATCCTTTCTGCCGACTATGTTGGCCCGGATCTACGCCTTTTCGGTCAGCTTTGCCGTCTAGTGACACTTGATTGTGTCTTCTATAGGGTAAACCCGACCCATTACCATTTTCTCCTCTTAACCTGGGTCATCATGGGTTCCTGTCCTGTTCTTCTTCTTGTTCTTTGCGTTCGTTCTTTACGACCAATTTTAATCACTCTCTGTGATATGTTTGATCTTTGCGTATATGTTGCACATTGTCTTGTTCTTATCCACAGGTTTGTGTTTGCAACTCTATCATACCATCTATGTCTGAGACTACACCGGTCTGTGTTTGCAACTCTATCATACCATCTCTGTCTGAGACTACACCGGTCTGTGTTTGCAACTCTATCATACCATCTCTGTCTGACAATCCGCCGAAGACATTCATTGACACACCGAGTGGTTACCGGGCTTATATTTGGGGTGAAAGAATAGAACCACTGCTACCTGCCACGCATGTCGTAAGAGGCGCCTAAGGAGGTTTGGCTGAAATCGGATGCATGTGTTCTAAATGTGTAGACGGCTATGAGTTTAGGCGCCTACCAAACCAATGTGCAACGTATACACGTTCTTGGCAAAGATCAAACATATCACAAAGAGTAATTAAAATTGGTCGTAAAGAACAAACCCCATGAAGAAGAAAAAGATTCATTGACAAAGGTAAAATCATGCGTGCATATATATATATATATATATATATATACACAAAGTGCAAGATGTGTCACACAAAAACAGCCAGGCGATAGCACAGCCAACAGCCAACAGCAAACGACTACTGGCAGGAGTTATGTAGAAATATCCAGCTCTTCTTTGATACAGGAAACATAAGGGGTGTTCACGAGGGCATTAGGAAGGCCTTCGGCCCAACTATCAAAAAGACTGCACCTCTTAAAACAAAAACAGGGAAGTTCTAATCGATCGTAAAAAACAGATGAAACGCTGGGTGGAACATTATCTAGAGCTATATTCCACTCAAAATATTGTAACTGACATTGCGTTCGATGCAATTAAAGCTCTTCCGACCTTGAGCAATTTAGACCAGATGCCCTCAGAGGCAGAAATCAGTATTGCGATTGACAATCTGGCAAACGGGAAAGCAACTGGAAAGGACGGCATCCCCCTGAAGTAATCAAATGTGCTAAACAAACTCTCCTGACCAGTCTGTATGAATTATTGTGCCTATGCTGGAGAAGGAGAAGTGCTCAGGACATGAGAGATGCAAACATCATCACCTTGTAAAAAAATAAAGGTGATCGTGGTGACTGTAACAACTACTCGTGGTATCTGTTGCTCAGCATCGTGGGAAGGTCTTTGCACGCGTAGTACTAAATAGGTTACTAAAGCTAGCAAACCAAGTATACCCTGAGTCACAATGTGGATTTAGATCCAACAGATCCACTATTGACATGTTATTCTCCTTGAGACAACTGCAGAAGAAACGTCGCGAACAAAGAATGCCACTGTACATTGCCTTCATAGATCTAACAAAGGCATTTGACCTAGTGAGTAGAGATGGTCTCTTCAAGCTTTTGGAAAAAATCGGCTGCCCTCCTACATTGCTTAAAATCATAACATCATTCCATAACAACATGAAGAGTACAGTGATGTTTGATGGGGCCTCCTCCAGCGCTTTTCCTATCAACAGAGGCGTCAAGCAAGGGTGCATACTTGCACTCACACTCTTTGGGATATTTTTCTCCCTTCTTCTCTCCCATGCTTTTGAATCCGCCGAAGAAGGAATATTTCTCCACACAAAATCAGATGGAAAATTATTCAACATGGCGCGACTCAAAGCAAAGACCAAAGTCCAAAGAGTCACCATCAGGGAACTTCTGTTTGCCGATGATGCAGCATTAACATCATACACAGAAGAAGAGCTACAACACCTCATGGACAGATTTGCTGCAGCATCAAATGAATTCGGCTTGCCCATCAGCCTGAAGAAAACAAATATAATGTTCCAGGGTATTAGCAGAGCCCCATCTATCTACATTGGTAGTCATACGCTTGAAGTAATCAACACCTTTACATACCTTGGCTCTGTCATCAGAAGCAACCTTTCCTCGATGATGAAATTAGTAGTCGCATTGGGAAGGCCTCCACTGTTATGTTTAAATTAGCAAAGCGTGTATGGGAAAACAGGGCACTCACAAGAAACACCAAGACACAAGTATATAAAGCTTGTGTTCTCAGCACTCTGCTGTATGGTAGTGAGACATGGACCACATATGCTAGACAAGAACATCGCCTTAATACCTTCCACATGCGCTGCCTCAGGCGAATATACAACATCCGATGGCAAGATCACATCTCCAATATAGAAGTCCTGAACAGTGCTGGCATTCCAAGCATGCACACTTTACTGAGTCAGCGACGTCTCAGATGGCTGGGACACGTGTGCCTTATGAGCGATGATAGAATCCCAAAGAACATTCTATATGGTCAACTCGCATCTGGTGCTAGACAGCATGGGCGCCCATTATTACGCTTCATTGACACCTGCAAGCGTGATCTAACTTCACGCGGCATAGACAAAAAACATTGGGAGCGGCTGGCCAAAGACAGGCAAGCATGGCGAGCGGCAGTGAGGGTGGCTCAAAAAGAAAAGAAGAAAACAACATCACATGTGGAGGCAAAAGAGAGCACAGAGGGCAGAGAGAACATCCCATGTATCGGCTCTAGTCTCCAGTTTTATCTGCAGCAACTGTGGCAAGGATTGCCACTCCAGAATAGGCCATTACAGCCGCAAGAAACGTTGTGATTCAGCACAGAACATACTACGTGACGCAACACCTATTGTCTCCTGAGACAGCACAGAACATACTACGTGACGCAACACTATTGTCTCCTGAGACAGCACAGAACATACTACGTGACGCAACACCTATTGTCTCCTGAGACAGCACAGAACATACTACGTGACGCAACACCTATTGTCTCCTGAGACAGCACAGAACATACTACGTGACGCAACACCATTGTCTCCTGAGACAGCAGAACATATACGTGAGCAACACCATTGTCTCCTGAGACAAAGAGGCCAATGGTGATATATATACATAAAAATGTGTATTAACAAAATCGCGCAATGCAATCTCGTAAATGACTGTTTTAAAAAAACGATATAAATAAAATAAAAACAACATAGGAATAAAAGTGTTTACATTTTGAAATTCATAGTCAACAGCTTAGCTACACACCACTCCTGCAAATAATTTTTTTTTTAAATTATTCTAAGTCCCGGGTTAGGAGCCCGGCTCAAAGGTATACGTGTGAATAGCAGGTATAATTTGAATAGGTAATACGACCTAGTGTCACCAAATTGACTTTCATACCTTGCTGTATCACGGCTTGGCTTCGTGTACAATACTATAACAGCGTTATTTGTTATTACACACATATATACACACATGCGTGCGTACATACATACGGGCATACATACATATATACATACGTACGTACGTACATACATACATACATACATACATACCCTAAGAACAGGTCACTGCAGGCTCAACCGCCCCATGCACAGAATAAAGCCTGCTCAGACTGCACAGTGTGCATGCCAGACAGAAACACAGACTCCAGAGCACATCCTGCAGTCATGTCCATCATACATACACCAACGAAATGAAACATGGCCTCATGAACAAAGCTTACAGACAAGCTATGGGGAACTCTCGAAGAACTCCAACTGACATGCAGCTGCATAGAGGCAACCCATCTCATGATTTAGACGAGCATACGAAACCGAACGCAAAGAAGAAGAAGAAGAAAGTTGCTGGAGCTACGGAGTTAGTGTTTTAATCAAAACTATCAACAGGTGGTGTACGGATGGTTTGAACCACATGAGGTAAAAACCTGAGCAATGAAGTGAATCCTTCGGTTTCAGACACTTTTCAAAGGATGAAATGAAAATCTGTGGCATATCCGTTATAGAACTTTGCCATCAATCCCAGTAAACTATTCGTCGATTTCCTAGGCACCACTTATACGTTCAGTAGTTTGTCATTGCTTTCTGAACGGTGAGGTCTAATTTTACCGTTCGTACAAATCCAAGTCGAACCAATTTACTTCCAAACTGCCTGCCGCGTTGTTTGGACCAGGTACAAGAAACGAAACCTGGCCGGAAAATACCGAGCTAAATGAGAAGCTGTACGGGAAGGGGAGGGGGAGGAGTCCCTAAAAACATCAGCAGAATTTATAAGGAAATCTGGTACATCAGTCTAAGGGTGATCGCTGGGCGAGAGAGAGAGAGATAAAGAGAGAGAGAGAGAGAGAGAGAAAGAGAGAGAGAAAGAAAGAGAGAGAACGAGAAAAGAAGAGAGAGAGAAAGAGAGAGAGAGAGAGACAGAAAGAAATAGAGAGAGAGAGAGAGAAAGAGAGAGAGAGAGAGAGAGAACCATGTACGCTTGGGTTGTGACCGAGCTCAATACTGCTTAAGCTACGGACGCCCAAATGACACTTTTTAGACATACAGAAAGTATATATACATCGCTTTTGGTACAACGGTTTTTTTTTGCAGTTTTCCCTTGTTTTGATAAAGAAACACAAGTGACACAAAACATGAATCGTTAAATTATAAATGCACAATTTTCAGACAAAACAGATTTGCCCACTTCTGGCATAGCAGCTGTTCACTGGACCGTATCTTTCTTAACGCGGTTACTTAAGATTCGGTGAATAATGGTGTCTTTATGAAGTAGCTTATACATACAGTTTTCTGAAAGCTTTTAAAAGAACCATGCAAGCATGTCTTTTTTTTAATTTGGTAATAAATGCAAGTAGGTATAACCAGCCTCCACACACAAGCATATTTTTTCTTATAGAAGCCGACATGGCCAAGTGGTTAGAGCATAGACTCAAACTTTTCGGCCCACCGCCCACTTTGCACAACATAAATTTTGTAACGCCCTCCACATTATAACAGTTTGCCAACGCTCCACCCACTTATATATACAAGCTCTATTTTCTTTGGCATAGAAAATTGATAATATTTCATGTCATACATGGTCAATTTTCAAATGATTATATGCATGAAACAGAAAATTGATGAAAAAATGGATCGTGTAAGACGGACATAAGATACATTAAAATGCAGAATTCAAATTTTAAATGATTGGTCAATCGCAAAATCTATTTTAAAATATTTATTATGAATTTCTTCTTGAAGGAGCCACCGACCCCTATTTGTCTGAACACCCCACACATTCTTCTGAACCCACTATCGCCCCCTAGAACGCTTCAGCGCCCACTGGGGGCTGTACCGCCCACTTTGTGAAAAGTTGGGTTAGAGCGTTGGTACATTAATGTGGCAACACAGTTCTCTTGTAGTTATGCGGTTAGAGTGGAAGGGGGGTGGGAGAACCCTTTTCATACCACGTCGTATAAAGGGTAATACGGTGTTAATGATAGTTCCTCTTGTATCGTTATACGTTATATAGGGCCTGCTAGTAATTTCTCCACACCGCTCCATCCTGGGCAAATCGCTCAATCTCTTCCATGAAACTGAGACATATATTTCTTGTCTCTTGACAAAGTTCGTTTCAGGGTCTCCCTAGGTCGTCCTCTCTTTCTTGACTCCTTTGCATCCTGCCCCCTGTATGCAGACCTGAGAAGAAAGAGGTGGCCCACTTACACCAGCATCCAAGACAAACTGTATGGCGTGACTGATAATCTGAGACAAACGGCTACCTTTATTAGAGAATCCGAAATCCAAATCTAGTGAGAACGCAGAATACAAACTGTATGGCGTGGCTGATAATCTGAGGCAGACGGCTGCCTTTATTAGAGAATCCGAAATCCAAATCTAGTGAGAACGCAGAAGACAAACTGTATGGTGTGGTTGATAATCTGAGGCAGACGGCTGCCTTTATTAGAGAATCCGAAATCAAATCTAGTGAGAACGCAGAATACAAACTGTATGGCGTGGTTGTAATCTGAGGCAGACGGCTGCCTTTATTAGAGAATCCGAAATCCAAATCTAGTGAGAACGCAGAAGAAAGAGAATCCTTTGCATCCCACATCAATGTTTTCCTTGATCAATTTTTTTCAAGGTGTGTCCAGCATATCTCCATCTTCTCCTTCTTATAACAGTTGCTACTAATGGTTGACCAGACATTTCTCTGATTTCATCACTTCTCCTTAATTTGTTCCATTTTATGTCAAGCGTCTACTGAATCTTTTTCTTCCTTGCCATCACACTGTTGCCGGGTTGTTGTCCCATGTCGTAGTTTTTGTTTTATTTTTGCTGCGATATCTATAGATCACCGAATTGATGATGATGATGATGAAATATCCGTTTACAGCTAATATTCTACTTATAGATGTTACCTAAGTATCTCCTACCTGTGGTGGCTGGAGATTTGGGAGGGAAAGACGTCAGACCCGTATTTGTACGATGTTACGCCCGTATTTTTACGATGTTACGCCCGTATTTTTCATTGACCGTCGGCACACGATAGTTGATGCGGTCAACATCACACCGGAGGTTAGAGAACTATCAAAAACTTGTGACGATCTAGAAAGCTGATGTGGTCAGGGGGTTAGAGCAGTGGCTTTGCGTAAAACCAGTATACTTGCTAAGTCAGTATCATCAAATATAGTTTGTCCGAGGAGAGTTTTGTCCACCTAACATTACTTTGGAATTGTTCTCTTTCATAGGCCGGATGTCTTGCCTCTGCAGCCGTCATGCTCAACCCATCAGTTACATCCTGAATCCATCTTCTATGTGGTCTTCTTCTTCTCCTCTTTGCCGGGTTGCCTCCTTCCTTGTGATTTTCTTCAACCTTTCGTGTCTTTATATGTCCAAAATACTTCAACTTTCTCATTCTTATTTGTAGTATTAGCCAGTTTTTCTTGTTTTGAGTTCATTTGGATCGATCTATTTATTCTCTTCTCTGTCCATGGTATACCGAGGACTCTTCTGTAACATTTATATTTAAAAGTACATATATGTTTTTTCACTGCCTTATTAAATGTCGATACAACCTCGATAACAACTACAATTTAATAAACGAACTACTCTTTGCAGATGATCAGAGTATAATTTACAACAACGAAAACAAACTTCAACAACACATAAATGCACTGCAAGCGACATGCAAAAATATGACATGAAAATTAACACCTCCAAAACAGAAGTCATGACAATAAGTAGGTCAGCAGGTCAACTAAATATACACGTGAATAATGTCAAAATACAACAGACTCCAGAATTCAAATATCTCGGGAGTATATTCACAGCAGATGGAAAGATGGACAGAGAAATCGAGACTAGATACCAGAAGGCAAATGCAGTGACATATCAACTGTCACCACTATTAATTAAAACATCCAAGCATTAACATGGCAGTCAAATGACAACTGATAAGCGATTCCTTCTTGACCTTTCAACTATTGCTAACAGAATTGAAACTTGGAGGGTTCGATCATATCTAAGAATCAATGCAAACAAGGAACATCCTCTCTATGAAGAACTCATTAAAGAGAAAGGGTGTAGACTCAAGAGAGGCAGATCATGGCTGACTCAGGCGGAAGATACGCTTAGGAAAATATGTGATCCTTCCGGAATTGAAACAGGAGAGGAATGGATTGATGTGCCACATCAATTTCAAACTGATTTCACCGTTTTTACATCTATTAAGAAAAACTGCGAACAAAATAATATATCACTGCTAAACGTGGAGGTGGAGGCTCTCTTGAATGACATCATCAATGATACAGATGTGGTTATTTACATCGATGGTTCAGTCATTCGCCAACAACGCTGTGTGTGAGCTTTTTCAGCATGCTCAGGAGGAAAAATAATAAGAGAGGCCAGTGGGGCCTACGCAACAACCACAAGTAGCTTGACAATTAACAGTTCGGACGGTTACGGAGGCGGTGAGCTGGTTGGCATCTCACAATTACTCTCGTGTTTTCATACTCAGTGACTCCATGAGCATGATTCGTAAAGTCGAATCAGGTATGGTGAGACGCAACTGGGTGGAGGTACTGGTAGAGACAATGATCAGAGAAATCACCTTCATTTTTGTCCCTGGGCACGCAGGAGTTAGGGGCAATGAACGAGCTGATAGATTGGCTGGCTTGGCTACAATATCAGAGGGAGCTGCCATGGATCGAAGTGACATTCTTCACGCATTGAGAGAGTCTTTCCGAACAGAGGAGTTTCAGGGCTGTGAATCCCACTTGCTGACCCGATTGAAAGAGATGGGTGTCAATATTGGTGCAGCCGAAAAGAACGACATACTAAATATGCAAAGAGATTGATTAATCAACATCGAACTGGCGTGTTGTGTCGCTGGACGCTGCTGGATTTGCTGAGGCGGAGATCGGAGCACCAATGGACATGTCCGGAGTGCTATGATGATAGTCCTCATATAACTGATAACTGATGACAACTGATAAACTACATATTTATTTCAACGCTCTGCTATCAGTGCCAAACATGCCCCTGACTAAGACACAAGAAAGAAAGATTACAACATGTGAAATGAGATGTCTACGAAAAGCTGTCAACGTTACAAGACGAGATAGGGTGAGCAACGAGAATATCAGAAGCATCGTTGGTACTATACCATGCATACAGTACATCGAGAAGCAAAGAATCAAGTGGTTCGACCATCTAATGAGAATGGAACCACATTTACTACCATCACGTGCCTATAATAATCGACACTCAGGGCGCAGAGCACGAGGCAGGCCAAGAACACGATGGATAGATAATCATCCTGCGAAAGCATGACTGACAACGTCAAGCGCAACACACCTGGCACAAGATAGAAACTAACTCTCCCACGACGCTTCACGGCAAATGTGGTTAAGATAAGATAAGATTAAATGTCCATGCTTCACACCCATACGTTGCCACTGGGAATATGCATGCTCTTAGTATTCTGATCTTTGTTTTTTTATCAGTTCTATTTCATACTGTTTTTGGTTGTTTAATTTTGTGTAAAGCCATGTTTGTTCTTTTTTAATTTCCTTAATCCCCCTTACATCGGTTGTTAGCAGTGAACTGAGATATTCAAAACTGTTCACTGTTCTGGTACCCTTAAGAAAATGTTCATGTCTGATAGTTCCCAGTCCGCCTCTCATTTTCTTTTCTCTAGATAGGGATGACTGATCATACGTGTGTCTATTTAACAAGTCGTCTTTTCAAATTGTCTCTCATATGGTATATGGTTTAAAAGGGTTTAAAAGCCGAAGGATTGACTTCATTGCGCCGGGTTTACCCCATACGGCTCGGTCCTCTCCGCAGAAATGGCACGCCACCTGCCGAGAGTATTGCACAAAGCACGAACTCCGTAGCTCCAGCAACAATCCCAGGGGTCTCTGGAAAAAACTGCACTCGTGAACAGAATGGCGTGGTCCGGACATATGGTATAGATGATGTATGACCTTTCCATTGCCTGTCCTTTCTTGATCATTAGTTCTTTAAAAACATACAAACGCATCGTATAGTACGACAGGTGTGTATGTTGTACTGTAACCTGGACAGGATAGGTGAGACTGACATCAACTTCTTAGACATGTTCAGTGACAACAGTCGAAAAACGTGTCGCGGATTTACAAAAGTACACCCACTATTGAATATCAACATTTCCATCAAAAGGACATTATCGAGCACGAAATACCCAACACAAGCATAAATTTGGTCAGTCAATGGACCACAGATATATTACCACAAAAAAACAGCGGCGTCATTCTTGTCTTGTATGGGAGTGTCTGTGAGGCAGTGAAGTGTGATGTTTGCCAACCGCTTCAATGGTGCTTGATTTATTGAAATCGTGAAGAGATCGGTTTATTTACAGTGAACCCGGATCTTAGTTTAAGTATGATTGATTTATTAGCCATATCGAATATGTAGTCGATGACGTATGGGTGTGAAGCATGGACATTTAATAAGGCAGGGGACAAAACATATATGTGCTTTCCAATATAAGTGTTACAGAAGAGTCCTTCGTATGTCTTGGACAGAGAAGAGAATAAATAGAGTCATCAAGAAAGAATTCAAAGAAAACTGGATGATGTTACAAATAAAAAAGAGAACATTTAGGTATTTTGGACGCAAATTATTGACGAAGTGACAGGTTTGAAGTATCCGTTCAAGAGTATGGATGCCATCTTTGGTATGTGCATTGTACAACTTTGACAGTTTTCAGTTTTTTATATGACACGTAATCACAAAGTACTGTAGTTTTACAAATTACAAAAACAATGAAAAAATACAGCAACTTTTCGACCAACAAGGCCTTTATCAAGCAAACGAACAACAGGAGTGACAATTTAAAAAAACAAATTGACAACCAAACTTTCTTATGAAAATCTGGAAATAAAAACGAAAATCTGGGAATAAAAACGAATAACGAAATAATTGTAACACAAAAAAGACACATAAAAACTAGAAATAGAACGGAAAAGAAACAATGAAACATCTAGTAAATATATAACTTGAATACATGCAACATATACCCATATAGATTACAAGACATGGGAAGAGAAAGTACTAAGAAGCATAGGAATGTAATACGTTGAGCCCACGTGGTCGCAAGGTACCATACAAAGAAATCAACCGATTCTCCAGAGCAAATCGACTGCGATCATCCGAGGAACACGATCGGATGGCTGTGACCTGGACATCGTGAGCTCTAAATGGTTCAGTATCATTGAAATGGTACTGGCCATTTCAATGATACTGACTGATTCATAGATAGGAATGACTGATTCATACGTGTGTCTCTTTAACAAGTCGTCTTTTCGAATTGTCTCTCATATGGTATAGATCTTACTTTTGGCAGTTTTTTATATGAACTTTCAATTTACAGTGTCATGTTAGTAGTCCTAAAGATGGTAACACCGGTTCGCAACACATGAGAATAAACAGAAGGCTACAAACCCTTCCACCTACTTCATGATTTACCACAATTTTACAATGAAAAATATTTCACATATACTTCTTATTCTCTTATATTTCATATATTCATATTATCTTCTTCTTCTTTGCGTTCGTTCTTTACGACCAATTTTAATCACTCTTTGTGATATGCTTGATCTTTGCCAAGAACGTGTATACGTTGCACATTGGTTTGGTAGGTCCCTAAACTTCTACACGTTTAGGACATATGTATCCGATTTCAGCCAAATATATTCATATTATTCAATTCTAAATATAAAATGTTAGATTCAATAAAACTTTACCGACGATAAACGCGTCTGTATAAAGGATGAAGAAACATGTAGTTAGTTCTCTTTTAAACATTCATAAAACGGTTACGGTTGATAGAATCAAATAAACGATTTACATTGAAGGCATATGCATGAATATTATCATCATTTTTTATTGGAAATTCGTGCTGTAAAATAGGAATATTATGCAAATTGTTGTTTATAATTAGATTAATCTTTTGGCTGTTTTTCTTTTTGATATAAATTTATCACAAAACTTAATAATTCATATATATATATATATATATATATGGGATCCTGTTAATTCATTTTGCATATTTCCAGAAGCAACGTGTTGGAGTGAATCATGGACATTTAACAAGGTAGTGGAAAATGTGTATGTGATTTTGAGTATAATTGTCACAGAAACGTTCTCAGTACATCCTGGACAGGTCCGCCTGCCCAGCGTGTTCGTAGCGCGTTGGACGACGGATTACAAGCGCCCTGTGAGTGCGGTTCAATTTTTCGGACTGGCAGAAAAGCCACATGTTCTCCAGATTTACGGTGTTCGTGGTACCGTACCGGAGGTTACGATGTCCATGGCACTGAGCCGAAGAGCTGAAAGCTCAAGTGCTCCTGGATCGAAAAAAGCTATCTAAGACAGAGAAGAGAACCGCCCGAGTGGTTACCGGGACCCAAATTTTGGATGTAAAGAATAGAACCACTGTTACCTGCCACGCATGTCGTAAGAGGCGACTAAGGAGGTTTGGCTGAAATCGGATGCACATGTCCTAAACGTGTAGAAGTCTATACGTTTAGGGGCCTAACAAACCAATGTGCAACGTATACACGTTCTTGGTAAAGATCAAACATATCACAAAGAGTGATTAAAATTGGTTGTAAAGAACGAAAGCAAAGAAGAAGAAGAAGAAGAAGAAGAAGAGAGAACAAACAGATCTATCCAGAAAAACTCAAAATCTAAGAAAACTGGCTGATGCTACAAATAAGAATGAGAAAGCAGTAGCTCCTGCGATCGGAAACGAGCACTGGTTATGCCTCTGCTGGGCTTTCCAGTTGCTCTGTACATTTGGGTGGGACGCCCACCCTGCCTACCGCTGCTGCGATGCTGTTGCTGCGATGCTGCTTCCACGCCACTGCTATGCTTGCACTGGTTTTGCCTCTGCTGGGCTTACCAGTTGTTCTACTGGGTGGGACGCGCAACCTCTTGCCGTGCCTGCCCCTCGATGAGGCCCACTATGACTTTTGCCAGCGTGCGGGCTAGCCCTGCCCTGATGCCCTGTCACCATCGTCTTTTTCGTGCTCACATTTTTTGCCCCATGTGACTCCGCCCTTGCACGTCCGTGTACGCGCTCGCTTTGCCCTGGCGCCTACCTCACCGTTTCCGTCAATTCTTACTGGGCTGTCCGAAATCCGAGTTTGCCCCATGTTGCCCACGTGCAATTCAACTCGTCACCCCGCACACTCATCGGCTCAAGAGAGTACGCAAGAGTGAGCATGCTTGGGCTCCGAAATTCGCCACACGCGGGTCAACCTCTCTTCGATGGATTTGATTCGAACTTTGAACCCATGTGGACCGGCGCGCGGTCCAACTCATCACCTGGCATTCTCATCGGCTCAAGAAATACGCAACAAGAGAGAGAATGCGTGGGCTCCGAGTTCCGCCCCGCGAGGTTCCAAATGTGTCGTTCAAGCTTTTTCCTTCGACCGGGAGAGGCGAGCATTAATAGTCACTCTGGGAGTTCGCTCGTCTGTGTTGCGGGCGAATCCCATCAAGCATGACTACCTCTCTACTTGCCCCAGAGTAGCTCTTCCACAGCATCTGCCCTCTTAGCCAGACCGGAACCACGTCTGTTACCAGGGTCACCAAGTGGAGTGAGGACATTGGATTAGAGCCATCTCTAATCCTGGCGCGCCGCTTCCTTGCGCCTTTGACCCCGAACAAGCTATTTGATCACGCTTCGTGTGCCTCATCATCATCAAGTATCGTGTCTCTTCCAGAACTTGACTCCCATGACAGCAGTACTGAAAAACTCGATATTCTGTGCAAGTTGACCGACATCAGCAGCAAGTCATTCTCAAATCGTCAATGATATCTTGCACCCATCATCTTCTATATCTTCCTCTTCCAAGCACCATTCCCTGCAAAATGATCTTGTCTGAAGTCTTCAAAGGTGCTCCTGTATGGTGGGGTGTTACTGATAACAAGATACGTATGTCTTCACGCAAAAATCAGTCAGAAGCACCATGCCAGTCGCGCTGACTACGCCTGAATTCACAGAGGGCGAACAAAGCACAAGAAGAAGAAGAAGAAGAAAGATCGGTACTTTTCTGCAAGACAAAACTGATCAAAGAATTAGCCTCCTTTGAAGTTTGAGAAGGCACAGCTGTATGGCAGGGAACACTACTTCCAACGTTTTCAGACATCGATTTGTATACTTTTAAAGTAGTTAGTGGTCAACCGGTCCATGTACATCTCCATATAGCTTGTCTTGGACTGACATCGATGTGTATACTTTTAAAGTAGTTAGTGGTCAACCAGAGTCCATGTACATCTCCATATAGCTTGTCTTGGACTGACATCGATGTGTATACTTTTAAAGTAGTTAGTGGTCAACTGGAGTCTATGTACATCACCTTACTACATAGATTGTCTAGAAATGATCTGGACTTGTATACTTCTGAAGTAGTTAGTGGTCAACCGGAGTCCATATACATCTCCATATAGCTTGTCTTGGACTGACGCGGGGATTGACCATGTTTTTTTTTCTCTGTTCACTGTATGTTGAACATTCTTGCAGTATGTGTATCTCTGTCATCTTGCTGGTTCCACATGTATTTATGTCAGAAGGGCCTATTTTTGCATTTGTTAACTAAATGGTACCAAGGTCGCCCGAGTGGTTACCGGGGCCCAAATTTGGGGTGTAAAGAATAGAACCACTAGTACCTGCCACGCATGTCGTAAGAGGCGAGTAAGGAGGTTTGGCTGAAATCGGATGCACGTGCTCTAAACGTGTAGACGTCTATTGCGTTTAGGGGCCTACCAAACCAATGTGCAATGTATACACGTTCTTGGCAAAGATCAAACATATCACAAAGAGTGATTAAAATTGGTCGTAAAGAACACAAGCAAAGAAGAAGAGGAAGGTACCTCAGCTTATTGTGCCCTGTTCGTAGACGAAAAATGACCTGTTCATCTCTACAACGTTGGTGGTATGCATCATCTTATTCATGACCACGCAAGGGACACTGATAATAAAGAAAGCAGGCCTTCACGCAAATATCAATCAGAAACGCTATCCTAACTACTCATGAAATCGTATCAGACGGACACAAGAAGAAGAAGAAGAAGAAGAACGAATTAGCTCAATTTTTGCTTAAACTTGTTTACATGACAACCAGGCGCAGATTTTAAATTTAAATAATTTTTCGCCTCTTAAAAATAATTTAAAATCGTTCAAATCTCCTGAAAAGAGATCTGGCAGAATCCTTAAAAGTATTTTAACCATTGATCTTGAGATTTCCAAATACTAATCACACATGGCATCAGAGAAACCAATTATCGTAGCGTTTAGCTGTCATTGAAAGCCCACTGCTATCATTATTACGCGTATGTTTTTTTTTCTTTGGCACACACAATCCTATTTGGCAAGTCGAATGACACCTACACTTCTCATTGTAAAAACTAGCGTTAAAATAAGTGTTCTTTTATGTGTGTCATTTCTTCTTCTGCTTCGAACGCACCATATCGACATCTTGTTAAACTACTCTTTGTGATTTGTATGTGATCTGAGTCGAAGAGCGATTGTACGTTGTGCCAGCTATGCGCCTACAAGTAGGCCAGCACATTCGATTTCTGCGATGTTTTTTATTTATTAGGGTAGCTTCACACGGCACCTACCTTACTCGCATCTTACGACATGCCTTTTAGGTTACAGTACTACTATTCTTTGCTCCCTTTGCGAGCCCCGGCAACACACAGGCGGTGTCATTTCATGAACTTTAGAGAGCCGCAGTGGCGTAGTTGGTAGCTCACTCACTTCTTAGGCTAATGGTTCGGGTTCAATTTCACTGTGGGCGTGGAATATTTTTCTGACTGTAACGGCTCTCAAGTCGATCCATCCTCAAGTGGGAACTAGGAAAAACACTGGGAAGTAAAGGTTGCCGACGATATGATGATCACATCACCCATCGTGTGCCGACGGTCAATGAAAAATACGGGACTAACAACTTTAATATGCCCCGAGGTATGAAAAAGGGTTTATTTATTTTCTATTTCATGAACTTTACTCAGAGATACAAAAAATAACGGACTTAATTCCATACAGGAGATTGAACGAGTTGACCAGGATAGAGTGGTAGGGAGAAATTACTTGCAGGTCCTATATAACGTTTACTGGATATTTTTCCAGAGGTCCCTGATCTCAGTGTAGGTGAGATCGAGTTCTTAGTCCTATCGGAGACGGACGATAAAACGTAGATCCAATGTTTAATTTCTGCACGTAACAGAACCCTTTGCAGTTCAAAATCGAGAAGAGCAGGCTGGAAAGCTACTGCCCGGGCCTAATTCAGAAGAAAAGGTTGAAAATATAATTCCTACAAAAATATCTTCACCGTCTTCAAAATTATATCGGGACCCTCGCTGGTGCTACGGAGTTCGTGCACTGCAGCTGAGATCTTCCTGTGTAAGAGAGAGAGAGAGAGATAGGAGCATACATGGTTACTCACAGAAGAGCGATGAGGATGGTCCTATCAATTAATTAATCTAACAACTATACTAAGCCGAGTGCTACCGACTCAACCATCTATTGCAATTATGATGGTCATATTAATCAATCAATGAAACAATCTAACAGCTATACTACGCTGAGCGCTACCAACTCGACCACTCTATCACTCAGATTCACACGTCATTTGAACATTTCACATTCATTTTAAAAAGTAAAGGTGGAGACAAACATGCCCTTACCCCCAAAATGGTTTTGATTTGACATTTGCCTGAGATCAACTGCCAGCAATATTTACACACCCAAAATCAATTCTTTGGGAAAAACCAGCCAAGATCATGTTTTTGGCAGTAGATTCTGTAATCTATATTACTGGAAGAAATTGGGCGCTCATTTTGTGGCGTATTGAAGTCAAATAAAGGTCATAGTTATTATTTGACGTGTTTCGCTTATACCTATGATTGAAATATGACGGGACAGTATCGATTACCTTCGTGGTAAACTAGAGAGATTGATGTTCGTGAGTTTCAAATAGTAGTATCGATAAATGGTTATAATGATATCGATTACCGCCAGCGTGATGCCGGGGTGCGCAAGGGGAGTGAAGAATAGTAACACTGCGACCTGTCGTAAGAGGCGACTGATGTAGGTGCCTGGAGAAGCAAACCCTTTATAAATAAAAAGCGTTGAAGTAATTGGATGTGCTGGTCTACTTGTAGGCGCATAATTGGCACAACGTACAATCGCTCTTAGGCTCAGATCACATACCAATCACAAAGAGTGTTTTACAAGTGGATGATATGAAGCGTTTGAAGAAGAAGAAGAAGACCATTTGTTAACCACTCTTTGTAATTAACTACAAATACGCCTCTGCGATAACTATAAGTAGTTTAACAATAGAAGTACGGGCGATTACAGAGGCGGTGACGTGGTTGGAATCGCATGACTACTCCCGTGTTTTTATACTCAAGCTTCATCAGACAGACTCGCTACATACTGCACTACCGAGGCTACAGTGACTCCATAAGTATGATTTGTACAGTCGAAACTAGGTGGAGGTACTGGTACAGACAGGGATCAAAGAAACCACCTTCATTTTTTTATCTGAGCACGCAGAGGTCAAGGGTAATGATCGAACTGATAGATTGGCTAGCATGGCTACGATATCAGAAGAAGCTTCAGAAGACTGAAATAAAATTCTTAACGCATTGAGAGAGTCTTTTCGAACCTAGGTGTTTCAGGGTTGTGAATCCCACTCGCTGACCAGAATGAAAGAGATGGGTGTCGATATTGGTACACTGTGGAATGCCTGGCAGCGAGACAGCGGATATATTGACAAAAGCAGACAGCAGGCTACCACAGACAGACACCAGTATGACATATGAGGAAGCAAAAGTACGGATAAAAATGGCCTACAAGAACAAATGGTTGAGAGATCATACAGGTCATGACAAGGACGATGCATACCACCAACTAAGCAGAGAAGAACAGGTTGTTATTTTTCGTCTATGAACAGGGCACAATAGGCTGAGGTACCATCTGTTTAACAAATACAAAATAGGCCCTTCTGACATATGCACATGCGGCACCAACAAGATGACAGAGATACACATATTGCAAGAATGTCCAACATACAGTGAACAGAGAGAAAACACATGGCCAACCCCCATACCAGTCCAAGACAAGCTATACGGACATGTACATGGACTCCGGTTGACCACTAACTACTTTAAAAGCATACAAATCGATGTCTGAAAACGTTGGAAGAAGAAGAAGAAGATACAGCTCGAACAGAACGACACATTAAATATGCAAAGAGATTGATTAATCAACATCAAACTGGCATGTTTGGCAGCTGGACACTGCTGGACTTGTTGAGTCGGAGATCGAAGCATATATGGACATGTCCGGAGTATTATGATGATAGTCCTTATATAACTGAATTAAGCAGACATTTCTCTGATTTCATCACTTCTCCTGAAGTGAAAGGAATATTCGACAAGGATGAGCAGAACAGCATACAACGCAAGACAGTCACTCTCAGTTTACTTGATGAAGAATACCCACATGACCTCTGGGTCCGGGTATACACGTATGGGTCAGCAGAAAATGCAGTGAAGAATGGAGGAGCAGGAGTGTACATAGAATACCCAAACAACGCTAGAGATGTGATTAAAGTACCAACGGGGAAATTCTGTCACAACTATGATGCAGAAATTCAGGCAATCAAGGTGGCAACTGAAAAACTGTTGAATACCAGACCCGATCCTCAACCTGTTGTATTTTTGACTGATGCAAAATCAGCACTCCAAGCACTTCAGTCCAGAAAATTGCCAGGTCTACAGACCCTACTGTCTAAATTGTCCAAGCATCGCAGGGTCGTCTTGCAGTGGATACCCTCTCACTGTGGAATACCAGGAAATGAAACAGCAGACCGATTGGACAAGGAAGGTGCTGCAGGAGAGCAGCCGGATGTGCCAGTTACCTACCACCAAAAGAAAAGGATGATTAAATCAATGAGAAAGCCACAAATACCAACACAAGACGATTACTATAATATGAGCAGATTGGAACAAGTTGTTATTCTGCGCCTTAGAACAGGACACAATCGACTCCGCAGCCACATGTATACAAAATTCAAGATTGGCAATTTAGCCATGTATACATGTGGACAGGCAAACCAGACTGCAGAGCACATACTTCAAGACTGCCCTGAATATGATACACTGAGGCAAACTCACTGGCCTAACGAAACAACACTCGACAGAAAACTACACGGACCTCTTGTGAGCTACAAAAGACAGTGAAGTTCATACAAAAGACAACATTGAATATATAGACAAATTTCAAGCGAACGAAAGGAAGGAAGGAAGGATCACTTCTAAATTCGTTCCATTTTATGTTCATTTTTAAACAACTGCTTGTTATTGTTAATTTTTGCTTTTGTTGTTGTCTCAAAATAGCACGCACGTATTAAAAAAAATACTTTGATATGCCAACAACAACAAAGCAATAAACAACACACTGTGCGTCAAATAGTTGAATATACTATACATTAGTCTACATCCTAGTCTAGATATGAGATTGTTATAGAATCGTAGATAGAAGCTATGTCCTGTATAAATATGTCAAGTCATATCTTCTGATGTCCGTTGTTCACTTAACAAATGTTAAGTGATCTGAGCATTTCCATGAAGGAAAAAATTAATTAAAATAATTTTAAAGGACCTGTTTTGTTTGTTTGTGTACTGTTGCAATTATTATTATTTTGTGTACTGTTGCAATTATTATTATTTTGTGTACTGTTGCAATTATTATTATTTTGTGTACTGTTGAAATTATTATTATTTTGTGTACTGTTGCAATTATTATTATTTTGTGTACTGTTGCAATTATTATTATTTTGTGTACTGTTGCAATTATTATTATTTTGTGTACTGTTGCAATTATTATTATTTTGTGTACTGTTGCAATTATTAATGTTGTGTGTACTGTTGCAATTATTATTGTTTTGTGTACTGTTGCAATTATTATTGTTTCGTGTACTGTTGCAATTATAATTATTTTGTGTACTGTTGCAATTATTATTATTTTGTGTACTGTTGAAATTATTGTTATTTGTGTACTGTTGAAATTATTATTATTTTGTGTACTGTTGAAATTATTGTTATTTGTGTACTGTTGAAATTATTGTTATTTTGTGTACTGTTGAAATTATTGTTATTTGTGTACTGTTGAAATTATTGTTATTTGTGTACTGTTGCAATTATTATTATTTTGTGTACTGTTGAAATTATTATTGTTTTGTGTACTGTTGCAATTATTATTGTTTTGTGTACTGTTGCAATTATTATTGTTTCGTGTACTGTTGCAATTATTATTATTTTGTGTACTGTTGAAATTATTATTGTTTTGTGTACTGTTGCAATTATTATTGTTTTGTGTACTGTTGCAATTATAATTATTTTGTGTACTGTTGAAATTATTATTGTTTTGTGTATGCTTGCAATTATTATTATTTTGTGTACTGTTGAAATTATTGTTATTTGTGTACTGTTGAAATTATTGTTATTTGTGTACTGTTGAAATTATTGTTATTTGTGTACTGTTGAAATTATTGTTATTTGTGTACTGTTGCAATTATTATTATTTTGTGTACTGTTGAAATTATTATTGTTTTGTGTACTGTTGCAATTATTATTGTTTTGTACTGTTGCAATTATTATTATTATAATTTTGTGTACTGTTGAAATTATTATTATTTTGTGTACTGTTGCAAGTATTATTATTATAATTTTGTGTACTGTTGAAATTATTATTATTTTATGTACTGTTGAAATTATTGTTATTTTGTGTACTGTTGAAATTATTATTATTTTATGTACTGTTGAAATTATTATTATTTTATGTACTGTTGAAATTATTATTATTTTGTGTACTGTTGAAATTATTGTTATTTTATGTACTGTTGAAATTATTATTATTTTGTGTACTGTTGAAATTATTATTATTTTGTGTACTGTTGAAATTATTATTTTGTGTACTGTTGAAATTATTGTTATTTGTGTACTGTTGAAATTATTATTTTGTGTACTGTTGAAATTATTGTTATTTTGTGTACTGTTGAAATTATTGTTATTTTGTGTACTGTTGAAATTATTATTATTTTGTGTACTGTTGAAATTATTGTTATTTGTGTACTGTTGAAATTATTGTTATTTTGTGTACTGTTGAAATTATTGTTATTTTATGTACTGTTGAAATTATTATTATTTTGTGTACTGTTGAAATTATTGTTATTTTATGTACTGTTGAAATTATTGTTATTTTATGTACTGTTGAAATTATTGTTATTTTGTATGTTGAAATTATTGTTATTTTGTGTACTGTTGAAATTATTGTTATTTTATGTACTGTTGAAATTATTGTTATTTTGTGTACTGTTGAAATTATTATTTTATGTACTGTTAAATTATTGTTATTATGTACTGTTGAAATTATTGTTATTTATGTACTGTTGAAATTATTATTATTTGTGTACTGTTGAAATTATTATTATTTTATGTACTGTTGAAATTATTATTATTTTATGTACTGTTGAAATTATTATTATTTTATGTACTGTTGAAATTATTATTATTTGTGTACTGTTGAAATTATTATTATTTGTGTGTGGTTCAAATTAGTTATTTTCTTGTTAGTTTTGTAAGCATGTACGATGACAATTTTCTTTTTTTCTTTTCTGTCTTCTTTAAACGATCCATATCAACCTCTCACTCTAAAATAACCACTCTTTGTGATTTCTATGTGATCGGATCCTAAGAGTGATGGTACGTTATGCAAGTTATGCGCCTACTAGTAGACCAGTACATCCGATTTCTGAGACTCTCTCTCTCTCTCTCTCTCTCTCTTAGCCTGTTACGCCCTTGGCGTTTAGGGCAGCAACAAACGCACACCATTCTTCCCTGTTCATGGCCTTCCTCTGTATTGTGTTCCAGCTATGATTCATTTCCTTCAGTTCTTGCTCTATCGTTCTCTCCAGGTCGTCTTGGGTCTTCCACGCTTTCGCCTACCCTCTGGAGTCCATCTGACGCTTCTGAGACGCTTTTTATTAATTACTGAGTAGCTTTTCTAATCCCCTATCTCTTGTCTCCTCTTATACTACATGCCTTGTAGGTCGCAGTGATACCGTTCTTTGCTCTGCTATCAGACACCAGCAGTACACGGGCGAGTTACATATATACATATATTTACATATATCCTACTATAATAGTCGTCTCCAATCCTTCATGTCTTTTTAAATGTCTACAACGCCCGTCTGCCCAGCGTGTTCGTAGCGCTGTGACTACCCTCTGTGTGTGCAGGTTCAATTCCGTGGATGGCAGAAAAAGCCACAGATTCCCCAGATTTACGGTGTTCGTGGCACCGAACCGAAGGGTTACGATGTCTATGGCACCGAAACGAAGAGCTGAAAAGCTCAAGTGCTTCTGGATGGGAAAAAATAAAAAATGTCTACAACGCGCATGTAGAGCCGGGACCTGCAAGGGAAGCAACCAATAATGCCACTGCGGCTTGTCGTAAGAGGCGAATGATGTAGGTAGGGCCTAGGGAAGCTACCCTAGTAAATAAATAGTAAATGATAACTGATAAAAAGCATCGCAGAAATCAGATGAGAGGCCTACTTGTAGGCGCATAACTGGCAGAGCATACAATCGCTCTTAGGCTCAGATCACATCTTTTTCTTTGCGTTCGGTTTCGTATGCTCGAGATCACATACAAATCCCAAAGAGTGCTAAACAAGTGCTCAATATGGAGCGTTGGAAGAAGAAGAAGAAGAAGAAGAATATGTGTAAAATACTTCAATTTTAGTCATCACAATCATCGTGTTCCACGTCTTATGAACCACTTAAGCCACTTGAGATCAACACAATTCAATCGTTTATACATGTAAACATCTGCGAAACAGTGCTATATAAAGGCTTTCATTGTGGTTTATTTTTAGCCCCTTTCATTGTCAGAGTGACGTATACGACACAAGTAAACAGGAAGTAAGCTAGTTTGACACGGGACACAAACAACATATACTGACGTTTCGACTAAAAGATCTTTATCAAGTAAAGAATACTTCTTCCTCTTCTCATGTGATCGGTTTTCATTGTTCTAAAGATTAAACATTGAGATGAGCCCCCTGCATGAATCCACTTAATCATCATCAGAAGGTTCTCGCGGGGGCCTGACAAACTCTTCTTTATATTAGTCTCACTATGCGCTTCTGACTATTGTATTGAACAATGTCTTTTGTGTTCATTGTGAAATGTTTTTTTAATGCAAACATGTCACTATGAACATAAAAAGAGCATTGTTCAACACAATCGTCTCCCTACATTATGTTATTATTGTCAAACCTGGACATTGACATTAAAGAACAGAAGAAACTAGTCACGACAGAGATGAAGTGTCTACGCAGAATGCTGGGAGCATCAAGAAGAAAACTAGTCACGACAGAGATGAAGTGTCTACGCAGAATGCTGGGAGTAACAAGAAGAAATCTAGTCACGACAGAGATGAAGTCTCTACGCAGAATGATGGGAGCAGCAAGAAGAAAACTAGTCACGACAGAGATGAAGTCTCTACGCAGAATGATGGGAGCAGCAAAAAGAAAACTAGTCACGACAGAGATGAAGCATCTACGCAGAATGATGGGAGCATCAAGAAGAAAACTAGTCACGACAGAGATGAAGTCTCTACGCAGAATGATGGGAGCAGCAAAAGAAACTAGTCACGACAGAGATGAAGTCTCTACGCAGAATGATGGGAGCAGCAAGAAGAAACCGGTTTAGAAATGAAGACATCAGGACAAAAGTGAGTACAACATCAGTACTAAATTTCTTCAAGAAACAACAAATTAAATGGTTCGGTCATATAAGAAGATTTCCAACAGACAGTGCACCACAAAGAGCAATGTTACTCCGATACAGTGGATACAAGCAAAAGGCCTGCCACGCAAAAGGTGGACCTCAGAGATAACAGAGGCAAAGAAAGACTTTATGAAGCGACACAAAATCCCGTTAACAAAATCTCTTCTCACCCTGAAGCTGTGAGGCAAATCAGGACTGGAGAAGAGAAGAAAACATGGGCATAGAGAGGCTCACTCCAGGTGTCATCTTTTTCGACCTGACGCTGAAAGGTCAAAACGTGATTAGAGAATCAATAGATAAAGATAGTCTTACAGGGCCAATGTTTGAAATCTTAAATTATTAAAGATGGAGCAGGTTTGAAGCATGTGTTCATGCGATGTACGAGAATCTACAAATCTGAGGTGCTCAGACCGGATCAGATGTTTGGATGATTTTTGCGTAAAGGCCTGCTTTACTTACTATCAGTGTCCCTCGCCATAAAGGCATGCCTTCTCCTTCTTCTTCTTTTTCCTCGATTGTTCAATATCAACCACTTGTTAACAACTCTTTGTGTTTTTATGTGATCTGAACCTAAGAGAGATTGTACGCTGTCAGTTATGCGCTTACAAGTAGGCCAGCACATCCGATTTCTGCGACCGATTTTTATTGACTAGGGTAGCTTATCTAGGGCCCTACCTCAGTCGCCTCTTACAGAGCGAACTATAAACTACTGGGCCTTCGGGCTCAGGTAAGAATTGTGGAAAATCAGATCCCAATTACACCACGTGATCTCGCATTCCAGTATTGGTTTATATAGACGAATTCATTTTAAAATCAACACAAAATGTTAACTCGAAGTCATATTATGCAACAAGTTAAGTTTAACAATAAGAAATATCATTATTATAAATATTTTTCACCAATAAATAACCATAGACTCACAAATTGAGTAAAATTGCAAAAAGCGTGCAGTGTTCTATCAAACATCTGTAATTTCCAGATCCCTTTTCTTATCTAGGTCAGGAATCCCCTGGTCAGTTGTCTGGCCTGTGCTAGAGCCTGGCTGTGCCTCTTACGACATGCCTTGTATGTCACAGTGTTACTATTCTTTGCTTCCTATGCGGGTCCTGGCACCACATGGGCGATGCTTTCTTTGTCAGAGGTTTGGATTCTCTGATAAACGCCACCGTCATCTTCAGGCTGTCAGCCACACCATACAGTTTATCCCTGGTATTGGATTTTGACAGATAGGAAGACTTGGCATGAGTTGGTTGAGGGCCTATGCCCCAACCCGGGTAAAAAGGCAAAGAGAGAGAGATTGGATTTTGATCGTCATTGTGACGTTGCTGCATGACTGGTCCCCTCAAGCAGAACAACCCTCCTATAATCAGCCATTCCAATCCTCGTTGTGAGGGGGTCGTTGCATCATGTTGTGCTCCTTACGGCCTGGTACATCCGGTTATTTCGGGGTAGCTTCTCTAGGCTTTAGCTGTCACCCAACCGAACTTGCAAGGCATGTGTGTCCATTTATGTGAATGTATGTATACATTTTTATTCATGTTACTTGCATGTGTGATGTCAAACACACGTGTCTTTGACCTAAAACGTCATGGATGTTGCTGGTACAGACAGTAATGTTTGAACCAGTCTGTACCAGTAATGTTTGAAATACGTGGGTGCTATTTTGAGTCAACAACAAAAGCAAAAATTAACAATAACAACTGTACCTAAAACTTCCGGCACCACAAGGATACAATAGGTGAAAGTTGTACGTGACAGTGACGTGAAAGAAGTGAAATTTAGCTCTCCTGTTATATCCTTTGCTTGATAAAGGCAATTTGGTCGAAACATTGCTGTGTATTGTTGTTGTATTTGGTAAAACTACAGTACTTTGTTTTTACATGTTTTGCAATTGCTACATAATTTTACTGCAGTCTTCCCCTATATCGATAAAGCAGGCATTGAAGTGAGAGGCAATGAAGTTGGAGGCAATGAAGCTGGAGGCAATGAAGTGAGAGGCAATGAAGTTGGAGGCAATGAAGTGAGAGGCAATGAAGTTGGAGGCAATGAAGTGAGAGGCAATGGCAATGAGTTGGAGGCAAGAAGAGGGCAATGAAGTGAGAGGCAATGAAGTGAGAGGCATGATTGGAATGAAGAGGATGAAGTTGGAGGCAATGGTGAGGCATATGGGTCAATGAAGGAGAGGCAACTGAAGAATTGTGAGAGAGGCAATGAAGTGGAAGGCAATGGGTTCAAGAACGAGAGGATGCCTTAGGGAAACCCTGAAACGAACTTTGCTGAGAGAGGCAAGACATATCGACTCAATTTCTGAAGAGACTGGATGAGTTGCCCGGGCAGAGCGGTATGGAGAAATTACTTGCAGACCATTCATAACGTCTAAAGGTACGAGACGTATATATGTGGAAGAGGAAAGAACGAAGACACAGAGAGAGATAAAGAAGATATATATATACAGAGAGAATAAAGACAGAGAGAAGATAAAGACAGAGAGAGAAATAAAGACAGAGAAATAAAGACAGAGAGAGATAAAGACAGAGAGAGATAAAGACAGAGAGAGATAAAGACGAGAAATAAAGACAGAGAAGAGAATAAAGACAGAAGAGATAAAGACAGAGATCAGAGATAAAGACAGAGATGAGAGAAAAGACAGAGAGAGATAAGAAGAGAGAAAGACAAAGAGAGTAGAGAGCAGCTGAGAGAGATGAGAGAGAGAACGCGATAGTTCAGCACTTGTGCTCTCGCTTAAGAGCGTGGTCCAGGTTCAAGTTCATAGCTGGAATAGAATTTTGTTGTGACCGGAACGTGCTTCAGGTCGACCCAGTCTCAATTGGGTACCAGAAAAACACTAGAAGGTCAAGACCGGTTTGATGTTGGCCATATCACCTGCCGATGGTCAATGAAAAATACAAATCTAACACCGTATTCCTCAATAAACCTCATGGCATGAAACATGGTTCACCAAAACACCAAATTAAATACAAATAAGACTCAGACCTTTGTCAATGGATTTCTTCGGCGTATCTTCAGACTGAGATGGTATGACAGAGTTACAAACACAGACCTGTGTATAAGAACAGGACAGGAACACATGATGACCCAGGTTAAGTGAAGAAAATGGAGATGGGTCGGACATACGCTGCGGAAGACACAATGCAGTATCACTAGACATATACTTGAGTGGAACCTGCAAGAAAAATTGGACAAGGACCTACTAAACAAATCTGGTCACTGAGCTTTCTTGTGAAACTGAGGAGGGATGAACAATCCATGGAGACTATAAAGAAAACACACAGAGAACGGGAAAAGTGGCGAACAGGTGTTGGGCCATATGCTCCAAGAGGAACGAAGAGGAATACGTCAAGGAAGTCATGTAAATATTGTTGTAAATGGTAGTGGGTCGAGATTACCATGTGTAAGATACAATGGAGTATCACTAGACAGGCGCTTGATCGGAACCTCAAAGGAAACTGAATTGACACCATGAGCTTATTTGAACGTTCTATATCGACCACTTGTTTAACAACTCTTGTGATTTGTATGTGATCTGAGCCCAGAGCTTCTTTCGAATGCTCCATATCGACCACTTGTTAAACAACTCTTTGTGATTTGTATGTGATCTGAGCCCAAGAGCTTCTTTCTGAGTGCTCCATATCGACCACTTGTTAACAACTCTTGTGATTTGTATGATCTGAGCCAAGAGCTTTTCTTCTTCGAACGCTCCATATCGACCACTTGTCAACCCCTCTATGTGATTTGTATGCGATCTGAACATAAGAGCGATTGTGCGATGTGCCATTTATGCGCCTACAAGTACATCCGATTTCTGCGATGCTTTTATTTACTAGGGTAGCATCCCTAGGGCCTACATCAGTCGCCTCTACGACATGCCTTGTAGGTCGCAGTGGTACTATTACGTGCTTCTCTTGCGGGTCTAGGCACCACACAGGTGGGACACCCTAAACAGATCTGGAGCAGAGGTCTTCTTTTGGAAAGGAAGGATGCCAGATTATCCTAAGAAAGCGATCAGAGACAGAGAAAATGAAGAATAGCTGTTGAAGCCCTATGCTCCACGAGGATCGTAGATGAATATGAGATGAAGCGTCTGCCCAACGTGTTCGTAGCGCGTTGGACTACGGGTGACTATCCTCTGTGTGTGCGGGTTCAATTCCGCGGGATGGCAGAAAAGCCACAGATTTACGGTGTTCGTGGCACCGAACCGAAGGGTTACGATGTCCATGGCACCGAGCCGAAGAGCTGAAAAGCTCAAGTGCTTCTGGATCGGAAAAAAAAAGAAAAGAGATATGTTGTTTTGTGTATAAATGGCTGTATGTGGGTGGGTGGGCGTGTTTCTACTATTACCAGTATGTGATTGGGTGAATTCTTACTAATAAGCCCAAGCCTTACCTTCTGTTTATTTGCCTTCCTCATTGTTTACTTGTCAAAACTGTCAACCATTTAAGGTACTCATGTCACAACATCTGATGTGTCCTCCTAGCGTGTGATCAGAAGCTGAAACCGGAATCTCACACAAAGTCCACATCCTCTTGCTTACTAACAACTTCATCATTCAGTGGATACAGAATCCTCGAATTTCAAGTGCCCATTGTTTTGTGCATGATTAAGAGGCGATAACTAATCACAGTATAGACAGGCAGTAGGAGCTTTGACGAGACTGATGTAATGAGCCTGCACTCACTGACATACCTTTGTTTACTATAGTTACAATTGTTCTTCACCATTCAACTCCCAACGGAGCACATGTCTTTAACAAACTTCTTCCTTCTCTTCCTCTCTCCTGCCATCTCTTCCTCTTCCTCCATCTCTTCCTCTCCTTCCATCTTCTTCTCACTTCTCTCCTTCCATCTCTTCTCTCTCCTTCCATCTTCCTCTCCTTCCATCTCTTCTCTCTCCTTCCATCTCTTCCTCTCTCTCTTCCATCTCTTCCTCTCTTCCATCTCTCTCCTCTCTCCTTCCTCTCTTCCTCTCTCCTTCCATCTCTTCCTCTCTCCTTCCATCTCTTCCTCTCTCCTTCCATCTCTTCTCTCCCTTCCATCTCTTCCTCTCCTTCCATCTCTTCCTCTCTCCTTCCATCTCTTCCTCTCTCCTTCCATCTCTTCCTCTCTCCTTCCATCTCTTCCTCTCTCCTTCCATCTCTCTTCCCTCTCTCTCCTCCTCCATCTCTTCCTCTCTCCTTCCATCTCTTCCTCTCTCCTGCCATCTCTTCCTCTCTCCTGCCATCTCTTCCTCTCTCCTTCCATCTCTTCCTCTCTCCTTCCATCTCTTCCTCTCTCCTGCCATCTCTTCCTCTCTCCTCCATCCTTCCTTTGAAACACTAAACAAACACTTATTTCTACAAATACAAACAATTCAACAATACTCAGCAATCTTTCGACTCAGACCATCAAGGTGTAAATTCCTCTGCACACATGTAGAATCCTCTCTCTGCCATCTCTTCCTCTCTCCTTCCATCTCTTCCTCTCTCCTTCCATCTCTTCTCTCTCCTTCCATCTCTTCCTCTCCTTCCATCTCTTCCTCTCTCCTTCCATCTCTTCCTCTCTCCTGCCATCACTTCCTCTCTCCTTCCATCTCTTCCTCTCTCCTGCCATCTCTTCCTCTCTCTGCCATCTCTTCTCTCTCCTTCCATCTCTCTCTCTCCTTCCATCTCTTCCTCTCTCCTGCCATCTCTTCCTCTCTCCTGCCATCTCTTCCTCTCTCCTGCCATCTCTCTCTCTCCTGCCATCACTTCCAATTATTTGCGAAACACATAAAACAAAGCACTGTAGTTTTACAAAATACAAAAACAATAACAATACTCAGCAACGTTTCGACCAGAAGGCCTTTATCAGAGAAGTGAAGTGAAGAATTTCACTTCGTACACAACATGTAGAATCTAAGTTTCTAATGGCCCTAAAATGGAAATATTGGACTAAAGACGAATAACGAAATAAATGCAAAAACTAGAAGTGGAAAAAAGAAGATAAACAATACAAATGATGTCCATGTCTTACCTATCCTTTTAATATCAGTCGCACCCGTGTGGGTCCGGGGCCCGCAAGGGAAGCAAAGAATAGTACCACTGCGACCTACAATGCATGTCGTAAGAGGCGACTGATGTTGGGACCTAGTGAAGCTACCCTAGTAAATAAAAAGGGTCGCAGAAATCGGATGTGCTGGCCTACTTGTGGGCGCACAACTGGCACAGCGTACAATCACTCTTATGCTCAGAGCACATACAGATTACGCAGAGTGGTTGACAAGTGATCGATATGCAGCGTTCAAATAAGAAGAAGAAGCTCTTGGGCTCAGATCACATACAAATCACAAAGAGTAGTTTAACAAGTGGTCGATATGGAACTTTCGAAGAAGAATTGAAAATTCTTAATTTAGTTTTAAAACTGCATAACTTGCAGTTCCATATTTGTCTCCCCTGGAATGGGATGTAAGTTTATAAATGCTTTCAAAGTCATCTTAACAAGCTACTTCTTTTATGCCATTGATAATATCTACTCTATCCATTCACTGTCCTTCCTCGATCGCTGCTGTATCACTGGACACGACGAGAATTCAGTGAAAGTTAAAATAAATCACTTTTGTTAACTAACTACGTCATGTATTTGGTTTACTGTCAATAAACATCCTTATGTCCCCTTCTTGTTCTTCGAACGTTTCATATCGACCACTTGTTAACTAGTCTTTATGATTTGTATGTAACCAGAGCCTAATATCGACTGTACCTTGTGACAGTTATGCGCCTACACGTAGGCCAGCACATCACATTTCTGCAACCATTTTTATTTATTCTCTCTCTTTTTCTCTCTCTCTCGGCGATTTTCTTATGCCGCTTTTTTCATTCTATTGTGATATATAAGCAGCCAAACATCAAGAACGGATGTACATGCACAGCCTTCAGTACCTATTGGGGCTCAGGTGCTTATCCTTCGGTGGTGTGTTAGATTTCAATCAGCGTTTACTGGGTTCGTTCTCCGTTAGCCTTTTGTTGTCCCCAGCCAAACCCACAAGGCAGCAGGCTGCTATTTTCTTCAGGGCAGCGACCCGTAGACGACCTGCCCTCCCGGGCTAATGAGCGTCATCTGCCCAGCTTTTATTTATTCGAGTAGCTTTCCGAGGCTCCTACCTCAGTCGCATCTTACGACATGCCTTGCACGTCGTAGTGTTACTATTCTTTGCTCACCTTGCAGCTCTGGCAACACAAGGGCGCTATTGTCAACCAAAAATCATCTATTATTGCTTAAAACATCCTTTCTTACATCAATCATTTCCAGTGATTTTAAAAAAAAATAGATTAAACAACATCATTTAATAAGTATAAAAACCTGGAGGAAATGTATTATAGTCTGTCATCGCAAACGATGATGCGAAGCTAACCAGACGGACTGTGCACTCTGGTGTGCGATGTGACTTAGAGCTCCTAATCCTGAAAGAATCTCCTGACACAAGTGGGCATAATGACAAAGTTAGATATACGTTAATGGTGTTTCTTAGGCATGTTGCTTTTCTCGTGATGCAAAAATACGATGACCAGCATTCGGGTTCCTCTTTGTTGGTACAGCGCCACATTTAGCGATCTTGCGCAAGGGATTCCCAGCACGTATTGTCTATATCGAAGCATTTCAGAGACACTTTAATGTAAGTGGGTTATGTCTGTCAGACTTGAACTTAAAGATGTATGCTGAGCTATGAATGCGGATGTGTCAGGAAAACTGCGAATGTAAAAACTTACGAAGCTCTACTTTCAGACCTGTGATAGATATTTCATTGACACGAATGTGCGCGCTAAATAGACCAAAAGTAAGATATAAACTATAACATGGTAAAGAGTTTCAAGGCAAATTATTGACTTCATTCTCAAGAGAGATGACGAAAACATACAAATCTGAGGTAGTCAGATCAGATCAGAGCAGATCAGATCTGGAGAAAACCGTGAGGTGATTGCGGTGATACTTAATAAATTGACGTTTTAGGACAAAGACACGTATGTATGGTAGCACATAAGTAAACAAAGACATGTATGTATGGTATCACATAAGCAAGCAGAGACATGTATGTATGGTATCACATAAGCAAGCAGAGACACGTATGTATGGTATCACATAAGCAAACAAAGACACGTATGTATGGTAGCACATAAGCAAACAAAGACACGTATGTATGGTATCACATAAGCAAACAAAGACACGTATGTATGGTATCACATAAACAAACAAAGACACGTATGTATGGTATCACATAAGCAAACAGAGACACGTATGTATGGTATCACATAAGCAAACAAAGACACGTATGTATGGTATCACATAAGCAAACAGAGACACGTATGTATGGTATCACATAAGCAAACAAAGACACGTATGTATGGTATCACATAAGCAAGCAGAGACATGTATGTATGGTATCACATAAGCAAACAAAGACACGTATGTATGGTATCACATAAGCAAGCAGAGACATGTATGTATGGTATCACATAAGCAAACAAAGACACGTATGTATGGTATCACATAAGCAAGCAGAGACATGTATGTATGGTAACACATAAGCAAACAAAGACACGTATGTATGGTATCACATAAGCAAGCAGAGACACGTATGTATGGTATCACATAAGCAAACAAAGACACGTATGTATGGTATCACATAAGCAAGCAGAGACACGTATGTATGGTATCACATAAGCAAACAAAGACATGTATGTATGGTATCACATAAGCAAACAAAGACACGTATGTATGGTATCACATAAGCAAACAAAGACACGTATGTATGGTATCACATAAGCAGACAAAGACACGTATGTATGGTATCACATAAGCAAACAAAGACACGTATGTATGGTATCACATAAGCAAGCAGAGACACGTATGTATGGTATCACATAAGCAAGCAGAGACACGTATGTATGTAGCACATAAGAAACAAAGACACGTATGTATGGTATCACATAAGCAAGCAGAGACACGTATGTATGGTATCACATAAGCTAACAGAGACACGTATGTATGGTATCACATAAGCAAACAAAGACACGTATGTATGGTATCACATAAGCAAACAAAGACACGTATGTATGTATATGGTGCAAGCGAGACAGATGTATGGTATACTAAAGACACGTATAATGGTATCACATAACACAAGACACGTATATGGTATCACATAAGAGAACGGGGTATCACATAAGCAGAACACGATGTAGATCCAAAAGAGGATGTATGGTATACAAATCAGGCTGATGGTATCATAACAGACACATGATGTATCCTGCAAAATGAATAATCAAATTATAAAGCTAACAAACATCCAACGTTTCGACTATAAGTCTTTGTCAAGGAACATACACAATGCATACTAAACAAACTAAATCGTGGGTCTAAATATGATGGATATTTAAAGATGGATACGTGTTCATACCTACCTGTCTCCATGGCACAATGTGGGCACTAAGAGCAGAAGTTATGTGTCTGGTCAGATACCGATATGGGTAGAAGGTAAAGCAATGTGTGCGGGTAATGAACAAGTTGATAGATTGGTTGACGTGGCTACGATAACAAACGAACTGCCAAATAAAAAGTTACTCCTGTGTTCCCGCTTTTTAGAACGGTGTAGGACATGAGCATGGTGAGTTTAATGGTCGTATGGCTAGTGCAATCACCGTGAATATGTTCAGGCTAGGGTTTTTTCTTCATGCTCTAGACAAACAAAATAATTCGCCTTACCGAGGATTGAACCAGGGTCTCCCGAATGGAAGCAGAAGCTCTAATCCATGCGACCATGCGTTCATCTAGAGAGCTGCTATAGACCGAAATGATATTCTTAACACTGAGTGAGTCTTTTAAAACGGAGGAATTTCAGGGTTGTGAATCCCAGTCGATGACTAGCTTGAGAGAGATTGGTGTCGATATTGGTACATCACGAAAAGAACGACATACCAAATATGCAAAAAGAGTTATTAATCAACATTTAACTGGCGTGTTGGACCGTTGGACACTGCTGGATTTGTTGAAGCGGATATCGGAGCACATATGGACATGCCTCCCTAGGGGCGAAGGATGAAGACAAGGAAGGACGAAAATTCCATATATATATATCTAATTATATGTCAGTCGCCAAAGTGGCTACCGGGGCCCAAATTTGGGGTGTAGAGAATATAACCATTGTTACCTGCCAGGCATGTCGTAAGAGGCGACTAAGGAGGTTAGGCTGAAATCGGATGCACGTGTCCTAAACGTGTAGAAGTCTATGCGTTTAGGGGCCTACCAAACCAATGTGCAACGTATACACGTTCTTGGCAAAACTCAAACATATCACAAAGAGTGATTAAAATTGGTTGTAAAGAATGAACGCAAAGAAGAAGAGAAGAAGGAGATTATATGTCAGCAAATAGTATATTTAATTACATATATTAATGTGATATCTACTTCAGGAATGTAAAAGACGATGCCAACTATGGCAATTACGGCCCTCTCACTATAGGCGGGAAATACATACCAGAGCTTAGATGTGCAGACGATACAGTATTATTATCCACCAGCAAAGAGGGTTTGGAAAACCTAATTATGACGCCCAAGAAACATAGCGATGACCAACCTCTATATTTCAATACACAAAAAAAAAAAATAATGTCAACTGGCAAAGGAAAAAGCTCAACTAATATCCAAATAAACAATGAAGAACTTCAAAGTGTAGAGAGCTACGAATATCTGAGCTTAATAGTTAACAATAACGGTGACAGCTCCATTGAGATTTCAAAAAGATTGGCAATAGCAATCAAGAAGTTAAACACAATGAAGAACATGTGGCAAAGCACCTGCAAAATATTAAAATTAAAAATACTCAGAACATGGATTTTCCAGTGGCTACTTATGGTTGTGACTCATGGACTATTACACAAAAATTAAGAACGAAAATCCAGTCCTTCAAAACTAAATGCTACAGAAAGATCTTACGAATACCATGGACATAAAAAAGGAAGAACACTGATGTCCTGAAAGAACTAAATGTTAAAGAGAATTGGCTGATAAACAATACTATACAGAAAAATTACATACTTTGGTCACATCAAGCGTTACGATGGCTTGGAAAGAACAATACTAGAGGGCATGACCCCAGGACGCAGAGGCAGACCAAGAAGAAGATGGCTACAAGATGTTAAAGAAACCATGAATATGACCATCGACGAAGTGGGTGAACTGGTTAGAGACAGAGTGAATTTCAGATGTGCTGCAAAGAGAGCAAAGTCCTATAAAGGATACGCACCTTGATGATGATGACCTACTTCAGACAATGCCAACATAAACGTTTGTGTGATACAAAAGTTAATGGTATCATGAAACATTTGTCGTCACAACTCATTCCTTCCTTTTTTTCTTTCGTTCTCTTAAAATATTGTCTATATATTCAACGTTGTCTCGTGTAGTAATCCAGTGGATAACCTCATACTGCAAGTTCGAAGGGAATGAAGATGCTGACAGAATTGCTAAGGAGAGAGGAGGAATGTCCCCAAGATGACAACCTGGTCAGCTATGAAGAAGCAAAAACCACCGTCATAGGGCACTACAAAGCAAATTGGGAGAAAGAACACCCAAAACACAACAAGGATGATGGATATTACCAACTGTCCAGAAGGACCATGACTCATTCCTCGCCTCCGGAGGGATCACAGCAGAATGAGATAACACCTGCACTAAATTCAACGACCTGTGCCCCTGTGGCTTGACGAGTATGACAACAGAACATATCTTATAGAACTGCCCCCAGTATGCAGACGAGAGAAGAAAGAGGTGGCCCGCTTACACCAGCGTCCAAGACAGACTGTATTGCGTGGCTGATAATCTGAGGCAGACAGCTGCCTTTATTAAAGAATCAGAAATCCCAATCTAGTGAGAACGCAGAAGAAGAAGAAGTATAAACTTGACTGTCTTTTGTAGCTCACACGGAGGTCCATGTAGTTTTATGTCGAGTGTTGTTTCGTTAGGCCAGTGAGTTTGCCTCAGTGTTATCATATTCGGGGCAGTCTTGAAGTATGTGCTCTGCAATCTGATGTGCCTGTCCACATGTACACATGACTGAATTTCCAATCTTGAATTTTGTATACATGTGACTGCGGAGTCAATTGTGTCCTGTTCTAAGACACAGAATGACAACTTGTTCCAATCTGTCATATTATAGTAATCGTCTTGTGTTGGTATTTGTGGCTTTCCTATTGATTTAATCATCCTTTTCTTTTGGTGGTAGGTAACTGGCACACCCCGTTGCTCTTCTGCAGCTACTTCCTTGGCAAGTTGGTCTGCTGTTTCATTTCCTGGTATTCCACAGTGAGACAGTATCCACTGCAAGAGCCAAAACTAAGTAACATTTACGGTATTGAAAGAGTTAAAATACATCCGAAGTCGTAGAAGGCCCTGCACGCCTGTAAGGCGGGGACACTGATTCTCTTCTTCTTCTGAGAACAATGTTTCCATTCTTGTGTGCTGCACCTTCTGTCCAATCTCCCAATGTCCTTCTTGTCGACGCACTTCGTCGAATCGACAACAATGTTCCCATTTGTGACTGCCACCTTCTCTGTCGAATGTTGAATCGATCAAGTTTTAAGCAGTTTATTACCCGTTGTTCAAGTCGAACTGGATGCCTGAGAGGCAGAGTGAGAGGTGTGTTTAATCAGCGAGCCACAGGCACCATCAGTATGCATACTCTTCGATATCTGTTGGGGAGACTGAGCACCTATCGGTCTGCCCGGCTGCAATGACGTCAGTTTAGTAACCAATAACCAATAACCAATTCTTCTTAGAACGCTCCATATCGACCACTTGTTAACCACTCTTTATGATTTGTATGTGATCTGAGCCTAAGAGCAATTTGCTCGTTGTGCTACAGCAAGTAGTCCAGCACACCCGATTTCTGCGACGCTTTTTATTTACTAGGGTAGCTTCCCTCTGTCGCCTCTTACGACATGCCTTGTAGGTCGCATTGTTACTATTCTTTTCTTTCCCGTGAGCCCCGGCAACATACACTGAAAAAAGGAAAGCAAGCCTTTACGTAAAAATCAGTCAGAAGCGCCATGCAAGGCCCCTGAGTAGCCTGAATTCTAGAGGGGCAGAAACGACGAAGAAGAAAGTTTAAGAATGAAATGTTGTTAGATTCGACAGAAAGAGTCGCACAAGAATGGAAAGTTGTTGTAGATTCGGACAGAAGGTGGAAGTCGCACAAAGAATGGAAACGTTGTTGTAGATTCGACAGAAGGTGGCAGTCGCACAAAGAATGGAAACGTTGTAGATTCGGACCTGAAGGTGGCAGTCGCACATCGAAACAGCTCCTTCCTCCAATACCAACAACCAGGGGTTAAAATATTCCTACAATTACAACATACTCACGTGTAGATCACCACTTCCGTTGCCTTCCTACGATAATGACGCATTCGTCCGAAACTGAAATTCTTCATGAAAGCAAACAATAGCGTCTGTAACAATTGTGACGCAATATATTCTCCCGTTGTCATTTTTCAAAAATAGATAACTTCAGTCAATCCCACTACCCCAATCCCCAATCCCCGTCTGTTTGTTTCGTTTGAAATTCTTCATTGAGATATTTATGACAAATATTTTTCTATTTTTTTCTAGTGTCACGGGTTGATGAATCTAGCTGTGTGTTTTCAAAGTGTTTGAGTGTGACAGGGAAGTGAGATCTTCACTTCTTCCCATATTGTTAAAATTAGTAACATTAAGGGCTTTCTCAACGTCAGATGTCAAAATAGAGAACTATGTGGGGCTCACAAGGGGAGGAAGACTAGTAACACTACGACCTACAAGGCATGTTGTAAGATGCGACTGAGGTTGGGGCCTAGGGAACCTACCCTAGTAAATAACAAGCCTCGCAGATATCGGATGTGCTGACCTACTTGTGGCGTATAACTAGCACAACGTACAATCTCTCTTTGACTCAGATCACATACAAATCACAAAGAGTGGGTTAACAAATGGTCGATATGAAGCGTTGAAAGAAGAAGAGGAAGATAAGAAGAAAAAGATGATCTCCTTATAAGTTTGTCTAAATTATTGTTCATTATCCAACATATATGTCTGTCTAAATGTCACTCACTTCTTCAAAAAAGACACTGAATAATTTTGAAAACTCAAAGAGTCCGGCTCAGTCATTTGGCACACACCAATCTCCTGGTGGTGGTTGGGCAGAAATGCTGTATCACTGCAGATCGAGATAGCAAGCACGGAACTAAATAACAGCTACCACTTACAAATGGTGTAACCGTTGATATAAATATGTATTCATATATTTACTTCCTTCTCAATGTTGTCTTGAACTCACCGAATTGAGTTCATGGTTATTTTTCATGTTTGTTGGCCTACGCTCTGATATAACAAGCAGATTTGCACTCAGGTTGAAAGGACGTGCCTCAGCTGAAAGAGGCTTTAATCATCTACATAACAAATAAACTTTCTTCTGTACAAGAAGTCTCCGTATAACATGGACATAGAACAAATAAACTTTCTTGTGTACAAGAAGTCTACGTATAACATGGACATAGAACAAATAAACTTTCTTCTGTACAAGAAGTCTCCGTATAACATGGACATAGAACAAACAAACTTTCTTGTGTACAAGAAGCCTCCGTATAACATGGACATAGAACAAATAAACTTTCTTCTGTACAAGAAGCCTCCGATCAACATGAACATAGAACAAACTTTCTTCTGTACAAGAACCCTCCGTATAACATGGACATAGAACAAACAAACTTTCTTGTGTACAAGAAGCCTCCGTATAACATGGACATAGAACAAATAAACTTTCTTCTGTACAAGAAGCCTCCGTGTAACATGAACATAGAACAAACTTTCTTCTGTACAAGAAGCCTCCGTATAACATGGACATAGAACAAACTTTCTTCTGTACAAGAAGCCTCCGTATAACATGGACATAGAACAAACTTTCTTCTGTACAAGAAGCCTCCGTATAACATGGACATAGAACAAACCTTCTTCTGTACAAAAGCCTCCGTAACATGGACATAGAACAAACCTTCTTCTGTACAAGAAGCCTCCGTATAACATGGACATAGAACAAACCTTCTTCTGTACAAGAAGCCTCCGTATAACATGGACATCGAACAAATAAATTTACAAAGACAGAATTTTCGTCATATAAAAAGACATGAGGGGGTTAGAGGAGATCGTTATGGACGGAGGCATATAGACAAAGAGGAAGACTCCGGAGAAGATAGGTTTAGTGTGGGGACTGATGATTTGAACATGGCGGGACCTACTGAGAGAGAGAGAGAGAGAGAGAGAGAGAGAGAGAGAGAGAGAGAGAGCGAGAGAGAAATTCAGAAGAACTGTTCGGATGACAACGTTCTACACAGGACAAGCAGCGGATGATGATGATGATATTGGGAGATGAATACATGACAGCTGCTTTTAGTATAAGGATGGAGGTTGTGGCCGTTGCTACTGTCCTTCGTTGGCTCTCTGGGACTCCATTTACTGGCTCCATTGTTGTATCTGACTCCCAGTCGATGATTTACAAGAAGGGCAGGTTTCAGTATGAGTGGATGTCGTCTATTGAAGTTTCTAACCTTCATAGGCTTACATGGAGTTACTGTCCTGGGCATGTGGGTGTTTGTGGTAATGAGAGAGCGAACAGGCTAGCATCGAACGTATCGATTGCTGGGGAGTTTAGGATTAATATGGGACATGTTCTTCGGTCTCTTGACGACCTACTGTTGGATGAAATAAAAATCGTGGCATACCCTTTACAGGACGTAGCCATCAACCACAATAAACGAGTCGTTGATTTTTCTAGGCACCACTTATACGTTCAGTAGTTTGCCATTGCTTTCTGAACGGTGAGGTCTATTTTTACCTTTTGTGAAAATCACACGAAACGAATTTGCTTCAAACTTGCAACCGTGGGGTTTGAACCAGGTACGCTTGGGTTTGTGATCGAGCTCACTACCGTTTGAGATACAGAGGCTCACACTGTTGTATCAGGGTACTAAAATAGTCCAGAGATTTAAGGAGTTTGGAATTACACGTTGTACAAGTAAAGTTGGATGCTGGAGGAGCAGGGAGAGAAGTGTGTTTAACCAGCCAGCCACAAGAACCATCTTCTTCTTCGCACGCTCCATATCAACCACTCTTTGTGATTTGTATGTGATCCGAGCCTAAGTGCGATTGTACGCAGTGCAAATTATGCGTCTACAAGTAGGCCAGCACATCTGATTTTTGCGACGCTTTTATTTATAAGGGTAGCTTCCCAAGTTCCTACCTCAATCGGCACTTACGACATGCCTTGTAGGTCGCAGTGTTACTATTCTTTGCTTCCTTTGCGAGCCTCGGCAACACACGGGCGACAAGAACCATCAATATGCATACCCTTCAACATCCGTTTGGGGAGACTGAGCACTTATAGTTCTGCCCGGAGTGCAGTGACGTCAGTTAATCAATGACAGGTGTATTGACGAACTTAGGACCATTATACTACAAAGCAAGAGAACTAACAATGTCACCTGATAAATCCACATGCTCCGTCACAAACCTCTTTATATTGTTCTGTTTGTTACGTAGCGGATTAAAGCCTATTTCAGCCAAGGCACACTACATTCAATCTAAGAACGAACCTTGTTTTGGTTATATCAGAGCGTGTAGGCTAACAAACATGAAACATAAGAATTAACTCGTTTCGGAGAATCAAAGATTATAATTCAACCTCCTTATACCCGCAAATCAGGATGTTTTGTCTAGAAGACAAGGAGAGCGAGGGAGGGGAAGAAAGGGCAAATGAGGAGGGGTGCGGAGGGAGAGGGGTTGCTCAGATTACCTGCTTATGCAAACGCTCAGGCACACGATATGCCTTAAACTACCTCTTATCTTGTTTTGCTTAGAGAACAGTGGTCCTCAAATTAAATGTTAGTTCATACCCCACTGTGCAACTCCTTGATCCTAACTCGAAACCACATTAAAAGAAGGTAAAATTACAATTGTACATATTATAAAGTTTTACCGGGCTTATAAGGGAGCAAAGAATAGTAACACTGCTACCTACAAGGAATGTCGTAAGAGACGAATGTGGTAGGGGCCTGGGAAAGCTAACAAAGTAAATAAAAAGCGTTGCAGAAATCGGTTGTGCTGGTCTACTTGTGTATAACTGGCACAACGTACAATCGCTCTTAGGCTCGGATCACATACAAATTACAAAGAGTGGTTTAAAAAGTGGTAGATATGGAGTGTATGAAGAAGAGATAGTATGCAGTAAGCAGAACGTTGCCACCCTAACAGTCCTTCAGAATTTCTCTCTCTTATATGCCAGATGTCCCGCCTCTGCAACCCTTCTTCATCTTCTCTTCCCCATTTACTTCTTTATAGAAGTGTTTGGGGGGTGTAGTGATCTTGTGTGTGCTTTATTTAAGGCACTTTATAAGCTGATATTCATTTTTGTAAAGCTGTTCTTGATGCCGTCGCTCCATCTTTTGCGTGGTCTTCCTCTTGCTTGGTACTCTGCAACCATCATGCTGAAATAGTAAGTTATATCCTGAATCCATCTTCTCTGTGGTCTCCATCTTCTCCTCTTTATCGGGATGTCTCTTACATAATGGTCTTTTCCTACACTTCATTCCGGTTTGTATTTTGGACAAATAAATGTCCAAGTTATTTCAATTTTCTCATTCCTATTTTTGTAGCACCAAAAATGTATTCCTGTGAAAGAACCAAAATAACAACACCCAAGCCACCAGAACAGCACAAGACAAAACAGAAAACCACGACACTGGGCAACAACCCGGCAGCAGTGTGACGACAAAAGAAAAAAGACGAAAAGTATTAAATGTCCATGTTTCACACCCTTACATTCACATAACACAACATTGCATTATTACAATTTCACGGTATATTTGTAATAAGAAAAGTTCTTAGAACGTCATGGACATAGAAGAGACAAAACAAAGTCATCCTAGAAGACCTGCATAGCGTGGAACATTGGCTCATAGATTACATCATGTCCCGGATGATGAATTATTTTGGCCCCGTTTAATGTCACAGTGGTTTGGAGAGAACAGTAATGAATGGCATGGTTCCTGAAGTACGAGGCAGGGGATGACCAAGACGAAGGTGACAGCAGGACATAAAAGAAACATTGAACATGACGCTGGAAGAGACGGGAGAACTTGCTAGAGACAGAGAGTTTTTCAGGCGTCTTTCTTTCTTTTGTTCCTCTCTGCTTTTTTTCCGTTAGGCGTAGCAGGTTTAACTGATGATCGGTTTCCGATATAGTGCACGCTCGGTCGCTTGATATGTTGTGATACTGTGGAGTTTTAAGATATCTGTAACTCCATTAATCCATCGTTTTCTTGGTCTGCCCTTCCTCTTGATGATTCCATTTTCAGATTGTACGCTCTTGCAACTGGCGTATTCGGGTTCATTTTCACCAAGTGGCCAAACCATTTGAGTATCTGTTTTTCAATGAATCTAACAACAGATATTGTTCCGACTGTTCTTCTAATTTCTTATATGGTCTCTTCTTGTTTTATTTACCGCTTTCCTCAAGCATCTCATTTCACATGTGGTCCTTTTCCTTTCTTGTTCTTTTGTCAGTGCCCATGTTTTGGCACTGGTTTTCAAGCGTGCTGTGACGAAAACGACGACCCTGCAAGGGACATTCTACTACTCGAATTTGGAGTTCGCACTACACAATTTTAGAACCGCTGGCTTATGTCAAGCGTAGTTTAGGCAGTTAGGCAAACGAGAATCAGGCAAACGTTCTGTATGAGTTGTCACCTGCGCATTTTGTAATACAGACTACGCTTGAAATAGGATATCGTATTAATAGACTGTGACATTTTCATTTCCTGTCTGAGAGTGTGTAGAGATATTTTTTATGCTTTTAAACTATTATTAAAAAAAGATTTGTCACAATCAAATGTCACCATTATTTCTCCTATTTTTAAATGTTGGTAACTTCTCTGGTATCTTCTCTGGTAACTTCTCTGGTATCTTTTCTATTTTTCCATTTTTATTTAAGGGATGTGTTGGGGAAGGAGAAATGAAAGGGGATGTAAGAATCTTCTGTGTGCCTTGTCTTCTTCATCGGGCGCTCCATATCAATCACTAGTTAACCGCTCTGTGTGATTTGTATGTGATCTGAGCCTAAGAGCGATTGTACGTAGTGCCAGTTATGCGCCTACCAGTAGGCCAGCACATACAATTCCTGCGATGCTTTTTATTTACTAGGGTAGCATCCCTAGGTTCTACATCAGTCGCCTCTTACGACATGCCTTGTAGGTGGCAGTGGTACTATTCTTTGCTTCCCTTGCGGAACCCGTCACCACAGGGGTGGTTTCTTTCTAAGTTGGTATTCATTTCTCTAAAGTTGTTTTTGATGCCATCACTCTATCTTTTGCGGATCGTCCTTTTTATTTTTAGAATATAAGTACCCCTAAAGTCGGAGAAGGCTCGCCTGAATGGCGAGGTACACTGGTGATAAGGAAAGCAAGCCTTCACGCAATAATCAGTTGCACAATACTAGTTACCATGACCACGTCTGAATTCGTAGCAGACGAAAGAGAAGAAGAAGAGCATGGACACCACTAGAAGTAACATGTAGTTGTAAGTTTACGTTCGTTCTTATCAAGTAAGTTGACCACTCCTTGTTATCTGTGTGGTGATGTGGCCAGCAAGGGAAGATTGGCTGCAATGGACTCCCAACATCACCTTTCTCTTGATGTTGTACTCTGCCAGGCTGTAATTTGTCCATCTTTTAATGTTTCCCTCCAATTTGTGTCTTGGTCGTATCCTCTTGCTCGCATGCATACAACAAAGTTCCCCTTCTAATAAAGTTTTCATCAATATATTATGTGTACGATATATTTTATTTCTTGTAGTAATTCCCCCACATTACTTTTTCTAGAACATCTATATTTGTCGACTTGTATTTTCATAAAATGCAACTTTAAAAAAAATATATATCCACATCTCAAATGCATTCATTCTGTCTTCCAAATTCTTGTTCGTATTTCTGAACTATACAAAAATATAGTAAAAATAGCACTTGATAATTCTCATCTTTAGCTTATCAAATATCTGTTTAGATGTTAAGTAACTTGCTCATGTACTTTTGAACATTCTATTTCCTTCCCAAATCTTTTATTTTTCACATCTGTTGTCATCTGTAATCAGGTGTCCTAGATATAAGATACCCTTCTTCTAACGCAATTCACAAATAGACCATAATTCTCACATAATTAATATTCAAAGCAGGAACATGAGATAATATAACTGCAGGCGTGTAAGATTGCAATTGCACGGACACCAGCACTAAATTATCTTCGCAGGCATTTTCTATTTGTAACAATGACACAATGCAAAATGTCACTGCGTGTTGAAATTCTAGTTAGACTAAGGGCCCGACGTGGTATTCAACAGATCGCAACATACACACTCTTGACTTTACTGCGTTAGATTTAACATTCGTTTTTTTAATCATTAGACGAACAATATACTTACTTCTACGCCACTAAAAATCACGAGAAAAGATTCCCTGAAAAGAAATAGGATGTTTATGATCTGTTTCTAATGTTTGAATAACAATAACAATACATATTGATTATGTTGTGTATGATTTGTGCAAGATAATAAACATACAGAATAATACAAACGGGCAAAACTAACATTTTGTTGTCATAATTTTCCCGCCTTTGAGGTTAACGAACATCTGGTGTTCTGGATGTGCGGGTGTTTGCGGAAAGGAGGGATAGAGCGGGCAGGCTAACATCAACATTTATCGATCGTTAGGGAGTTGAAGATGGATGAGGTAGGGAGGAGAGTGCCCTTCGATTTCCTGTTGAATGAAGACACTAAGGTTGATAATGAATCTAGAAAGGGGGGAAGACTGCAGTAACACTTGGTAAATAGTAAAACACGTTACGTGTTTTGCTAATGAATCTAGACAGCGATTTAAGAATCTTAGAATTACACTATGTGTAAACCTGAGGGTAGAGTGGAGTGTGTTTAACAAGTGAGCGACGGGAACCATCAGTATGTAAAACCTTTCAATCCAGGGACCAATAACTTTCATTATTTATCTTTCTAAACCACTATAACGTTTAATGTGAACAAAATATTTCAGTTTCCGAGTCATAACGTTGTGTAGTCAGATGGTTAGCATAGCAGAATTCTGTCCACAGAACAGCGCAAGACAAAAACAGAAAAACTACGACACTGGGCAACAAACAGGTAACAGTGTGACGACAAAAGAAGAAAGTTTGTTTATGAGCCAATCCTTGAGGTCTTATAAGATGTCTATTATTTTTCCCCTCTCCGTCCCGGAATCCTAAGAGACTTTTGCGCGATATTTTATTCCAAATGAATCGATTTTGTTCTTCAATGTTTTTTTAAAGGATTTAAGTGTTATGTTCTACGATTCACAGGAAAAAATGCAAATCGACAAACATTTTACTTTTGTATCCTCTCTTGTATACCATCGTTTCATCATAACTACCTGCCAAAAACTAACTGCAATAGTTTATATATTGATTTTTTGCTTACAATAAAAATTACCAACATTTTCTTTCTCAATTTACACACACATAAAAAATACATTCTGATTTGCCCTCATTCTAACCATCTTGTCCTCATTAGCTATGGCCTTGCTCAATGGATTGAGCGCAACACGCCACAAAACCATTCACTGGCTTCATAGACCTGGCATGTCTCCAAACGACCTCAAGCGTGTTCCCTGGTCTGTTGATTAAAAAAACAAAAACTCGGGCAGTGTGCTAAGATATTTTTAGCAAATTGCGTAAATTTCAGTCACTTTGATTGGTTGATATATTTAACTATCCACCATTTTGTGTATTACGTTTCAAGTAAGCGTCCGAAAAAGGAAAGCAGGGAGAAGGCGGAGTTTAGTGACCTACTTAGATTTGATTGGCTTAACGTTAGCGATCAATGGCTGCTGCGTGATAGACGGGAAGGGTATATATTAACAGCAGAAAAGATTCATTTTATATCATTGATCATTCTTTGAGGAAAGGAAAGAAAATATATATACCGCCATCAATAGTTCATTTTTTTAAAAGGTTCGTAAACTATTGAATTTATTTGTTTACAAGTCACCATTACTGGATGTGATTGGTAAAAATTGGACTGCATAATCACAAAACTTTTTGAAGTTCTTGTACTATCTTCTAGTATCTTAGAATAAGAGAATATATATAGTTTGTATATAATAATACTGTATATAATAAAACTATACATCTCAAACTATCTACTTTGGTGTAAAGTACAACAATCGATCATCTACAATTTATCAGATGTCTGGAAATTAAACCAGTAAGAAATTTGTGGTCATATATTTCGAGTAACACTCCAAGTTTGTTGTGATAAAGTAACGATACAGTGTGGCGGACATTTTCTCATTTTAACCGCCAAATAATATTGTTGTTATACAAAAGACTTGTAAGATTAAGACTTGTAACTTTATGTAACAAAACATAAAATTCTGTATTATTTCTTTTGTCGTGTTCAGATGCCTTGCAAAGAAGTGTTCAACATTATGTCCAGCGAACTTGGTGACTACCACTGCCCAGACGGACTACGAGATGAAATTAGTAAAAACTCTAAAAATTTACTAATCGTCGATTGCCGTTCGCAATCAGAATACACACGCTCCCATGTGAGAGGAGCAATCAATATCACATTGCCGTCCTTAATGCTCAAGAGACTCAAGCGAGGAAACCTTAATATCTCCTCTGTTATTCAGAACAACGAGGCTAAAGAGCGATTTACAAAGAACTCTAAAACCGCCACAATTATTTTGTATGATGACTGTTCAACTGATCTCAATGTTAATCCGTCCGCTGTTATCAATCTTCTGGTTAAAAAACTGAGACAGGATGGTTGCTGCGCCTCTTTTCTTCTCGGTAAGTTGATATTACTTGTAACGAATATCTTTATTTTGTTGTTCAATGTTGTCAAATTGTAGAACATTCATGTATGTCATGTTATTAATTGTTACGTGCCAGATTGTGCAAGAAGGCCATCATGGATGTTACTATCGATAGTGGGCGCCGACAGGCTACCAGTTCATGTCCTCAGTACTGTTTGTTCAGATGTTACCACTTTTTCTGATATTTAATTACATGTTGTTCTTTTATCATTAATTGTACGTAATTGCAGCAACATTGACATGCTTAAACACCGACTTTTGATATTAAATAGTCACCTGGTTGGTTGACTAATATTTGCAAATAGTATACATTCGAGATCTAGAAAAGGATGTTGAAGGGGAAGTTTTCTCAAATACCTATAATCATCTGAATACGGAAGTTCCCAATAGCATCTAGGAAAAAGTATTATTACTGTGACCTGCTTGTGCAGCCTCTACATAGGTTTCATGTCCTCGAACCCAAAGACCCTCGGTACGATCCTACCACTATCAGAATTTTCATGAGTTGTTTTTTCTGTGGTGTGTGGTCGCTAGCACCAACCCTCTCTCAATCGCCTATAGGGAGAATAGACGTGGTTATATTCTCATTTTGCGAAACCATGAGCATGGAAGGTTTTCAGCAAAGGATTATCAACAAAGTATTATTTTCCTCACACCCAATATGATAACACTATCAAGAGATGCTGATCGCCCTGTACACTTAATGAAGCAACATAGTCAAGTAGTTTGAGCATTGGCATAACCAAATGGTTACTACTCGGACTATGCTAATAGCTAAAATGTAAATCTACATGTTTTGCAGTTTAAGACGTATATACATAATTTTTTTTAAAAATAGTTACCTCTGAAGTTGGAGAAGGGAACGTATGTATGGCAGGGGGACACTGATAGAAAAGCAGGTCTGCATGCAAATGTCATTATATACAACTAACATTCATCTAGGAAAAAAACAGCTTCAATTTTATGGATTCTGTATTTTAAAAAACACCTGTGACATTTTTAGAGATGAGATGGGTAGTCATTTGATGTTGAGAAATACGGGTTTGTTTGCTTCCTCCCATGACCCAGTTTGCAGATCGCATGAAAACGTAAAGGGGAAATACAAAAATGTTGTATTGATCTTAAGAGTAGAGTAGGTCACAGAAAAGCTTCATGTTTATTTTGTTAATAGTAGGGGGCATTATATTTAGATGTTGGAAATTCCATCATTATTGATTACTGTCCGTTGTTTTTTTTAATGAAGTTAAGATAATGTAGTGGCTATGATGAGTATTTTGTGGATAAATGTTGCTAGTTGCTAGAATAAGTGTTGATGATAAAAAGTATTTTCTACCAAACACTTTGTTACCAGTGACACACTTGGTCCTGGACGGCAGCACACAACAGAAAGCTCACGATTTGTGAAATGATTGAGCAGGGCGGTGGGGTCCACCAGTAAAAATACAAATTGAGGACATCAGAAGCAGATGGGCATAGCTTATATATTCGGCCCTGAAAGACAACAGATGCAGTGGTGTGGACATTTAATGAAAATGGTATACAACCAACCAACAATAACAGCATACAATAAAAAGAGATCAGGTACTAGAGCCAAGAGAGGACCAAGAAAAAGAAAGAAATTGTTAACCACTTTGATTTGTATGTGATCCGAGCCTAAGAGAGATTGTACGCTGTGCCAGTTATGCGCCCACAAGTATGGCCAGCACATCTGATTTCTGCTACGCTTTTTATTTACTAGGGTATCTTTCCTAGTCCCCTACCTTAGTTGAATGTTTTGACATCATGTGTAGGTCGCAGTGCTACTATTCTTTGCTTCCCTTCGAGCCGCGCGGTGGTCCACTATAATCAATTTAACTAAACAGAAGAAAACCGCTGTCTTTTGTGTTTATATATAAAATTTTTATGTTCTGTAACAGTTTAAAATTTTCATGCAGGTGGTTTTTCAACTTTTGAGGAAAGATTTCCTGAATACTGCCAAAGTCAAGACCATGAGAGCAACATCATGGGACTTTGCAATCTCAGGATATCTGAAGAGCCCAAATTCAGTGATAACGACACATTGTCCACCTGCAGCACAGCCAGTCCCATTGCATGTCCATTCCCAGTTCAAGTTTTGCCATTCCTGTACCTCGGTAGTGCCAAGAACTCTGCAGATTTGAACCAACTGAAAAAATACGGCATCACCTACATTGTGAATGTCACCACAAATGTCCCCAATATGTTTGAGGATGAGAAAAACTTTAAATACCTCCAGATCCCCATTTCCGATCACTGGTCACAGAATCTCGCATCATATTTTCCACAAGCCATCAAATTTATTGGTGAGTGGAAGAGCTGTATTATTTAATTTGATGTGATATTATCATTGCCTTATGCAGTATCAAATACTCATTTTTAAAAATTCATGTAGTAAAAAGTCATAGGGATGACAACTGATACATATGTAATTAAAGGAATGTCTGTATGTTTGGAGACCGTGATACTGAGAAATGCAGTCCTTCATGCAAAAATCAGTCACTAGTGCGAGACTCAGCCTTCTGACTACTCCTGAATTCATGAGTGATCGCAAGAAGATGACTGAAAATAGTTGATAAACTTACGAATATTATCGCAAGATTGCTCTTTTGGTCCTGTGGAATTTGAGATCAAGAAGAGAATGCGATAATTATTAACTGTTTTCCTAGTTCAATCCCTGGTACGGCCAAAAAGTTTTTCTGGCAGGTTTGACAAAAAAAATATAAAGAGTTTTCTATGCGGATCTAATGCCCGAAATAAAAGATCCAGAAAAAGTGAAAGCTCCCTTAAACATTTAGAGCATAATAATGTTTTAAAACCCCAGGGGATGATGCACAGGAGCCAATGAATATGATAATAAATAGACGGGGAACAAGTATTATGGGCTTCCAGAAAAAATGAATTACCACCAAATTCGAACTACAAACCCTTATTTCTTATGGCACCTATTGCCTAGTCCTAGAGAGTTTTTAAGAACACAGCCAGCTTGTGAATAAACTCAACTATATATCCTGAACCTGAAATTATTTCAAATTCCAGCATTTGGATGTTGTTGATAAGAGATAAGAAACTGTAAGAGGAGATTTAGGGAGATCTTATGCAGATAAGAATGGCAGGCTGTGCTAGATTCTATGTTTACTTTAGCAGGATTGTTTTATTTCTTGACAAATGCTCAAGCATTTTTGGTTAGCCTTCTGAAAACATACCCAACAGATCTGTATCTACATATTTTTGGAGAAATGTAGAAAGAAAGAAATATGTAAACCAGATCTTGTAGTTGGGTTTTTGTTTTCTTAATGGGGAGGAGGTTTTGTATAATAAAAATGACTGCTATAAGAAATAAATAAAAAATACTCAGGCATTTATGCTCACGTTTCTAGTGTGTGGAAAAAAGGTTTGACATTGAGAAAGAAAAGTCTGGTACTGAATAAAATAGATGTAAAAGTGAATAATTATAACGAAAATAATTTGTTATAGTAAGAATTAGACATTTTTTAAAGGGAATGATGTCATGGTCACTGCTGCCAGCACGCACTTCTATTGTGTTATATGGTGGATTTTATTTCTGCTTTATCCTGACATGTCGTCAACAAGTTGTTTTAGTTTGGCTTCACTTGTTCTTGGGCCTGTTTTTCGGTCTCTCCAGCTGGGTCAGTCCTTGGTGAGCTCATCCCTGTTTTGTGTATTCATGTCAAGTATCTTCATGTCACAAATGAAAACATCTTTGTGCTCGGTAGTATAACTTTCAGATCTAGTTGTGCTTGGTAGTATAACTTTCAGATCTAATATCTACGATGCCAAGTTTTGCTATTCTGGTCACAAATAAATTACAGGCAGAAGAGCCACAGTGAATGACTATGTGACTCGCATATGGTGCGGGTAATGTAACAGGTGCGTGGGCATCTGGTACTTAAGTATTTCCATCTGTGCGGTAGTTTGTATAGTGTATCATCATGAGTGCCGGCTGGTCTAGGTGATCATGTATCTCCACAAACACATGTTTGAGAGTAATTATAGTTTAGAAGTTGTTCACTGGGATTGACACATCTTCAAACGTTCTATATCTACCACTTGTTAATAACCCCTCTCTGATTTGTATGTGATCTGAGCCTAAGAGCGATTGTACATTGTGCCAGTTATGTGCCTACAAGTAGGCCAGGCCAGCACATCAGATTTCTGCAACAATTTTTATTTACGATGGTGGCGTCCCTAGGCCCCTGCCTCAGTCACCTCTTATGACATGCCTTGTTGGTCAGTGTTACTATTCTTTGTTCCCCTTGTGGGGCCTTGACAACACAGGGCGAATGACTTCAAAGTTCAATATGGGCCATAGTGGGAATAAACTTTTCTCAGATAAGGCCTACATAAAGTTGAACATCTTGTATAATGTACTTTGTAAACATGTACTGTCTGTAAACATATTGATGTAGATGTATTTTTTCTCTCCCTGCAGATGAGGCTCGCAACAATCAGAAAGGTGTCCTTGTCCATTGCTTGGCCGGCATCAGTAGGTCAGTGACGGTCACAGTTGCCTATCTGATGAGCCGAGAAAATTTGAGTTTGAACCAGGCATACGACCACGTAAAGATGTGCAAACCAAATATTTCTCCAAACTTTACATTTATGGGTCAGCTTCTTGATTTCGAGAAAGATCTTCACGGAGAAAAGGGTACAGATTCTGGTGACGAAATTCTTTCTAGTGACTCTGAGAAACTTAGTCCTACCAGTAGCACTGGTAGCCCAATTTGACGGGGTGTCTGTGAGAAAACGATAGATATTTCTGTAAATAATTGTGTGATCGAGTGCAACAGAGTGTGGAAGTGTTACAGACAAAGAGAAAGTATCGTCTCTCTCGGCAAGAATGCTGCTTGTAAGAGTCTGTCAGTATTTTTTGAAATTATGGTTTGACTGTAAATGATGTATAAAGATGTGGGGAATGCAAGTCTTTTGTTGATATAAATTTGAATCAAATGGCATTAACATGATGCACACGTCACCACATTTGGTCCTGTTTATAGTTAACTGAAAAGCAAATATTAAGATCTATGTTTAGAATGTCTTATATGTGATTTAAGTAAAGAATTTTTTGCAATGTTAGAACAAATTTTCTCTAATGTATTGTCAAGGAATACTAAAAAAAACCAGAGGACTCGATTCTAACATGGGGAAAAAAGCTATGTTATAACATTGTTTTAAATCTTGCGTAGAATTTGGAAATAGTTTCAAAACATTCACAATTGCTGACTTATTAGAAGTTATATCAGAAAGTGTGATATCTTCTTAGTACCAAATTAGTAATACTTAAAGAGATTATATAAACCTAATACTTTGTGTGTTGAAAAGCTGCTTGTAATAACATGAGATCTTCTAGGTATTGCATTGGAGTATGATTCTCAGTTTATATGGGAGTCCAGACAAATCAAATTTATATAATGTTGACTCCCCTGACAAATGTTCTTGTTGATCTAGCAAACGTACAATGAATCGCTGAGCTTCCAGTAATATTTTGTTTTTTCCTGTGACTTTTTTTTGTCTTCCTTTGCGTATGTATAAGACTATTCAAGGTTGTATATGGAAGCTATAAAAACATGTCTGCAACTATCTCCAGGGATTTGATAGTGCTGCCTAAAGCATTGTGAAGATGGATCAGTTTTACCTAAAGCATTGCAGAGGAGACCATTGTTTACCTAAAGCATTGCAAAGGAGACCATTGTTTACCTAAAGCATTGCAAAAGAGACCATTGTTTACCTAAAGCATTGCAAAGGAGATCAGAAGTACCTATTGACATGACTAACCGGTTAGAGCCTGAACATCGCCCTCGTAGAGTATGGCTATGGACATGCCCGAAGTGCGATTAAGATATTCTAAACTAAAACTTAAAGCATTAAATGTTTTTTTAAAAATAGTTTTATCTATTAAGAGATATAAAAATCAAATTTTGATGTTATCAAATTTATTGAAAGTTTATATTGTCGATATTTCTATCCTTTGTTTTCTTCCCCTCTCACACATTTGTTGGTGACAAGAGAGTTGCAAGTGTTTTATATTGAAAGGTGATAATTGAACATTTGTTTCGAAATGGTGATAGAATACATGTGTTGTTACTGCTCTGCTTGTTTGTGATCTACAAAGTTTTGATTGTGATTTTTTGCTTGTTCATTGAAAATAGTTTTGCAAGTCTTTCACGAAATAACAATTGTTAGTTAATTTTTTTTTTTTTTTTTGCTATATAACTTCTGATGGCAGCCATTTTAAGGGTTTCAATTTCTGCATGTCAGTCATTGAAACCTTTGATGTAGAAATTTGTTGTGTGTATTCATGGAATGTTGTTTGTTTTGATGCTGGTGCCTTGACGGAGAGGAGGAAGTCTCAAAACTTTGACTGTACATTAATTTGTGTGACTCAACTTTTTTTTTTATATTAGTAGTAACGTAGTCCACCCCCACCCCCTCTCTAGCCAGACACCACATGAATGAAGCAGAGAAGCTTCTGTTCTTGTTGTTTGTTGCAGTGACAAAGTTAGTAGATTCTTAGGGTTTGTAATCCTAAGGCTTTAGCACCATGAAACATTTTTTGTATAATGATTCATTAACGCATTTGTTAATAATTCCATATTTATTGAGATGCAATCTCCAACAGTGATCATATTTAGAACTAGATTAGTGAAGAAAGTTTTTCTCAAATTAGCTACAAATTGTGTGAATATCATCCCTTAAATTTAATAAAACAACTATGTTGTGGAAATTTAGACTGGTCCTGATTATGGGGGTATGTCAGGTTGATAAAGCCGAAATGTCAAACATACAGAAACATTAAGATGTTTGATAATGTAGGAGTCAGTAGTAGATGTATTTTTGCACAAGAACAAAAGCTGATTAATGATATAATTGTACATTATTGTAGCTGTTCAGAACAATATCATTTGATTAATTTGTGGACATTCCCAGTCATCATTCTAGTTTGAACATTTTAAAATATTTATTCTTCAAAGTGATTACGCTTGTTTTGTACTGTGCATACAAAGTGGATTTGTAATGAATATTTTGGATCACACATGCAAGTATGTGGTACCATTGTTCTTGGTTATGTGACAGTACCGGTTCTCAACCTCATCTTTGTTGCATTTCTGCAAAGACAACAGCAGGGGTCCACCTCATGTTAAATTGAGTTCACGAAAAGTAATGGTCTACCTCATCTTGGTTGAGTCTCGGCACAGTCAGTAGTCGTCCACCTCGTAGTGTCAGGACCTGTCATGTAGTGGCTCTAGTGTTGGTCACATCATCTTTCTCTTCTCATACGCTGACATCTTCTCAAAAGATGTTCAGAATGGCAGCATATCCACCTAAGTTCATGTCCCATTCTCAAGTCCTCTTAAGTATTCACCATAGGATATTATGTAATTACTGCAATTGTAAGTCATATCCACTGTTCTGTAAGTGTTATGTAAAGTTCAAAAGATGTGGTTGATTAGGAAATATTATTGCTAGACCTGCATTTTTCTTCAATCATCGGTACACGATGAATAATGTGAATAAGTGAACATCACGATTCGAACCCTCTGTCTTACTCTGTTAGCCTATGTGTCCCTAAATTACGAAACCCAACTTTATACCTTATGCTGTATATTGGGAAATATTATTGATGCATCTGCATTTCTCTTCAATCCTCTGCACATAGAGTAATGCGATGCCCATAGAGTAATGTGATCAACATCATAGCGACCAACCCCGGTTTCCACTGTTGGCCGGTTTATCGAAAAATTCTAGATTTAAAATTAATTGTTTGGTTTCTCTGGTTATGTGAGACATTTGTTATCACTGCCAGAACAGGTTGTTATATATTTGTTATAATAAGTAAACAACGTTGCTGTTTCATATATTTATCAGCATGTGCCTTGAAATCTAAAAGGGTCTCTTGAAATGCTTTTCTTTTACAGAATTATAATTTTGAGAAGAATGTGTGATAGGTACAGGTGGCAGCTTGTTAGAGCTGAGAATTTTATTTACCCTTTTTCTTCTCCATATTTGTTATTTTGTTATATGTGTAGTTATTGTTACAATCGTCTTTTATTTTTGATCAGTTGTCCACATGTGTACTGTACCTATCGCAACACACATCCCTCACTCGTGTCACTTTTGAGTAATTTCCATCCTACACACACACACACAATATGTAGTAGATGGCCCACGCCACATTCATCGCCCATATACCTCATAAGTCAACCTCTCACTTCTATAACACATACTTAGTCTCACTTATACACTAGAGCACACTTTACTTTACCTGCATCTTGTAATAAACATTTCAGCCTCTACACAACCACACATACCTTATTCATAACACATTCAGCCTCTCATTAATGTAACACACACTTGGCCTCACCTGTATAATGCTTGCTCAGACTCTTACACAACACACATTTCAACCTCACTGATATAATGCACACAGCCTCACTTACACATAACAAATTCGGCCTCACTCATATAACGCACACTTAACCCTGCCTGCATCTCACAACACATGTTCAGCCTCACATACAGCCACCACATATACCTCACACACAAAAAAAAAAAAAATGCTACCAAACATGCTCAGAGATTTAGTTGATACCTGGAAACAGCTGTCACACTAACTTGTAACTGTTTGGTGATGCCTTGAACAAATAAACTGGTTTCACTTCATTATTCTTTCCATGATAATCAAAACAACACTATTTGACTTTCATTACTAGTTTGGTGCATTCTGTTTTCTGCGGTTGTTACATTTTGTATTTTACACTCCCATAAACTAGTTTATTTTCAATCTAATTTTCCTATACTAAATGTCATATTTTGTAAATTCTCAAGCCCTAACATGTACTTTATTTTCACACATTTGAGCAAATTGGCTTCCATAGTTCTGAAACTGGTAAACAACTTTCCATTTTTATTTTCACAGAACAATTGTACAACCGGGCTTCCATAGTTCATAAACTAGTAAACACCTCAAATGGTTTTCATTAACACAGAATATTTAATCAAATTGGGCTTCCATACTTTTGAAACTTGTAAACAACCTGATTCAATTCTCATTATCTCCTAAATGTAAATATATGAAACACCTGTAGGGCCATAATCAATAATTTCAATTTAAAATGTGTCTTAGTTAAGCTTTGAGTAGTTTTGACACGCACAAAGTATCATTATTAATGTCATGTATTGTTCTGTTTGTGTGTTTGACGACAAACGGTCTACCATACCTCATGTCAAACTTACTGTAAAACATGCGATAATAGTGCTACTGTTTTGATAATTACTTTTGTTAAAATGATAATAGTGTATGCTAACAAATTATATGAAAATAAATTTCAAATATAAGATTTATGTGTTTACATCATTCTTGGTGTTTGTGAGGAATGTTCATAGAGAGCTGGTTACAATATTGATGGTGTAAGGAGAGGTGGTTACAATATTGATGGTGTAAGGAGAGCTGGTTGATGTATTGGTGGTGTAAGGAGTTGATGTGTTTATGGTGTAATGATGACATCGAAAACTTACAATTTTGTAATATATACTCTTCATTATTTATGTAACAAAAAAAACTAAAGAATTAATTTTCTTGATGCAACATATGAATGTCAATCATGGACAATAATGACACAAGTATTCTTCATCTCCAAATGCTCCATATCGACCACTTGTTAAACCACTCTTTGTGATTTGTATGTGATCTAAGCCTAAGAGCGATTGTACGTTGTGTAAGTTATGCGCCTACAAGTAGGCCAGTACATCCTATTTCTGAGACGCTTTTTATTCTTCTTTGCGTTCGTTCTTTACGACCAATTTTAATCACTCTTTGTGATATGTTTGATCTTTGCTAAGAACGTGTATACATTGCACATTGGTTTGATAGGCCCCTAAACGCACAGACTTCTACATGTTTAGGACACATGCATCCGATTTCAGTCATACCTTCTTAGCCCCCTCTTACGACATGCGTGACAGGTAACAGTGGTTCTGTTCTTTACACCCAAATTTGGGCCCCGGTAACCACTCGGGCGCACGTTTTTTATTTACTAGGGTAGCTGCCTTAGACCCTACCTTAGCCGCCTCTTATGACATGCCTTGTAGGTAGCAGTGTTACTATTCTTTGTTCCCCTTGCGAACATAGACAACACATGGGCGTCACACATGTATTCAAAAGGAAAGACGAATATTTTGAAACGAAATACTACAGAAGATTCGAGCACCATTGACAGAGAAAAGAAAAATTAGAGACATTCTACAAGGCCCCAACAATACAATAAATATAAAATAAAAAACTCAATAAAAATTATGTATCAGAAACTGACCGGCACGGATCTGCGATGCAATTTAAAATATATGAAAAATATTGTATAGGTATTTTATGTTTTAATCTTAATTAATTTTGCCGGGCGGGGCTTCCAGCCTGCTCTACTCAATTTTGAACAATTCTTCTACTACGTGCTCAACTTGAACACGGGACCTATGTTTTATCGTCCGTCTCCGATAGGACAAGGAATTCGATCTCACCTACACTGAGATTAGGGATCTCTGGACCTTTGACACGAGAGGCGTACAATAACCTCTACACTATGTTTTAAATAATTTTGTCAGCCCTCTCTCCCTCGGAAAATGTCTGTGGACGCCCACTAGTATCCCTAGTCATTCATGCTAGCCTCGCTCCGAGTTCAGAAGTAACATGAATATGGGGGAGGTGGGGGAACTGTCTAGAAATCTAGATCTCGTTTTAACAGGAGGAATGTGATGGGGGCAACGTTCAGCAAAGTATATATGTTACACCAGCGTTTCCCAAACTGGGGCACCGTGGACCCCCGGTATTGACAGAGGGTGTCCTCAAACTGGGGCACCGTGGACCCCCGGTACTGACAGAGGGTGTCCTCAAACTGGGGCACCGTGGACCCCCGGTACTGACAGAGGGTGTCCTCAAACGTTTGAAGAAATATTATGATCATTATTGACATTTCAAACAGAAAAACACATTTTAAAAACGTATAGAAACAGCGGTAAACTAGTTCCGCTGCGAAATCAAAGGACCCGGACTAGACCGGAGTCTAAATGTCTGACAGGACAAAATGAAAGATCATTCGAAGTTTTCCTTCTTTCTATGCTTTTTTGTCGTTATGCGTAGCAGATTTAAATGATGATCGGTTTCCAAGATAGTGCACACTTGGTCACTTGATATGCTGTGGTATTGTGGAGTTTTAAGATGCCTGTAACTCCATCAATCCATCTTTTTCTTGAAGTTTCCCGCAGTCTGAAATTTTTTAGCCAGCTTGACTATTTGTGTGGTGTAATAATAGCTCCATCGCTAGAAGATTTTCAGAAATATACATTTTTTGGGTTCCGCTGCAGCAAACTGTATTTGAAAGGGGGTCTACGGTAATGCAAAGTTTGGGAACCGCTGCGCTAGACGATGAGAGACGCTAAATCACACATAGTGACATGCATACACAGAATGGGCAACTGGTGGATAGTCTATATCTCCAGTATTTATCTCTGCTTTTGTTTAGTTTATTTAGATAAGAGTTTCAAACTGTCATGATTGTTGGCACGTACGCCAAGGACAGGACAAGCAGACACTTCAAGTGTTATTCACCTCCAGGATAAGATATATTAAATACTTGATCCGACGGGTATATTTTGAGGAGTATAACACCCCCTCCGCACAACATTTTCGTATCCTGATGTTTGCGTTTAAAAAAAAAAAAAAAAAAAAATTTGCATCATGATCATTAGTCCTCGTCGCATTTGAAGTCGGATAAAGCACGCCTGTATGGCGGGATAGACTGATAAAAAGGAAAGCATACGTTCTTCTTCTTCAAACGCTCCATATCGACCACTCGGTAATCACAAGTAGGCCAGCACACTCGATTTATGCGAGGCTTTTTATTTACTAGGGTAGCTTCCTTAGGTTCTACATGGTCTCTCTCGAAGTGAACAAGTCTCTCTCGAAGTGAACAAGTCTCTCTCGAAGTGAACAAGTCTCTCTCGAAGTGAACAAGTCTCTCTCGAAGTGAACAAGTCTCTCTCGAAGTGAACAAGTCTCTCTCGAAGTGAACAAGTCTCTCTCGAAGTGAACAAGTCTCTCTCGAAGTGAACAAGTCTCTCTCGAAGTGAACAAGTCTCTCTCGAAGTGAACAAGTCTCTCTCGAAGTGAACAAGTCTCTCTCGAAGTGAACAAGTCTCTCTCGAAGTGAACAAGTCTCTCTCGAAGTGAACAAGTCTCTCTCGAAGTGAACAAGTCTCTCTCGAAGTGAACAAGTCTCTCTCGAAGTGAACAAGTCTCTCTCGAAGTGAACAAGTCTCTCTCGAAGTGAACAAGTCTCTCTCGAAGTGAACAAGTCTCTCTCGAAGTGAACAAGTCTCTCTCGAAGTGAACAAGTCTCTCTCGAAGTGAACAAGTCTCTCTCGAAGTGAACAAGTCTCTCTCGAAGTGAACAAGTCTCTCTCGAAGTGAACAAGTCTCTCTCGAAGTGAACAAGTCTCTCTCGAAGTGAACAAGTCTCTCTCGAAGTGAACAAGTCTCTCTCGAAGTGAACAAGTCTCTCTCGAAGTGAACAAGTCTCTCTCGAAGTGAACAAGTCTCTCTCGAAGTGAACAAGTCTCTCTCGAAGTGAACAAGTCTCTCTCGAAGTGAACAAGTCTCTCTCGAAGTGAACAAGTCTCTCTCGAAGTGAACAAGTCTCTCAAGTGAACGTCTCTGAAGTGAACAAGTCTCTCTCAGTGAAGTCTCTCTCGAAGTGAACAAGTCTCTCTCGAAGTGAACAAGTCTCTCTCGAAGTGAACAAGTCTCTCTCGAAGTGAACAAGTCTCTCTCGAAGTGAACAGTGCCATACTTCGCCTCAGTACCGGACACAACAAGCTCCGAGCCCACATGTTTCACAAATTTAAGATTGGCACACTAGCCTGTGCCCTGCAAAAGGCGGACATGACGGCAGAACACGTTCTGCAAGACTGTCAACGGTTAGCAGGTATAAGAAAAGAAACATGGCACCGAAACACAGAGCTTCGTCAGAAGCTGTACGGAGGAACAGAGTCCCTTAAAACCACGGTAAAATTCATGATAAAAGTTGGTCCATTAGTCTAGGACGGGAACGCAAGAGAGAGAGAGAGGTCCTACATCAGTCACCTCTTACGACATGCCTTGTAGGTCACAGTGTTTCTATTGTTTACTTCCCTTGCAGGCTCCGGCACCACATGGGCGCTTGATGAAGTTCAGTACTGATGTTGTACCCTCTTTCTTCTTAATGTCTTCATAGATACACCCCTGAAACTAAACGAAGTATTTTATCTTCAGGCCAAGTTTGTATCTTTCTCCATGTTTATCTAAGCACTCGCCAATAAATTCATCTTATCTGACTAATGTGGAGATCCATGATCGTCTACACCAGTCGGCACGGCACCTGATGGTGACTTTATATGAATGCTTGTCCTAGCTTCACCTAGTTATCTGGAAGTTACCAAATGTCAACGATAATGTCAGATTATTTTTTTAAAAAGGGGGAGACTGCAGTAAAACTTAGAAAGTAGCGAAACACGTAAGAACAAAGTACTTTAATTTTGCAAAATACATAAACAGTGACGATACACAGCAACGTTTCTACCAAAAGGCCATTATCAAGTAAACGATACAACATGAGTAACACTGTAACCTACAATGCATAACTTTAGAGGCGACTGAGGTTGGGGCCTAGGAAGCTACCCATTAAATAAAAAGCGTGGCAGAAATCGGATGTGCTAGCCTACTTGTAAGCGCATAACTGACACAAAGTACAATCGCGCTTAGGCTTGGATCACCTACAAATCACACATAGTGGTTAACAAGTGGTCGATATGGAGCGTTTGAAGAAGAAGAAGAATGTGATCTGAGTCTAACAGCGATTGTTCGTTGTGTCAGTTTTACTTGTGCGTGAGTCCAGCTCGCTGTCACTGAGATCAACCGGTTCCTTGTTGAAAACGACCAGAATCCTTTGTCCCACATCCAATCTTACACGTTCTGAGATTTCTTCTTTGAATTAAGATGTATTGTTTGGCTGACAATTAAGAATGGAGACATGTCTGCAGGGTTTCTATTCAGAACTGTACCAAGGCAACTCCATTAAATAATAGGAAAGTTTGAAATAGAAATTCCAATATCGTCATGATAGACATTTGATGATAGGGTCGTGTACTGAGCGCATGACGAGGTCTTTATGTCAGCGAGTGCTTCAATTTAAATGGAAACTAGGAACGTAAGCTTAGATTATTGATTATCAGTTCTTATTTTGTAACCACGTCAGAGCGTTGTCGTTTAAAATTTGGAGAATAACTTCTATGAACTCTCTAGGTCGACCACATGTTAACCATTCTTTGTCCAGTTATGCGTCTACAAGTAGGCCAGCACGTCCGATTTCTGCGACGCTTTTTATTTACTAGAGCAGCTTCCCTAGACTCATACCGTAGTCGCTTCTTACGACATGCCTTGTAGGTCGCAGTGTTACTATTCGTGTCTTCCCTTGTGGGCCCTGGAAACACATGGGGAGTGGAGAATATTGAAAGTAGTATTAGTAGCTGTGTGTTGCCGGTTCCTGCAAAGGGAGCAAAGAATAGTACCACTGTGACCTACAATGCATGTCGTAGGAGGAGACTGAGGTAGTGGTATAGGAATTTACCTAGTAAATAAAAGGTGTCGCAGAAATCGGATGAGCTGGCCTACTTGTAGGCGCATAACTGGCACAACGTACAATCGCTCTCAGGCTCAAATCACATACAGATCACAAAGAGTAGTTTAACAAATGTTAGATTTGAGCGTTCGAAGAAGAAGAAGTGGTAGACCTCCATGTTTGCTTAGTATTTGTTCGTTTTATTTGTGTTTATAGTCTGTTTCGCATTTGTCCTTTCTTCTACGTATTTGTAAATTTTGCTATGTATTTGTCACTACTACGACATAATTGTCGCTCCTGTTACTTATGTGTAATTTCTGCGACATATTTGTCGTATCTTCTACGTATGTGTCATTTCAGCTACACATTTGCATTTGTCGTTCACTCGTTGTATTTATCGTTTCCGCTTAGTATTTGTCGTTTCTACAACGTATTTATCGTTTCTACTAAGAAGTGGTCGTTTTTACAACGTATTTATCGCTTTTACAACGTATTTGTCGTTTCTACTACGTATTTGCCGATTCTGCTACATATTTGTCGTTTTTACAACGTATTTGTCACTTTCGCTATGTATTTATCGTTTATAGTATACGTTTTACGTTTCTGCTTTGCATTTGTCTACTTTAGTTTGTAAATGGTGTCTTTTCTTTGTTAATCTCGCTTTTTTCTGGTTTACTTTCTCTTCTATCTTTCTTCTATCTTTTTGAACTCAAGTTCGGGTATATTACCTCAACCGACTCATGCCATTTCTTTGTTTTCTTCTCCTTCATACTTTCCCTTAGGAGGCATAGATTCGCAACCAAGGTCTTCCAAGCCCACTTATCCAAAGACATCTTTTTTCAGATTTCTCTCCTCTCTCCTCATTTCTTCCCATCTTCTCGTTCTTCATTATATCGTTCATCTCTGCCTCAAAATCTCTTCTCCTGACCTTTCTTTCCTATATCGTTCATCTCTGCCTCAAAATCTCTTCTCCTGACCTTTCTTTCCTATATCGTTCATATCTGCCTCAAAATCTGTTCTCCTGACCTTTCTTTCCTATATCGTTCATATCTGCCTCAAAATCTGTTCTCCTGACCTTTCTTTCCTATATCGTTCATATCTGCCTCAAAATCTGTTCTCCTGACTTTTTTCCTTATCTTGCTCATATCTGCTTCAAAATCTGTTCTCCTGACATTTCTTTTCCTTATTTCATCTCTGCCTCAAAATCTGTTCTCCTGACATTTTAAGACCTTCATCTTGCTCACTTTCCCTGGGAGTTTCAGAAAATGGCCCTTCTCGTGATATTTCCTTACTTCCTGTTTATTGTCTGCTTTCTTGTCTTCACATTTTATATCTATCTGTTCTTGGTATCTGTGTTATTTGTGATCTTATACAAAGGCAGGCTGAAAAGTCTTGCCACAATGCTATTACCCACCTACTCATTTGTCTATCTGCCTGTCTAACATATCTCAATCTGTAAATATGTCCGTCTATCCCATCAACCCGTCCCTTTGTCTGCATGCCTGCCTGTCTAATATATCTTTATCTATGAATGTGTCCATCCTCCATCCACCTGTCTGTTTGTCTGTCTATCTGCCTATAAATATGTCCGTCCATCCATCAACCCGTCTCTTTGTCTGCATGTCTGCCTGTCTAATATGTCTCTATCTATGAATGTGTCCACCCCCCTACCTGTTTGTCTGTCTGTCTGTCTATCTGCCTGTCTAATATATCTCTATCGATAGATATGTCCTGCCGTCCATTCGTCTGTATGTCTGCCTGTCTGTCTAACATATCTCCATCTATAAGTATGACGGTCCGTCCATCTACCCGTCTGCGTGGCATTGTCTGTCTGTCTGCCTGTCTAACATATATCTATCTATGAATATGTCCGTCCGTCCATTCGTCTGTCTGTTTGTCTGTCTAACATATATCTATCTATGAATATGTCCGTCCGTCCATTCGTCTGTCTGTCTATCTGTCTAACATATCTCTATCTATGAATATGTCCGTCCGTCTATCCATCTACTCGTCTGCCTGTCTTGTTTGCCCAGTCTGACTGTATGTATGCACATCATATTTCTCTCTCTCTATATATATATATATTTACTCCTAGTGGACCAGAACAAAAGCCATTATAGAGTAAAAATGCCACTTAGTGTGGCTCCTGGTCCAGAAGGAGTTAATGTGTTCGTCCCTAAACCCGTCTGTTTGGTCTGTCTGGTCTGTCTAATCTATTTATTTATCACCTGATATTTGCTATCTAATTCTATTTATCTAGACAATAGCTTCAAAAGTACTTTGACAAAAAATGCAACCAATCAAAATAAACTGTTCACTGCAGACATATTTGTTTTCATCTATTGAAAAAAACGTCGTGTGCAAATCAGACGGCTTCTCCATATTTGGACATAAACCAACTTCAAACTTAACCTACTTTTTTCAATTTATTCTAATTTATTCTTAAGTATACTGCCTTCTTGACAACAGGTCCTGGGTTTTATATTCACAGCAGCAAACGAGGCCTTAGTTATGCCTAACATCTGTATATTCAATTTACCTGAGGTGGGCGGGTAAACATGTGTAACAGGTAGACGCAAAATTAAGGAAGGACATAACGGTAAGAAAGAAAGTTGACACAGAACCTTGCTTGAATTACATTGAGAAATAAAGAATGAAGTGGTTTGGCCACTTAGTAAGAATGCATCCAAACTCCACAATATACAGAGTCTTCTACAACATAACGTCAGGAAAGAAGGCGAGAGGAAGACCACAAAAAGATGCATAGCAGAATCTTGTCAAGAAAAAAAAAAAAACACCCAAGCCACCAGAAGAACGCAAGACAGAAATAGAAAACCACGATACTGGGCAACAACCCGGTAACAGTGTGACGACAAAAGAAGAAGAAGAAGAAGATATCGTCTGGAAAAGTTAACTGAACTGGCTGAAGATGAAGTGTAATGTTTTTTTTTTTTAATTTCTCATCAAATCTTCTGATTTTAGGAAGAAGAAAAATAAAGGAAAAAAAGGAAAGTGAACTGTTTCATAAAAATATACACAAAAACAACCGGTCTTACTGCTTGTAGTACCGCTTTTTAGGGCGGTGTGGGACGAGGGGAAGAGCCCGATGATTTAATGGCTGCATGGTTAGTGCAGTCGTGTAGTGAAGCTGTTCAGGTTAAGATTTTTCATTTATACCCACAATAGAAACAAATCCTTGGCCATAACGTGAGTTGAACACGGGTCTTCCCGTATGGGAGCTACGCTCTAATCCATTCGACCAGACGCTTCTCCAGCTGTTAACCACCAGAAAACTACAGACCTTCATAAATGGATGTTTACGTAGAATAGAGGGACTGAGATGGTATGGTAAGGTTACAAACGAGGAACTCGGAGAAAAAACTAAGCAGATACCAGTGGAGAAAGTGCTAAGCAGATACCAGTGGAGAAAGAGCTAAGCAGATACCAGTGGAGAAAGTGCTAAGCAGATACCAGTGGAGAAAGAGCTAAGCAGATACCAGTGGAGAAAGTGCTCAGCAGATACCAGTGGAGAAAGAGCTAAGCAGATACCAGTGGAGAAAGAGCTAAGCAGATACCAGTGGAGAAAGTGCTCAGCAGATACCAGTGGAGAAAGAGCTAAGCAGATACCAGTGGAGAAAGAGCTAAGCAGATACCAGTGGAGAAAGTGCTAAGCAGATACCAGTGGAGAAAGTGCTCAGCAGATACCAGTGGAGAAAGTGCTCAGCAGATACCAGTGGAGAAAGTGCTAAGCAGATACCAGTGGAGAAAGTGCTAAGCAGATACCCGTGGAGAAAGTGCTAAGCAGATACCAGTGGAGAAAGTGCTCAGCAGATACCAGTGGAGAAAGTGCTCAGCAGATACCAGTGGAGAAAGTGCTCAGCAGATACCAGTGGAGAAAGTGCTAAGCAGATACCAGTGGAGAAAGTGCTAAGCAGATACCAGTGGAGAAAGTGCTAAGCAGATACCAGTGGAGAAAGTGCTAAGCAGATACCAGTGGAGAAAGTGCTCAGCAGATACCAGTGGAGAAAGTGCTCAGTAGATATCAGTGGGGAAAGTGCTCAGCAGATACCAGTGGAGAAAGTGCTCAGCAGATACCAGTGGAGAAAGTGCTCAGCAGATACCAGTGGAGAAAGAGCTAAGGAAGAGATGCTGACGATGGATAGGACACATATTGAGAAGACCGATCGGAAGCATTGCAAGACTGGCATTATTTTAGAACTCCCAGGGAAAGAGGAGTAGAGGAAGACCTAGACATACCTGGAGAAGAGTGCTGGATGCTGATATTAAAAGGATAGGTAAAACATGGAAAGAATTGGAAGGGATGGCAAGAGAGAGGACGAGCTGGAAGAAGTATGTTGAAGACCTGTGCTCCGTTGGGAGTTGAAATGTGAAGAAGAAGAAGAAGCTGTTTTATTATAATTTTGTAGTTGAGTCGGAGGGATGGATTGGCGAAATGCATACGCATTCGTCTATCCACTCGGATACACAATGGTTGTGGGTTAAACCCCACACTATGCATTCCACACTTGAGGAAAGGAATTGGCCTCCAAAGGAATTGGCCTCCTACCTCCTGCACAGTAGATCCTAGAAATATGAAGTGACAGACACTAAGGCTACGAGAAATTTTATTTTGTGGGAAGGATGAGCATAATGCATAAGCGTTCGCCAAGCGACTCAGACACAAAAGGGTTCAATCCCACATTTGAGGTTCCACCCATTGGGGCAAGTTATTGACCCTTCTACCTCCTGCACAGTAGATCCTAGAAATATAAAGTCACAGGCACTTCATACCATAAGGTCTGAAAAAGCTATGGGACGGAGATGGCACTCTATCTGCCAAGAGTATTGCACAAAGTGAAAGAACAACATACCAAATATGTCAAGAGATTGATTAATCAACATCGAACTGTCGTGTTGGGCCGCTGATGGAATTTGATATCTTCTTCTTCTTCTTTGTACGCTCCATATCGACCACTTATCAACCACTCTGTGTGATTTGTATGTGATCTGAGCCTAAGAGCGAGCGTACGTTGTGCCAGTTATTCGCCTACAAGTAGGCCAGCACATCCGATTTCTGCGCTACTTTTTATTTACTAGGGTAGCATCCCTAGGGCTTATATTACTCGCCTCTTACGACATGCATTGTAGGTTGCAGTGGTACTATTATTTGCTTCCCTTGCGGGCCCCGGTACTACACGGGTGGGTAATGGATATAAAAAGGAAGATCGCGGAGATTGAGGTGGAGATCAGAGTCCGGAAGTGTCCGGAATGCAATGATGATAGTCCTCATATTACTGATAACTCGCCCGAGTGGTAACCGGGGTCCAAATTTGGGGTGTAAAGAATAGAACCACTGTTACCTGCCACGCATGTCGTAAGAGACGACTAAGGAGGTTTGGCTGAAATCGGATGCATGTGTCCTAAACGTGTAGAAGTCTATGCGTTTAGGGGCCTACCAAATCAATGTGCAACGTATACATGTTCTTGGCAAAGATCAAACATGTCACAAGGAGTGATTAAAATTGGTTGTAAAGAACGAACGCAAAGAAGAAGAAGAATGATAACTGATTACACAAAGTACTAACTAACAAATGCATTTGTGGACAGAACTGCGCAGTCCGGATTCGAACATACGACCTTCGAAACGTAAGATAACGATTAAACCACTGACCTTTCTGCTTGTAGTACCACTTTTTAGGGCGATGTGGGACAGGTGGGACGAGAACCTGAGGGATTTAATGGCTGCATGGCTAGTGCAGTCGCCGTGAAGCTGTCCATGTAAGGATTTTTCATTTATACCCACAACAGAAACAAATCCTTGGCTTTACCGTGAATTGAATACGGGACTCCCGGATAAATGCCTCGCTCTAACCCATTCGACAATCAGTTATCAGTAAAGTTACCTAACCTTTATATTATTTGAAAGTGGGAAACAAGAAAAACATAGACATACATATGATAAATAATAAACATATTTATACCAATATAAACCAAAACTCGAAAAAAATCGAAGGCGCCCAATCAGTTTTTCTAACTCAATACGTACTTTAAACTTGTTACTTCGATAATTGAGCCTGACCTAGTTACTATATATAGAAAGATGGTTTTCCTGTGTATTGATTTATCGGTTGACTTGTTCATTAAGAAGTAAAGACGGCTCATGCTGTTAGTGCAAATAACAAGAGGACATATTATTATTAGGACATGTACTTTTCTTATAGTTCCTTTTCGTATAAGTTTGTGAATTTTTGTTCTGTTCATCTTTTATTGGTTATTGGTTACTAAACTGACGTCATTGCACTCCGGGAAGATCCATAGAGGCTCAGTCTCCCCCAACAGATATCGAAGAGTATGCATACTGAATATAAGTGTTATAGAAGAGTCCTCCGTATATCATGGACAGAGAAGAGAACAAATAGATCTATCAGAAAGAACTCAAAATCAAAGAAAACTGGCTAATGCTACAAATACGAAAGAGAAAATTGAGATATTTTGGACATATAAAAAGACATGAAGGGCTGGAGAAGACCATCATGGAAGGAGGCATACCGGCAAAGAGAAGAGAGGAAGACCACGGAGAAGATGGATTCAGGATGTAACTGATGGTTTGAACATGACAGCTGCAGAGGCAGGCATCTGGCCTATGAGAGAGAGAGTTCCGGAGGATTGTTGGGGTGGCAAAGTTCTGCTCAGGACAAGCTATTTGATGATGAAGTAACATACTGATTGTCTCGTGACTCGTTGATTAAACACCTCCTCTCTGTCCTCAGGCCTCCAGTTCTACTTGTACAACGGGTCCTCTGTGGTTGCTGGGGCTCAAAAGGGGAGCAAAGAATAGCAAGATTGCGACATACAAAGCATGTTGTAAGAGACGACTGAGGTAGAGACCTAGGGAAGCTACCTTTGTAAATAAAAAACGTTGCAGAAATCAAATGTGCTGGCTTACGTGTAGGCGCATAACTGGCACAGCGTACAATCGCTCTTAGGCTTGAATCACATACAAATTATAAAGAGTGGTTAACAAGTGGTCGATATGGAGCGTTCGAAGATGAAGAAGAAGAAGAAATATAACGGGTAACTCCAAACTGCTTAAAATCGTCGGATCGATTCAATATCTAATTTAGTGTCCTCATCCAAACGGCAGTCACGAAGAGATCGAAGAAGATCTCGATTATCCATCTTCAACTCCCCAACAATTGATGCTGTTAAAGCAAGACTGCCCGTTCTCTCATTACCGCAAACACCCGCATTCCCAGGACAGTAGATCCACGTAAGCCTCTGGAAGTTAGAAACTTCTATAGACGACATTCACTCATACCGAAATCTGCCTTTCTGGATCTTGTAAAGCATCGACCGAGAGTCAGATACAACAACGGCCCCAGTAACTGTAGTCCCATAGAGTCAGTGGAGGTCGCCTGCAAATGAATTCAGGCGTAGTCAGTGCGCCCAAATGGCACCATCTGTTTGATTTTTGCGTTAAGGAATACTTTCGTTATCATTAGTGTCCCACTTCATTCCGACGAGCCTTATTCCGACTACTCAGGTACTTGTAATTTAGATACCAAAATAAAGGATCAGGGAATCTGTAGTCCAACCGGGTAGCGTGTGCACACTTAAAATTTGTTTTGGTCAAAAGTAGTCCTCGAACTGCGGACTTAGCACGGTCCATGTTTACTAACGAAACGCATTATCGACTTCGCTATCGGCGCTTTAAAATTTTGTAAAGATATTTCTTCTTCTTTTTTTCTGCTTCCTCTTCTTCTGCCTCCTCCTGTTCTTCTTCTGTGTCTTCTCCTTGTTCTACTGGTTCCTCTTCTGTTTACTTTTATTCTTCAGCTGCTTCTTCTATGTCCTCTTTTCCTTCTTTCTCCTGTTCTTCTTCTGCTTACGTGCTCAAACTTTGGTCTCCTCTTCAAACGCTCCATATCGACCACTTGTTAAACACTCTTGGTGATTTGTATGTGATCTAAGCCTGAGCGGTTGTGCGTTGTGTCAGTTATGCGCCTACAAGTAGACCATCACATCAGATTTCTATGACGCTTTGTATTCACAAGGGTAGCTTCCCTAGACCCCTACCTCAGTCGCCTCTTACAACATGCCTTGTAGGTCACAGTGTTACTATTCTTTGCTCCCTTGCGCGCCCGACAGCACATGAACGAGACAAACCATATAAGAATTATACTAGATTTTACCAGAACAACTCGGTCAAAATATTCCGAATGTTTTAAACGTCAAAGCAAGCAAGAGAATGCGCATATTTTTTGTATGAAAACAAAGATATTTAATACACAAGAAACGCCCGTCTGCCCAGCGTGTTCGTAGCGCGTTGGACTACGGGTGACTATCCCTCTGTGTGTGCGGGTTCAATTCCGCGGGATGGCAGAAAAAGCCACAGATTTCCCAGATTTACGGTGTTCGTGGCACCGAATCGAAGGGTTACGATATCCATGGCACCGAGCCGAAGAGCTGAAAAGCTCAAGTGCTTCTGGAAGAAAAAAAAAAAAAAATACACAAGAAACAGGAACAGTCTATTGGGAATAGAAGAGAAGACTGGTTATTGTAATTTGGTTCTGTATTTGGTTCGGATTCGATAAAAAACTTGGCAACATTACAAGAAGAGTTTCCGGGTCTTCGATACAAGATGTACCACAGTCTGATAATTTTATTTTTTATAACATCAATATTGCTAGAATTACTTTTATACACTATTTGTTCATTTTTATATATCAACCTCTCCCATTTATTGTCGGGGCTCGCAAGGGGCGCAACGAACTGTAACACTGCGACCTACAATGCATGTCGTAAGAGGCGATTGATGTAGGACTTAGGAAGCTACCCTAGTAAATAAAAAGCATTGCAGAAATCTGATGTGTGGCCTACATGTAGGAGCAAAAATGACACAACGTACAGTTTCTCTTAGGCTCAGATCACACAGTGGTGGCTCGTCATTAAGAGCCAGTGTGACCGGATCCCACCAAAAATAATGTATAACGTGTATTTATTATTTTATAAATTAAAATATAAACTAACCTAAAACCACGACTTTTCCGAAAATTTGTGTCTGGCCCCACCAACAAATATGAGCATGAGCCGCCACTGAGATCACATATAAATCACACATAGTAGTTAACAAGAGATCGATATGGAGCGTTCCGAGAAGAAGAAGAAGAAGACTTCAAGATCTAACTGTTCTGGAAGTTATAAATAAAGAGATCCAAATAAGAGACGATTGCGATGGATAGAATATGTCCACAGAATGAGAAAATAAAGACGATTAAGACATGCAATAAAGTGGACACCGCTGAGGAAAAGGTTTAGGACAGTGGCGGTTCGTGACAATTTTTGTTGGTGGGCCAGACAAACATTTTCGGAAAAATCATGGTTTAGGATTAGGTTATATTTTAATTTATAAAATAATAAATACACATTACTTTTGATGGGACCCGGCCCAACAGGCCCTTAATGACGAGCCGCCACTGGTTTAGGAGTCCATATAGGCGAACATTTGAAGCAGAGTCAAAGAAGTGCATCGGGCTAGGTTTGAGGTAGAAAGGCAGAATTGAGAAATGAGCGCACATTTTTGGTCTCTATCTTATGTCTCTTTGAGCGCTCAAAGACTTATGATGATGGTGGTGATGATGATGGTGGTTGTGATGACTGAGATGATGATGAGGATGATGCTGATGGGGATGTATAGTAGTGAGATGATGATGGGTATGATGGGGATGATGATGATGGGTATGATGGGATTGATGATGATGGTGATGATGATGATGGAATGATGGTGGATGATGATGTGATGATGATGATGGGGATGATGATGAGGATGATGGGGATGATGATGATGGGGATGATGATGATGGTGATGATGATGATGGGGATGGATGGGATGATGATGATGATCGGGATGATGGGGATGGTGATGATGGGGATGATGGGGATGATGATGATGGGGATGATGATGATGGTGATGATGATGATGGGGATGATGGGGATGATGATGATGATGGGGATGATGGGGATGATGATGATGATGATGATGGGGATGATGATGATGGGATGATGATGAGGGGTGGATGATGGGGATGATGATGATGGTGATGATGATGATGGGATGATGATGAAAGATGATGATAGTGATGATGATGATGATGAGTGATGATGGATGATGGTGATAATGATGATGGTGATGATGATGATGATGATGCTGACGATGCTGGTGATGATGGTGATGATGGGTGATGATAATGGTAATGATGACGATTATGATGATGACTGATGATGATAATGACGTTGAATATGACGATGGCGAGGATGCTGATAATGATGATGGTGATGATGACGACAATGAAGATGACGATGATGACCATGCATATAATGAGATAATGATGATGACGATGCTGACGAAGATTATGACAATGAAGACAACGACGAAGATAACGATGACGATTATTACAATAATGATGTTTTACAAGTAAATATTGATTCAAATCTTCAGAGACAATGGAATCTGTGTACTTTAACTCGTCCTCCATCTCCCTACTCCTTGTTTTACTTATCAATAATTTATGTAGATCACATTTCCTTGTTTATGTCTCAACATTTATGTTAGCCATTATCTTCTGTGTCAGTTTATCATCAATTCCCATTACTGTTCATTAGCATATTTATTGTTTATCTTCTAGATATTGAAGACAATATTTGATTTAGTTTATGTACCTGTCCGTCTGTCTGTCTGTCTGTTCGGCCGTCTGTCTGTCTGTCTATCCGTCCGTCTGTCTGTCTGACTGTATATCCGTCCCTCTGTCTGTACGTCCGTCTGTCTGTCTATTTGTCTGCCTGCCTGTCTGTTTGTCCGCCTGTCCGTCTTTCCACCTTTGCTGTCCGTTCGTCCGTCTATCATTTCCACTCCTACCACTCCTACCTCCTACCTACCTCCTACTTACCTACCTACCTACCACTACCTACTCACCTACCTACCCCTACCTACCATCCACTTACCTACCTACCCACCTACCACCACCTCACTACCTCCACACTCACCTGCCTTCCCTCCTACCTACTTACCTGCCTACCCTACCCTACCTACCTACCTGCCTGCCTTCCCCTACCCTACCACCACCACCTGCCTGTCCTACCCACCTCCACCTACCTCCGTTCCATCACCACCCACCTACCCCTTACCTTCCTAACACCACCTCACCACCTTACCCTCCTCCTGCCCACCTACCCACTCTACCTGCCTGTTCACCCACCTCACCTACCTACTGCCTGCCTCCCAAACCCACCTACCTACTCCTACCTACCTCACCTCCTACACCTCCCTACCTACCTACCCTGCCTACCTACCTACCTGCCTCCACCTCCTCACCTGCCTGTACCTACAACCTACCTACCTACCTAAGCTGCCTGCCTGCCTGCCTACCTATGCCTATCTACCTGTCTACCTGTCTACTACCTACTTACCTACTTATCCTTCCACGTTCTTTGTCTGTATGCATATATGTCTGTCTGTCTGTCTGCCTACCCTTCCACATGTATGTCTGCCTGCTCGTCTGTCCGTCTGTTTGTTTACTTGTCTGTCTGTCTATCTGTCTACCCATCTGTATGTATGTCTATATTTTTGCACTTTGTAAAACTACAGTACTTTGTTATTACTTGTTTTGCCACTGCTACATAGTTTTACTACAGTCTTCCTTATATCGACACTGCTACAATTTACTACAGTTTCCTTTATCGACGCACTGCTCATGTTTACTAAGTCTCCTATATCACGCATGCACATTTACACAGCCATCCCCTGTGCTCTATCGACGCCATGCTCAGTTTACGTCTTCTTATATCGACGCCACTGCTACATGTTACTACTATCGTCGAAATCGTGGCATATCTTAGAACGCATCAACCACAGTAAACGAGTCATTGAGTTTCTAGGCATAACTTATACGTTCAGTAGTTTTCCATTGCTTTCAGAACAGTGAGGCCTATTTTTAACGTAAAAATCTACGCCGAACAAAAACTTGCTTCCAAACTGTCTGCCGTAGAGTTTGAATCAAGTAAGCTTGGATTGTGATCTAGCTCACTTCCACTTAAGCTTCAGACGCCCACAGTTTTCCCTTATATTGATAATATCTAACTAAAACATATGTCCAGACTAAACCATCTTACTTATCCTTCTGTCTTATCTCATTTCTTCCATATCCACCCTCTCTCTCTCTCTCTCTTACGTTCTTTCTTTAGTTTTTCTCTTACTCTCTCCTTATTTGTCTCTCTCTCACTCTCTTTACCGTCATATTATTCTCTCCACCTCTTTCACACGAGCAAGTAAATCTGCTTAAAGAAAATAAAATAATCGATTAACCGCGTTTTCCGAAAATCACTTTAATATCTTTTCTGATCCTGTCTCTACAAATCATGTCATTCTTCACATTTCTTCATTCTTCACATTTCTTCATTCTTCAAATTTCTTTATTCTTCACATTTCTTCATTTTTCACATTTCTTCATTCTTCACATTTCTTCATTTTTCACATTTCTTCATTTTTCACATTTCATCATTTTTCACATTTCTTCATTCTTCACATTTCTTAATTTTTCACATTTCTTCATGCTTCACATTTCTTCATTTTTCACATTTCTTCATTTTTCACATTTCTTCATTTTTCACATTTCTTCATTTTTCACATTTCTTCATTTTTCACATTTCTTCATTCTTCACATTTCTTCATTTTTCACATTTCTTCATTTTTCACATTTCATCATTTTTCACATTTCTTCATTCTTCACATTTCTTCATTTTTCACATTTCTTCATGCTTCACATTTCTTCATTTTTCACATTTCTTCATTTTTCACATTTCTTCATTTTTCACATTTCTTCATTTTTCACATTTCTTCATTTTTCACATTTCTTCATTCTTCACATTTCTTCATTTTTCACATTTCTTCATTTTTCACATTTCTTCATTTTTCACATTTCTTCATTTTTCACATTTCTTTATTCTTCACATTTCTTCATGATCGTCCATCTCCGATAGAACTAGAAAGTCGATCTCACCCCCACTGAGAGGGATCTCTGGAAAAATATGTTGTAGTCTCCACGAGGTAGCGAACCCGATTACCTTTTGAAACGAGAGGCGAGCACCTAGTCTCTACACCACAGAGACTGCATCTGTAAACAAGTTAATGATTACAAGAAAGAACTTGAACAGCAACCTTTCCAAGGTTTCCCCACAAAACACATCCCAGGCTACTTACAAGATTAGCATGTCAAATCTCGTTACAATATATTACATCAAGGAAAATAATATTTTACATGGTCTAGCTCATAGGTTACCAAAGTGGGTTGATCGCCCCACCACCAGTGGGCGCTGAAGTCTTCTAGGGAAAGGGAGGGCGCAATAGTGTGTTCAGAAGCATTGGGGGAGGGGTGCGTTCAGGCGATTATGGGTCGGTGGCTTCTTATAGAAGAAATTCTTCTTCTTCTTCTTTGCGTTCGTTCTTTACCACCAATTTTAATCACTCTTTGTGATTTGTTTGATCTTTGCCAAGAACGTGTAGACGTTGCACATTGATTTGGTAGGCCCCTAAACGCATAGACTTCTACACATTTAGGACATGTGCATCCGATTTCAGTCAAACCTCCTGAGACGCCTCTTACGACATGCGTGATAGGCAACAGTGGTTCTATTCTTTACACCCCAAATCTGGGCCCCGGTTACTATTCGGGCTTAGAAGGAATTAATAATAAATTATTTTTCATGATTTTTGTGATTGAATAATCATTTAAAATTCGAATTGTGCATTTTAATTTATCTTATGCCTTACACGATCCATTTTTTCATCAATTTTCTATTTCATGCATATAATTATGTGAAAATTGACCATGTATGACAGAAATATATATCAATTTTCTATGTCAAAGAAAATAGAGCATGCGTATATGGGGCGTGGGGGCGTGTCAGCAAATTGTTATAATGGGGGCGTTACAAAGTTTATGTTGTGCAAAGTGGGCGGTGGGCCGAAACAGTTTGGGAATCTTTGTTCTAGCTAGTCCAAGAAGAAATTGCAGGCTATTACAAGATCACATCACGCTAATTCACAAGGCTATTACAAGATCACATCACGCTAATTCACAAGGCTATTACAAGATCACATCACGCTAATTCACAAGGCTATTACAAGATCACATCACGCTAATTCACAAGGCTATTACAAGATCACATCACGCTAATTCACATCAGAAAATATTCCATCAATGTAAATAATGTTTTTTTATGGCTTGTCACAGACACTGCCAACTGTATTTTACGATAGTGGGAGATCGGGAATTTCTGTCGAAGTGGGCAGACTTTTATATACTTTTATAGTGTTTTATGTATTATAGCTTTTTCTTTTTCGAACACCCTATATATACCACCTGTGAAACCACTCTTTGTTATTTGTGCGATATCTGAGCCTAAGAGCGATTGTACGTTGTGCCAGTTATTCGCCTACAAGTAGACCAACACATCCGATTTCTACGACGCTTTTTATTTACTAGGGCAGCTTCCCTATGCCCCTACCTTAGTCTTCTCTTACGACATGCCTTGTAGGTCGCACTGCTACTATTCTTTGCTCCCGTTGCGAGACCCGGCAACACACGGGCAGAAAAAAGCCCCAAAGAGAATAAAACTGCGATGTGAAACCTGCTGCCTTGTGGGTTTGGCTGGGGACAGCAAAAGGCTAACGGAGAGCGAACCGAGTAAACGCTGGTTGAAATCGAACACACCACCGAAGGATAAGCACCAGAGCTCCAAATGGTACTGAAGGTTGTGAACGTACATCCGTTCTTGGTGTTAGGGTGTTTATATATCACAATAGAATTATAAAAAAAGAACGATCGCGAGAGAAAGAAAGAGAAAGAGAGAGAGAGAGAACTGCGATGTTGGAAGAATATATATATGGAAGAAGAAAGAAACAGGCCAAGTAAAGAAAACAATGAAGAAATCTTCTGTTGAGAGATAGAGTTGACATTCGTATTTGTTTATATCAAATGATAAACATGTGGCAGGATAACATAGCCTTGTCTGTTCTCTAATCCTGTTTTGTCTTACAGCGTCTGGATAAGAAGAGATTTCTAGAACAGACTATTGTGTACGCTTCATATACGGTGTCCATAGGCGTCCACGTACATTTTTTCAGGGAGGGTGAAATAAATGTACCAATATTTAGTTGATGGTATACTACGCAATAATGTTGTATCTGACTCTCAGTCGATGCTTCACAAGATCCAGAAGGGCAGGTTTCGGTATGAGTGGATGTCATCTATTGAAGTTTCTAACCTCCAGCGGCTTACGTGGATATACTGTCCTGGGCATGCGGGTCTTTACGGTAATGAGAGAGCGGTCACGCTTGCATCAACAGCATCGATTGTTGGGGAGTTGAAGATGGATAAGGGGATGTTCTTCGGTCTCTTCACGATACCTGTTGGATGAGGACACTGAAATAGATGTTGAATCGATCCATCGATTTAAGCAGTTTGGAGTTATCCGTTGTAAAAGTAGAACTGGATGTCTGAGGGGTAGAGTGAGGAGTGTGTTTAATCGGCTAGCCACGAAACCATCAGTATGCATACTCTTCGATATCTATTGGGGAGACTGAGCACCTATGGGTCTGCCCGGAGTACAATTGCATCAGTTTAGTAACCAATAACCAATATGCAATAATGGAGACGACCAGATTCGCAGAAAAATGTTTTATCAAAAAGCAATTTTTAGGGGAAACAAGTCACATGACACTGTTGTCTTAACGTATGAAAGGCCGATCGTGTCTTTCACTGCCTTTGTTTTTTCTGTGACCCATCCTCAGCGTGAGCAATCTTTTACCTTGTATCTCTCTCTCTCTCTCTCTCGCGATCACCGCCCAGACCGATGTACCAGATTTCCCCATAATTTCTAATCATATGGAAACCTGATTCATGCAGCCTTAGCATTGTTGTGTTTTACGTCACGTCTTCAGCACCATTTGGAGCTCTGGTGCTTATCCTTCGGTGATGTGCCCGTTTTCAGCCAGCGTTTACTCGGTTCGCTCTCCGTTCTGTAGCCATCTAGTGTTTTTTACGGTGTGGGGTAGCTAGCCCCACGCCCAACCTCCTTAGTATCCTCTTACGACATGCGTGGTAGGTAACAGTGGTTCTATTCTTTACCCCCTAATTTGGGCTCCGGTAACCACACGGACGACCTTGGGCGAGGTCACGTGGTGTAGTTGTGATCTGATTTCCCATATTTCTCATTACGAGTCCGCAGGCCTATAAGTTTATAGTTGGCTCTGGTATGGTACCATACACGTGTAGGTCAGGGTTTCAGTTTTTCTTCTAACTATTTGACCCATAGCTGGGGGCGGAGCTGGTTGCAACCAGATCATTTACCACTCATAGGTTTGTTCTGGTACTGTTACTACTACCTTTACTACTAGTATAACAACGTCTATTGGTACTACTACTACTACTAATATAACTACTACTGCTACTATTACTATCACCACTACTACTACAACTACTACGAATATAACTACTACTACTACTCCTACTACAACTACAACGACTACTACAACAACTACTACTACAACAACATAACTCGTCGTTGCAAAATAAGCCAAGACTTTAAAGTCTACTCATCATCATCATCATCACGTAGCCTGTCCCTTCCAGAACTTGGCTCACATGACATCAGTCCTGAAAAACTCTATTCTGTTCAAGTTGACCGGCGTCAACAGCAGTCATTCTCATATCGTCACAGACATTTTACACCCATCGTCTTCTAGGCCTTCCTCTCCTTCTTCTTCCAGGCACCATTCCCTCCAAAATTATCCTCTGTAGGCACTCATGTCGTTTGATGTGTCCGAAATATTTAATTATCCTTGTTTTCATGTTCTTTAATTGCCAACTCTCTTTAATATCAAGCTGTTACAGAATATAAGCATTTGTTCTTTTCTCTGTCAATGATATTCTAAGTACTCTTTTGTAGTATTTGCATTCAAATACATTAATGATCTTCTCCGCCGATTTGTCAATGTTTCATGTCTCACAACCATATGTTGCCAAGGAAAAAACGCAGACTCTTAAACACGCAAACTTCCTTCTTATACTGCCAAGAAACCCATGATAAACATGATCAAGATAAAGTTGACTAAAGACACACAACAACTAGAAATAAACTCCCCATTAATACTGCAAACACACAACAACAAAACCCAGTGAAAATTCGTACTTTATCCGGGTCGGTAATAAACAAACAAATAAACAAATAAACAAACAAACATATGAATATTTCTTGTGGAATATCGGTGAAAGTACAGCTCATGAATATTCATTACAGCAAAGTCATAATAGAGATTGTATAGAGATTATGTAGAGATTATGTAGGGAGAAATACGCCGTGTATTGGGTTGCTTAGAAACTGTGTTGTTTTTTTCTCGTGCCTAGAAGTAGGCAGATGAATAATCTTCTTCTTCTTCGATACTCTCCATGTCGACCACTTGTTAAAATACACTTTGTGATTTATAGTTGATCTGATTCTAAGAGCGAGTGTACATTGTACCAGTTATGCGTCTACAAGTAGGTCACACATCCAATTTCTGCAACGCTTTTTATTTACTAGGGTGTCTTCCTAAGCCCCTACATGAATCGCCTCTTACGACATGCCTTCTAGGTCGCAGTTTTACTATTCTTTGCTCCCATTGAGAACCACGGCAACACGCCGGCGAAATGTAAAAGGCAAGGGCATCCTTTTGTTCCCTTATTTTCTCTGGCATTCATTAAACAAGACGGAAAGTGAACACTGAATTCCATGTTTATGCACGGCTGCCCATGTGAAGAACACTGAATTCCATGTTTATGCAAGGCTGCCCATGTGAAGAACACTGAATTCCATGTTTATGCAAGGCTGCCCATGTGAAAGAACACTGAATTCCATGTTTACGCAAGGCTGCCCATGTGAAGAACACTGAATTCCATGTTTACGCAAGGCTGCCCATGTGAAGAACACTGAATTCCATGTTTACGCAAGGCTGCCCATGTGAAGGACACTGAATTCCATGTTTATGCACGGCTGCCCATGTGAAGAACACTGAATTCCATGTTTACGCAAGGCTGCCCATGTGAAGAACACTGAATTCCATGTTTACGCAAGGCTGCCCATGTGAAGAACACTGAATTCCATGTTTACGCAAGGCTGCCCATGTGAAGAACACTGAATTCCATGTTTACAAAGGCTGCCCATGTGAAGAACACTGAATTCCATGTTTACGCAAGGCTGCCCATGTGAAGAACACTGAATTCCATGTTTACGCAAGGCTGCCCATGTGAAGAACACTGAATTCCATGTTTACGCAAGGCTGCCCATGTGAAGAACACTGAATTCCATGTTTACGCAAGGCTGCCCATGTGAAGAACACTGAATTCCATGTTTACGCAAGGCTGCCCATGAAGAACACTGAATTCCATGTTTGCTAAGGCTGCCCATGTGAAGAACACTGAATTCCACGTTTACTCAAGGCTCCACAGTGAAGAACACTGAATTCCATGTTTATGCAAGGCTGCCCATGTGAAGAACACTGAATTCCATGTTTACGCAAGGCTGCCCATGTGAAGAACACTGAATTCCATGTTTACGCAAGGTTGCCCATGTGAAGAACACTGAATTCCATGTTTATGCAAGGCTGCCCATGTGAAGAACACTGAATTCCATGTTTACGCAAGGCTGCCCATGTGAAGAACACTGAATGCCATGTTTACGCAAGGCTGCCCATGTGAAGAACACTGAATTCCATGTTTATGCAAGGCTGCCCATGTGAAGAACACTGAATTCCATGTTTACGCAAGGCTGCCCATGTGAAGAACACTGAATTCCATGTTTATGCAAGGCTGCCCATGTGAAGAACACTGAATTCCATGTTTATGCAAGGTTGCCCATGTGAAGAACACTGAATTCCATGTTTACAAGGCTGCCCATGTGAAGAACACTGAATTCATGTTTAAAGGCTGCATGTGAAGAAATTTGCAAATTCCTACCTACATTCTCTCATTTCTTCTCTACAAATAAAGATACCATGTTTACATGATTGTGACGTTAAAGTAAAGCTCTTGTTAAATCTGAAATTACGTTGCGGAGGCGTACAGTAAATCCTGCACGAGGATTCTCAAAATGTGGGCTGTTTGATCATCACATCATCTAAACATCATCATCATCATCATCATCATAAACATCATCATCAACATCATCATCATCATCATCATCAACATCATCATCATCATCCTCATCATCATCAACATCATCATCATCAATCATCATCATCATCATCATCATCATCATCATCATCATCAACATCATCATCATCATCAACATCATCATCATCATCAACATCATCATCATCATCATCATCAACATCATCATCATCATCATCATCATCATCATCATCATCATCATCATCATCATCACATCAACATCATCATCAACATCATCATCATCATCATCAACATCATCATCAACATCAACATCATCATCATCATCATCAACATCATCATCAACATCATCATCATCATCATCATCATCATCATCATCATCAAATATTAGAACTTTGTCAACTTAACAGTCATTCGGAATCTTTCTCTCTCATAGCCCAGATATCCAGCATCTGCAGCCGTCATGCTTAAATCATTAGTTGCATCAATAATCCATCTTCTCCGTGGTCTTCCTCTTCTTCGCCTCTTTGCCGGTATCCTTTCTTCCATGAAAGCCTTCTCCAGCCCCTCGTGTCTCTTTATATGTCCAAAATACTTTAATTTCTCATTCTTATTTGTAGCATCAGCCAGTTTTCTTTGATTTTGAGTTTTTTCTAGATAGATCTATTTGTTCTCTTCTCTGTCCATGATATACGGAGGACTCTTCTGTAACACTTATATTCAGAAGCACATACATGTTTTTCTACTGTTTTGTTTAAAAGACAAAGCTTCACATCCATACGTTGCCACTGAGAATATGCAAGCTCTTAGTATTCTGATCTTTGTTTTCTTATCAGTTCCGTTCCATACTGTTTTTAGTTGTTTAATTTTTGTAAATCCCTATTTGCTTCTTCTTTTAATTTCCTTCATCCCATTTCCATCTGTTGTTAGCAGTGAACCAAGATATTCAAAACTTTTCACATTTTCTACTTTCTTTCCGTTGATAAAAATATCTTTTGTCATGTTTGTTACATCTGTTGTCATTCACCTGTGTGGTGCCAGGGCCCTCAAGGGAAGCAATGAATAGTACCACTCAGGTACGGCTCGTCATTGAGGGCCAGTGGTGTCCGGCTCCACCAATAACCTAAAGGAGAATAACTTCCCAGAATAGACAAATAATAGTAAATACTCCAAAAACTATGATTTTTTCCGAAAATGTGTGTCTGGTCCCATCAAGAAAATTGACCATGAACCGTCACTGGTACCACTTAACCTACAAGGCCTGTTGTAAGAGTCGACTAAGGTAGTGGCATAGTGAAGCTACCCTAGTAAATAAAAACATCGTAGAAATCGGATGTGCTGGCCTACTTGTAGGCGCATAACTGGCACAATGTAAATCGCTCTTGGGCTCAGATCATATACAAATCACACAGAGTGGTTAACTAGTGGTTAATATGGAGCGTACGAAGAAGAAGAAGAAGACTAACCTTAAAATTACATTTCTTCGTTTTCACGAGCCTCGCATTTCTTCCATTTAAAAAAGCAACACTCTCGAACGATGTTTTTCTGCACTTTCTGATCAAATCCAGAATAGTACAATTGGGTTTTTCTTATTTAGTTCATAATCTTGTTTGAAGAAACAAGAACTTGTCGCTTGATGCAGAGATGAAACAATACCTACACGATCTGGCACTAATTTGATATCTATCAAGAAAATTTAAAAAAAATATGTGTTGTAAATATTTGAAGGAACAGAAACGGTGTTAATAGCGAAACAAAACACAAATTAAATGTCGAATTACGACTAAATAAATAGTTCTTAAAAAGATAATGTACGATTTTTTAATAAGGAAAATAAATGTAGTATTATTGTCTACAGTTTTATGTTATTGCTGATTCTGAAAATACAACTTTTATGATGAACTTTTGTGATTTGTTTGTCAATTTTTGTGTAATTTCTTTGTGATTTGAGCCAAAGAAAATGTTTGTTGTGTCAGGGTTTTTATAGGTTAATCTGGGATACTTTGCAACTTTTTTGTACTGTTTATTCGGTTTCAGTATATGGTTGTTAGGCAAGCACATTTTTCTTCTTCTTCTGAAAACGCTCCATATCGACCACTTGTTAACCACGCTGTGTGATTTGTATGTGATCCAAACCTAAGAGAGATTGTACATTGTGCCAGTTATGCGCCTACAAGCAGACCAGTACATCCGATTTCTGCGACGTCTTTTATTTACTAAAGTAGGTTCATTATGCCCCTACCTCAGTTGCCTCTTGTAGGTCACAGTGTTACTATTCTTTGCTTCCTTTGCGAGCCTCGACAACACACGGACATTCACGAGGGAGCGAACTGAGAACCTTTAGAACGAGAAGCAAGCAACTAACCTCTACGTCACAGAGAACCCCCAGGTCTGTAATAGAGAGAAAAACAAACCCACACACAGAGATAGCTATAATTAAACCCAAAATTTCATAAAACGGAAACAGTCCAAGACGAATTATCTACAACAGGAGAGATAACTCGAAATAGATTATCTGAAACATCAGTTCGTTGTTGCAGACGTCAAAGATAAGAAATCAGTTTTTTAGAATAAAATAATATACAAATGTTGATAGATGTTACAGAAAAGTTCTAAGAACATTCTAGTTTAGTAGTTATATGTGTGGTGTATGTAATTTCCCGTAACTATTGTTTTAATATATAATAGATGTACTGGTGTTCTTATTCGTTTTTATTCCCAGATTTGCATTAGAAACGTTTGAATGTCTCCGTATGTAGTCGTCCATATGTTAGTGGGTTTTTTTAAAATTCATCACTCCTGTTGTTCGTATGCTTGATAAAGGCCTTGTTGGTCGAAACGTTGCTGTATATTGTCATTGTTTTTGTAATTTGTAAAACTACAGTACTTTGTTATTACATGTTTCGCTTAAGAACATCCTGGACAGAAAAGAGAGGAAACAAAGACATCCCACAAGACCTGTATATCAAGGAGCATTGGCTCATAAATAACATCATGTTCTGGGAGATGAAATATTTGGGCCCTATTAAACGTCACAATGGTTTAGAGAGAACGGTAATATGGAAGACACGGTTCCTGGAGTACGAAGCAGGGGCCGACTAAGACGAAGATGGAAGCAGGACTCACAGAGCAATGCTACTCCGACACAGTGGATAGAAAGCAAAAGGCCGTCCACGCAAAAAGCTGTCCTCAGAAATAACAGAGGCGGTGAAAAAAAACCACAATTAATGAAGCCTGCACACAAAAGCCTGTTCTAGAAATCTCTTCTTATCCTGACACTGTGAGACAAAACAAGATTAGAGAAAGGTAAAAAGAAAGTTGACGTGGCGAGTTACCAAGTTAAATACAAATAAGATTCAGACCTTTGTCAACGGAAGTCTTCAACGGATTCTCAAACTGAGATGGCATCACAGAGTTGCAAACACAGATCTGTGGATAAGAACAGGACAGAGACCCATGATGACCCATGTTAAGAGGAAAAAATGCCGATGGGTCGGGCATACTCTACGGAAGACACAGTCGAGTGTCACTATGCAAGCACTTGAGTGGAACCCAAAAGGAAAACGAAAACGAGGACGCCCTAAACAGACCTGGAGACGGAGTCTTCTTGAGGAACTGAAGAGTGCTCGACTATCCTGGGAGACCATACAGAAATCAGCCAGAGACTGGGAAAAGTGTCGAACAACTGTTGAGACCCTATGCTCCACCAGAAGGGGAGAAATAAGTAAGTAAAAAGAGAGCAAAACGAATAAGAAAGAAACTTTGCTGCAAAAAGTCTGACTGAAATGCAAACCAAATTATAATATCTCACATTACCAATTCTCAAGAAATCTGACCAGAGAAAAACACCATAACAACAAAGCTGGCGGGTGACTACCAAAAAATATGAATCCATCGACTTTTACCGTCTTAAGAGTGCGTGCTAACAACACGTGATGGGAGATTTCAACGTGTTCAGGGAAGTGAACTGAGTCATACAACTTCCTGGTATCTTGTTAAGTTTATACCTCATATTTATCCATCTTTACCGGTGTTTTGTTTGTCTTTTTTTCTATGTCTCAAATTTGTTATTTAATATACATTTTTATATATGATTCCGCCTGTGTCTTGCCGGGGTCCACAAGGAGAGTACATTTTTATATATGATTCCGCCTGTGTCTTGCCGGGGTCCACTAGGAGAGTACATTTTTATATATGATTCCGCCCGTGTCTTGCCGGGGTCCACTAGGAGAGTACATTTTTATATATGATTCCGCCTGTGTCTTGCCGGGGTCCACAAGGAGAGTACAGAATAGTAACACTGCGACATACAAGGTTTGTCCTAAGAGACGACTGAGGTAGGGACCTAACGAAGTTACCCTAGTAAATAAAAAGCCTCGCAGAAATCAGAGGTGATGGCCTATTTGTAGGTTCGTAACTGGAATAACGTAGAATCCACTTAGTCTTAGATCACATACAAATCACAGAGTGGTTTAATAAGTGGTCGATATGGGTCGTTCGAGGAAGAAAAATAAGATGCAAGATAACCTGCTGCCTTGCAGGTTTAACTGGGGACAGCAAAAGGCTAACGGAGAGCGAACCTAGTAAACGCTGGTTGAAACCAAACACACCACCGAAGGATAAGCACCAGAGCTCCAATTGATACTGAAGGTTGTGAATGTATACCTGTTCTTGGTATTAAAGCTGTTTATATATCACATTTGAATGATAAAAACGGCCTTAATAACGATCGTGAGAGAGAGAAAGATGCAAGATTCAGTAGTAATTGGTATTCATGGAAGGAGGCATCCCGGAAAAGAAGAGAAGAGAAAGACCACGGAGAAGATGGATTCGGGATGTTACTGATGATGATCGTCCATCACGGGTGATGATGACCACACAAATTGTCATCCAAGGGAATGTAGTTGAGTTATGTTTCATACGACCACACTTGGAATATGGGTCAGCTGCATGGTGTCCAGCATCAAACACCACATTAGGAGAACTGGATAAGGTGTAAAACCAGGCGCTTCGTGTCATCACAGGAGCAATGAAAACAACACCAATAGTGGAGATGGAAAGAGTGGGGAATACAAGCACTGAGAGAACGCAGAGACACAAAAGTGATGACGCAGGCAGAAAAGTTTCTGAGTATGCCAAGCCACCCAATGGAAAACAGATTCCAAAATCTAGCATTGGGGCGGCTGAAAAGAAGCAGCTTTATTCACCAGGCCAAAAGACTGAATAGGCAAACCTCAGACCTACCAAAAGTTGGCATCCCCCTAAAGTATGTGCCAGAGTAAACCCCTTGGAGAGAGGAGACTGAACCAGAAGTATGTATCCAGACAAAAGTGAAAGGAATATTCGACAAGGATGAGCAGAACAGCATACAACGCAAGACAGTCACTCTCAGTTTACTTGATGAAGAATACCCACATGATCTCTGGGTCCGGTATACACGGATGGGTCAGCAGAAAATGCAGTGAAGAATGGAGGAGCAGGAGTGTATATAGAATACCCAAACAACGCTAGAGATGTGATTAAAGTACCAACGGGGAAATTCTGTCACAACTATGATGCAGAAAATCAAGGTGGCAACTGAAAACTGTTGAATACCAGACCCGATCCTCAACCTGTTGTACTTTTGACTGATGCAAAAGCAGCACTCCAAGCACTTCAGTCCAGAAAATTGCCAGATCTACAGACCCTACTGTCTAAATTGTCCAAGCATCGCAGGGTCGTCTTGCAGTGGATACCCTCTCACTGTGGAATACCAGGAAATGAAACAGCAGACCGATTGGCTAAGGAAGGTGCTGCAGGAGAGCAGCCGGATGTGCCAGTTACCTACCACCAAAAGAAAAGGATGATTAAATCAATGAGAAAGCCACAAATACCAACACAAGACGATTACTATAATATGAGCAGATTGGAACAAGTTGTTATTCTGCGCCTTAGAACAGGACACAATCGGCTCCGCAGCCACATGTATACAAAATTCAAGATTGGCAATTCAGCCATGTGTACATGTGGACAGGCAAACCAGACTGCAGAGCACATACTTCAAGACTGCCCGAATATGATACACTGAGGCAAACTCACTGGCCTAACGAAACAACACTCGACATAAAACTGCACGGACCTCTGTGTGAGCTACAAAAGACAGTGAAGTTCATACAAGAGACAACATTGAATATATAGACATATTTCAAGCGAACGAAAGGAAGGAAGGAGTTATGTTTGTCTGTGTGTGCGTAGATGACTAGTGAGCCCGATACGGGCTTGAAATGTTCTTGTACAGTGTAGGCAAGGTATACTTGTACTTTTGGGGAGTTTTACTGCCTTTCTATTTTGAAGTTTTTGTTCCATCCGTGCTGTTCTACCTGCCTCGTAGGCCGAGGAACCGTGTCGAAGAATTGTGCGCCAGGCTGATCTGTCTTGAGTGTTACTGATGCAGAGACAGGTCATCTGGCCTATGAGAGGGAGAAATTCCGAAGGATTATTGGGGTGGCAAAGTTCTGCTCAGGACAAGTTATTTGATGATTATATTGATGAATGGATACCGAGTTTATGAAGAGAATCATCTCCCCTTCTTAGTATAATATATGATATTTTTCTCGTATCGTAATTTTTTTTTTTTCGATCCAGAAGCACTTGAGCTTTTCAGCTCTTCGGCTCGGTGCCATGGACATCGTAACCTTCGGTTCGGTGCCACGAACACCGTAAATCTGGGGAATCTGTGTTTCTGCCATCTGCGGAATTGAATCCGCACACAGAGGGATAGTCACCTGTAGTCCAACGCGCTACGAACACGCTGGGCAGACGGGCCTCGTATCGTTATACATTACATAGTGCCTGAAAGCAATTTCTCCGTACCGTTCTGTCTTAAGCAACTCTTTTCATCTCTTCCACACATTACTGTATATTGTTTCTGTACCTTGTAAAACTCCACAGAAAACAACATTTTCTACAACAGAACATCAGGAAAGAAGGCGAGAGGAAGACCACGAAAAAGATGGTTAGATGGTGTAGCAGAATCCTGTCAAAGAGCCAAAATAACAATCACCCAAGCCACCAGAACAGCGCAAGACAAAAACAGAAAACCACAACACTGGGCAACAACCCGGTAGCAGTGTGACGACACTGGCAACAACCCGGTAGCAGTGTGACGACACTGGGCAACAACCCGGTAGCAGTGTGACGACAAAGAAGAAGAAGAAGTAAAACTATATTACTGTGTTTTTACTTGTTTAGCCTTTGCTACATAGTGTTACTCCAGTATTCCCTTATATCGATAATTCGTCTTCGAAGGCTCCATACCGATCACCTGTTAGCGATCGACGCCATGGTACATTAGGCATTCCCCGCCCGAGTGGTTACCGGGGCCCAAATTTGGAGTGTAAAGAATAGAACCACCGCTACCAGCCACGCATGTCGTAAGAGGCGATTCAGGAGGTTTGGATGAAATCGGATGCACATGTCCTAAACATGTCTATGCGTTTAGGGACCTACCAAACCAATATGCAACCGTATACACGTTCTTAGCAAAGATCAAACATATCACAAAGAGTGATTAAAATTGGTAGTAAAGAACGAACGCAAAGAAGAAGAAGAAGGCATTCCCATTCGTGTTCTGTCCTTCGCTGCAGCAGCCATCTCAAAGTCCATTTGCTCACGGTACCCATGAGAAGTTGATTAGTATACCTTTGATATCTACCACGAAGATGACACTGTCTGGCATGTTCAAACTCAATTCCTAATTCTTGCACTCGTTCCAGTGTCTGAGACTATGTGTGATCTCTTTGCAATCTGAGCATAAGAGTTATTGTGACATTGTGCCAGTTATGAGCCCACAGTAGGCCACCACATTGACTTCTGCGACGTTTTATTTACAACGGTGGCTTTCTAGGTCTACTTCAGCGCCTCTTACGACATGCCTTGTAGGTCGTAGTTTACTATTCTTTGCTCCCCTTAAAGTCTGCAACACACTGGTGACCAGAAGTCTCTACTTCCAGCGCTCCATATCAACCACTTGTTTAAACCACTCTGTGTGATTTGTATGTGATTCGAGCCTAACAGCGATTGTACGTTGTGCCAGTTAGGCATCTACAAGTAGGACATCACATCCGATTTCTAAGATGCTTTTCATTTACAAGGGTAGCTTTCCTAGACCCCTAATTCAGTCGCCTCTTACGACATGCCATGTAGGTCGTAATGTTTCTATACTATTCTTTGCTCCCCTTGCGAGCCATGGCAATACACGGGCGGCTAGGAAGTCTAAAACGAAAGGAAGAAAAATGAAATATCGGTGTCAAACTGAAACACATAAACACGGGAAAGTATCCAGATGCCAAAAAAAAGTCTGGAAATAGAAATCATGACATCCTGTGAAGGCTTCCTGGCTGGTTCAGCCTCCTCCTGTCCCTGGTTGCTCAGGTGATTGAGGCTGAGATAGAAATCTTACAGGCATTCAACTGTTGACGTCAACGAGGTCATGTAAATATTTACATATTTATTTTTGTTTTTTTCTGGAAAGTTCTTTCTTTAACTCGTTCCAGATACTTGTCAAATGATAATCTTCTGCTCAATCTGAACATTCGTACATGTTCTTTCTTTAACTCGTTCCAGATACTTGTCAAATGATAATCTTCTGCTCAATCTGAACATTCGTACATGTTCTTTCTTTAACTCGTTCCAGATACTTGTCAAATGATAATCTTCTGCTCAATCTGAACATTCGTACATGTTCTTTCTTTAACTCGTTCCAGATACTTGTCAAATGATAATCTTCTGCTCAATCTGAACATTCGTACATGTTCTTTCTTTAACTCGTTCCAGATACTTGTCAAATGATAATCTTCTGCTCAATCTAAACATTCGTACAAAAATGTTCTTCGTTCTTCAATACTTTCTAAGCGGCACCATCAACATACAACATCAACAGTTACATCAACATACAACATCAACAGTTACATCAACATACAACATCAACAGTTACATCAACATAAACATCAACAGTTACATCAACATACAACATCAAAGTAACATAAACATCAACATACAACATCAACATACAACATCAACATACAACATCGACATACAACATCAACATACAAATCAACATATAACATCAACATACAAATCACATACAACATCGACATACAACATCGACATTTACATCAACATGAAACATCAACATACAAACTCAACATTTACATCAACATACACCATTAACATACAACATCAACATACAACATCAACATATAACATCAACATTAACATACATCATTAATATACAACATAAGCATACAACATTAACATACAACATACAACATCCGCATTTACTACAACATTGACATTTACATCAACATACAACATTAACATCAGCATACATTAACATAAACACACAACATACAGCATCCACATTTACATTAACATACAACATCGACATTTACATCAACACACAACATCAACAGTTACATCAACATACATCATTAACATACAATATTAACATGCAACAAAAAAAAACATTAACACCAACATACAACATGCAACATTAAGACCAACATACAACACCAACATCCAATATCGACACCAACATTTACATCAACACACAACATTTACATCAACGTACAATATTTACATCAACACACAACATTTACATCAACATACAACATTTACATCAACATACAACATTTACATCAACATACAACATTTACATCAACATACAACATTTACATCAACGTACAATATTTACATCAACACACAACATTTACATCAACGTACAATATTTACATCAACATACAACATTTACATCAACATACAATATTTACATCAACGTACAATATTTACATCAACATACAACATTTACATCAACGTACAATATTTACATCAACATACAACATTTACATCAACACACAACATTTACATCAACACACAACATTTACATCAACGTACAACATTTACATCAACATACAACATTTACATCAACACACAACATTTACATCAACACACAACATTTACATCAACATACAACATTTACATCAACATACAACATTTACATCAACGTACAACATTTATATCAACGTACAATATCAACATAACCATCACCATCACCATCAGCACTTCATCAACATTGCAACACTTAGTATACAGAACACAATTTGTAGGAGACATCATCAATTTTCATCTGCCTTCTAAACCATCAACATCCCCAAATCTTCAGGAAATTAAAGACAGCTGTTGCAAACACTCGTTTCCTGGCGCACGTGAAACGATTTCTTCCATTTATTTTCTTCCATACCCTCCTCTTCCTCCTTTTTTTCTCTCTTCCTACCTCTCTTTTTTCCCTCTCATTTATTTTTCTTTACCGGATGGAATTTCTGAGCGTTTCGACCGTGGGAACAGAACTTTAGTTGCAAGGCGTGTTCACATTAAAGGGATTTGTGATTTTAGTTTTAGCTCTTGTATTTGAGGCGTTAGTTGTTCGCCCCTGTGTCGCCGGGGCTCGTAAGGCGGGGGTGACGAATATTAACACTGTGATCTACAAGGCAAGAAAAGGCATTTGATAGAGTAAACAGGTGCAGACTATGGAAGATCCTTGAAGAATATGGCATCCAGGGACAACTATTAGGTAATATCATGACCTTATATCAAGATAGCCAGAGTACAGTAAGAACAACAGAAGGAATGACCGACTGGTTCTCCATTACATCAGGTGTTAGACAAGGTTGTGTCCTCTCACCACTACTCTTTATTGCATATATGGATAAAATAACTCAAGAGACAAATTCAGATAATGATGAAATAAATGAACTGCTTTTGCAGATGATCAGTGCCTGATACATCAAAATGAACTAGATCTACAACATCATATTGACACCTTGAAAAAAAATTGCGTAAAATATGACATGAAAATCAACAACATTAAAACAGAAATAATGAATATGGGAAGAAAACATAATAATCTAGACATCCATGTCAATGGCACTAAAATAAACCAAGTGAAAGAATTCAAATACTTAGGAAGCATATTCACAGAAGACGGAAAACTGGATAGAGATAGAGGCTAGAGTGCAAAAAGCGAATGCTGTAACCTACCTTCTTCTTCTGCGATCAACTTTTGCTATGCGACTACTCCGGTATGTGTCATAAACAGGGCGGTGCGCTTGAGGTCTTCACCGGTTCCCATAGTTTGTCTTGTAGTGTTGTTTCTGTCGGCCAGATCTCCAATCTCTCACTACCCAGACTAGGGCAGTCTTGCAGGATGTGCTCTGTGGACTGCTTTGGTGCTCCACAGGTGCAGGCAGCCGAGTCACTGAAACCCATTCTGTGGAGGTATGCTCTGAGACTGCAGTGTCCCGTTCTAAGTCTGAAGACTGTGGTCTGTTCTTTTCTGTTTAGTGTATTTATACTGTCGTGCTCTGGGTTCGAGCCACAGCTTAATGACTCCCAAATGAGATTCAGGAAGAACAAAAGCTGTACAGACGCAATATTCGCCCTCAGACAGTTAGTAGAAAGGACTATCGAATCCGACAAACATTTACACGTTGCATTTGTAGACCAGGAAAAAGCGTTCGACCGCGTAGATAGGCACAAGTTGTGGAAAATACTAACAACCTATGGGGTTAATGAACACCTAATCAACCTTTGCAAGAACATTTATACTGACAGCCAATGTACGATTAGAACAAATACAGGATTATCAGAAAAATTTCACGTAGGGTCAGGAGTAAGACAAGGTTGCGTACTATCCCCGCTGCTATTCATCACGTACATTGACCACATTTGTAAAATAGCTAACACCACCGAAGGAAACAACCTCGGAGAACTCTTAAATGAATTTCTTTTGCAGACGATCAGGCAATCATATCAACAACAGAAGAACAGCTACAACAACACATCAACAGACTCCAGTTAGCATGTAACGAATACATCATGAGAATTAACATCGACAAAACAGAAGTAATGACATTCGCCAGAGAGGAAAACACTACCAACATCTCCATCGATAATCATCTACTAAACCAAGTAAAAGATTTCACATACCTGGGGAGCATTTTTTCAGCAAATGGAAGAATAACTAATGAAATTCAACACAGATGCAACAAAGCAAATCAAATGATAGGGCAAATGGCGCCAATTTTAAGATGCAAACACGTCACCATGAACACAAAAAGAGCAATGTTCAACACAATCTTTCTCCCCACATTATGTTACCAGTGCCAACCTGGACGCTGACAATAAACGATAGAAGAAAACTAGTCACAACAGAGATGAAGTGTCTACGCAGAATGCTGGGTGTAACAAGAAGAGACCGGTTGAGAAATGAAGACATCAGGAAAAAGTGGGTACAACATCAGTACTAGACTTCATCAAGAAACAACAAATTAAATGGTTCGGTCACGTAAGCAGATTACCATCAGACAGTGCACATCAAAGAGCAATGCTGCTCCGATACAATGGGTACAAAGCAAAAGGCCGGCCACGCAAAAGATGGACCTCAGAGATAACAGAGGCGACGAAAGAGACTATCTACGAAGCGCATACTAGGCCCGTTTTAGAAATCTCTTCCTGACCTGACGCTGTGAGGCATACAGGATTCGAGAAAGAAGAAGAAGAAGCTCTGGGTTGTATCCTCCATTTGTTCTTCTCCAGATCATTTTCCTGGATTGTTTCAGGAGAGTCTTTGCTTCTGTAAAACTTTGTGTTGGGTGGTGTTGTGTTAGGCTCCCCAGCCTTTGCGAGTTTGTCAGCCTTTTCGTTTCCTGGTATGCCACAGTGAGCTGGTATCCACTGTAAGACCAGTTCGGATTTTTTTGACAGCAAGTTGATATTTTGCCGTATGTCCTGAATGAGCTTGTCTTGTCTGGGACATGAGATATCCTGGAGAATGGATCTTGAATCGCTAGACATTGCAATATTTTTGCTGACACTTGCTGGTCGTTGAGAATCTGTATGGCTGCAAGGAGGGCTGTTGCCTCTGCTCTAAAGTTGGTGCATGTTTCTCCTGCTGCCAGAGAGTGTGTTTCTGTGTTTCCTTGAGGGTGAGTGATGTAGATACCGCTGCCTCCTTTTCTGGTAGCATCTGTAGCTGAGTCATCTGTGAACACATGTGTCCATGTGCTGGTGGGATATTGCTCTCGTAGCATTTGGAGTGAAATGGCTCTTTGTTCTGTCTCTGTTTGTATTTTTTTGAGATTATTCCTGAGACTTCTAGATGTATTTGGGCCATGTTTTGGTAGCGTATCCATGGCTCTGGTATTATGGGTTCCCACATTTCTGGGTCAGTTTCTAGAATGTTTGTATGTTGCATATGAGATTCTCTGGTCATATGGTTGGGACTTTTCCTTGCAAGTCTGTTTTTGTTTTCTCTTGGAATTTTGTGTGTAGAGGGTGTTCTTTTAGCCGTTTTAGTTTTCAAACTGGGTGAGTGTTTTAAATTTTCTGCGGAGTTCTAGAGGCTCTATGTCTGCGGTTTTTCCATTTCTACGATAGGACTGCTTTTCATTGCTCCCAGAGTTATTCTTAGGTCCATGTTTTGTACCTTGTCTAGTTTCTGTGTGTTTGTTTTGGCTGCTGTTGTCCAAGAGCTGGAGCCATATTCCATGATGGGTCTTACCGCTCCCGTGTAGACCTGCTTTAATATTTTTGAATTTGCGCCCCAGGACGTGCCAGCTAGTTTCTTCATCACAGCAAGTTTTTGTATGGCTTTTCTTTGAATTTTGTCTATGTTTGGCTTCCAGGTAAGTCTGCTATCAGCTAGCTCCATTGTTAAGGCATCCAAAATTTCACAGGCAGCTAAGCAACAGATGATCAACAGCATTTTTATACCTACTTTGTGTTACCAGAGACAAACATGGACATTGAGCAAAGCGCAGTCACAAAAATAACTACATGTGAAATGCGTTGCCTGCGAAAAGTTACCAACAACACAAGAAAAGACAGAATCACTAACATCAGCATAAGAAAGAAAGTTGGCACAAAACCGTGCTTGAATTACATAGATAAACAAAGAATGAAGTGGTTTGGCCACTTAATAAGAATGCATCCAAAGTCCACAGTATACAGAGTCTTCTACAACAGAACATCAGGAAAGAAGGCAAGAGGAAGACCACGGAAAAAATGGTTAGATGGCGTAGCAGAATCTGTGAAAGAGCAAAGATAACAATCACACAAGCCACCAGAACAGCGCAAGATAAAAACAGAAAACCACGACACTGGGCAACAACCCGGTAGCAGTGTGACAACAAAAGAAGAGGAAGAAGATCGACAAGACTGAGGTAGGGATCTAGAGAAGCTACCCTAGTAAATAAAAAGCGTCACGAAGTCGGATGGACTGACCTATTTGTAGGCGCATAACTGGCACAACGTATAATCGCTCTTAGGCTCATATCACATAAGATCACAAAAGTGTTTACAAGTGGTTGATATGAAGAAGATAGAACGAATGGAAAAAATATATTTACTAATGTCTGTAGAAAAACTCTCTGCTTCGATCAGATCATGAGAAAATACAAGAAACATTCTTATAGTTAATTGTGTTGATTTTTTTTGGCTTATTTGTGTTTGTTTTGTAAAGGATTAAAGCCTCTTTACGCTGAAGGATTGACTTCATTGCACTGGGTTTTACCTCCTATGGCTCAGTCCTTCTCCGCAGAAATGTCACGTCATCTGCCGAGAGTATTGCACAAAGCACGAACTCCATATTTCTGGCAAGAATTCTAGGGACCTCTGGGAAAAATGCTTTTATAACTAGAACGTTACGGTCCTGGTTCGAATCCACGATCTTCGGAACGCAAGGTAGGACTAAACCGCTTAGCTACATGGACAGTTAGGGGACTAAGGCATTTGTGTGTAGGGGATGAAAGCTTCTTTAAGCCGAGGCACGACTCTTTCAACCTAAGAACGAACCTTGTTTTGGTTATATCAGAGCGTGCATGACAACGTTTTCTTTCTTTTGTCGTTCTCTGCTTATTTTTTTGCCGTTTGGTGTCTCAGGTTTAACTGATGATCGGTTTCCAAGATAGTGCAGGATCGGTCGTTTGGTATGCTGTGATATTATGGAGTTTTAAGATGTCTCTAACTCCATCAATCCATATTTTTACTTGGTCTGCCCCTTCCTCTTGATGATTCCATTTTCATGTTATGCTCTTGCAGCTGGTGTATTGGGGTACATTCTCACCAAGTGGCCAAGCCATTTGAGTCTCTGTTTTTCAATGAATCTAACAACTGGTGTTGTTCCGACTGTTCTTCTAATCTCCTCATTTCTTATATGGCCTCTTACAAAGTTTACAGACCAAGCTATGGGGAACTCTCGACAAACTCCAACTGACATGCAGCTTCATACAGGCAAACCATCTCATGGTTTAGAAGAGCATATTAAACCGAACGCAGAGAAGAAGAAGAAGATATGGCCTCTTCTTGTTTTACTTACCGCTTTCTCAACAAACATGAAAACTCCTTTCAGATAATCCAAAAATTATGTTGTGATGTGAACGCACCGTTAACGTTCAGCTGGAAGAATGGTATTCGCTAGCTACCAGTCAGACTTGAAGGTCAACAGAACGCGGGCGGAAAGAGGGGGAATACCAGGTCAGGTCCTGCTCCTAAAGGAACCTGGTTTCCTATTCCAACAATAAAGAGTTGAGAGACAGATGAAGGCTGACATGAGGATGACATGAAGAATAATTAGATAGAGCAGGCCAGACACACAAAAGGTTAGATAGATGGATTGATAAACAGAAGAAAAAAATAACAAGATATCATCATCATGTGCCGAGCCGGCTAGCGTAGGCGATTATGAATCTCTTCTTCTTCCCCCTTTCCCCCTAGGGAGACATAGGTCCGCAGCCAAGGCCTTCCAAGCCCGCCTATCCAAGATAACCTTTTCCATATATCTTCACTCTCTCCCCATTTTCTTGCACTCCAACTCCTGTCTCCAGGTGTACATGGGTCTTCCCTTACCTGTATTGCCCTGGGGGTTCTTCGGGGAGCCTCTGTCTCGTGATGCTGTCAGGGGGTTTCCTCAGTGTGTGTTTTATCCATCGTCACCTTCTGCTCCTTATCTATTGTCCAACCTGCCGCTGCCCTGGCAGATGTGGCCTCCGATCTCGGATCTCAAAAGACGTATATTCTTGGTACTGACTATCAGTTCCAATGTTGACAATGTTCCGCGCCATGATGCTGGACTGTCCAATATTTTTCTAGGAAATTCATCTCAATGTAGGTGATCTCTTAAAAGATATCTCTATCAGGGCAGAGAGCGGATTACCATTACTTTACGAGGGCAAGAGATGATTGAGATTCATTGAACCATCATTCTGTGAGTAATCATGTGTACTTTTGCATCTTTCTTATACAGGAAGATATCAGTGACAGTGCGCGAGCTCCGTAGCATCGGCAAGGGTCCACCCCTGTAATTTTGAAGATAGTGTAATTTTTTAGGAATTTTATTTTTAATCTTTCTAAATGAATTTTGCCATGGCAGCCGCTTTCCAGCCTGTTCTTCTCGATTTTGAACTGCCAGGGGTTCTTTTATGTGCTCAACTTGAACATGGGACCTCCGTTTTATCGTCCGTCTCCGATAGGACTAGGAACTCGATCTCACCTACACTGATCAGGGATCTCTGGACAAATATATCCCGATGGCTCCGCGAGAGAGGGAACCGGGTACCTTTTGCACGTTTGTAGAGCACCTACCTATACGCCACAGATACCCAACGAAACGATTACCTTTATAGTGAGCGTCGCCCGCGTGCCCAGCGTGTTCGTAGCGCGTTGGACTACGGGTGACTAGTCCTCTGTAAGTGCTGGTTCAACTCCGCGGACTAGCAGAAAAGCTACAGGTTTCCCAGATTTACGGTGTTCGTGGCACCGAGCCGAAGGGTTACGATGTCCATGACACCGAGCCGAAGGGTTACGATGTCCATGACACCGAGCCGAAGGGTTACGATGTCCATGACACCGAGCCGAAGAGCTTTCAGCTCAAGTGCTTCTGGAGAAAAAAAAAAATAGTGAGCGTCGGGCTGGGTGTAACAAGAAGAGACCGGTTGAGAAATGAAGACATCAGGGAAAAAGTGGGTACGACATAAGTACTAGACTTCATCAAGAAACAACAAATTAAATGATTTGGCCACGTAAATAGATTACCAACAGACAGTGCACCTCAAAGAGCAGTGCTGCTCCGATACAATGGGTACAAAGCAATTGGCCGGCTACGAAAAGATGGACCTCAGAGATAACAGAGGCAACGAAAGAGACGAAGAGCATACAAGGGCCCGTTTTAGAAACTTCTTCTTGACCTGACGCTGTGATGCAAAACAGGATTCGAGAAAGAAAGAAAGTCGAGAGCCTTACCTCTATTCTACAGAGACGCCCAATTCAGCCATGACTTTTTTCTTCTTTGAACGCTCCATATCGACCACTTGTTAAACCACTCTTTGTGATTTCTATGTGATCTGAGCCAACAAACCAACAGAAACACCAACACGATTTCTATGTGATCTTCCCAACAAACCAACAGAAACACCAACACGATTTGTATGTGATCTTCCCAACAAACCAACAGAAACACCAACACGATTTCTATGTGATTTCCAACAAACCAACAAACACCAACACGTTGTTGTATCTTCCCAACAAACCAACAGAAACACCAACACGATTTCTATGTGATCTTCCCAACAAACCAACAGAAACACCAACACGATTTCTATGTGATCTTCCCAACAAACCAACAGAAACACCAACACGATTTGTATGTGATCTTCCCAACAAACCAACGGAAACACCAACAATATCCCATCAGCAAACTAAACAGAAAACAGAACACAACAATCTTTCGCCGAAGAGCAAGTCACTGCAGGCTCAACCATCACATGCACAGAATAAAGCATGCTCAGACTGCACAGTGTGCATGTCCTACAGAAACACAGAATCCAGAGCAGCACATCCAGCAATCTTGTCCATCATACATATAACCAACTAAACGAAATATGGCCTCATGAACGAAGCTTACAGAGAAAGCTATGGGGAACTCTCGAGGAACTCCAACTGACATGCAGCTTCATAGAGGCAAACCATCTCATGGTTTAGACGAGCATACGACACCGAACGCAAGACGAAGTATGTGATCTGAGCCAAAAAACGACTGTACTTGTGCCAGTTATGCGCCTACAAGTAGTCCAGCACATCCGATTTCTGCGATGCTTTTTATTTACTAGGTAGCTTCCTAGTCACATACCTAAGTCGTCTTTACGATATGCATTGTAGGTCGCAGTGGTACTATTCTTTATTCCCCCTGCCGACCCCAGCAACACACAAGGGATCCTTGACTATGAAGATATCATTTTGATCTAACATAGTATTTCTTTCAATATAGTGTGCCAGTTCCTATCTAGCCGTTTCTTTTATAAACTCTATAGCCACATTCTTACACATTTCACAGACAAGTGTTTCAAGAAGCAATTAGTTTCGCTTGAATTACTAACATTCCTTACAGACTTAACTCAGTAATTACTTTTTACCTCATGTCAGGAAATATCTCTGTAGGGGTATGTAGCTTAAGTGGTCGTGATGAACTCGAGCACAACCCAAGTGTACCTGGTTCAAATACCGCGGTGGGCAATTTGGAAGAAAATTTGTTCTCGTGGAGTTTTACGAACGGTAAGTATAGACCTCACTGTTCAGAAAGCAATGACAAACTACTGAGTGTATAAGTGGTGCCTGGATATTAGAAAAGAACCTAAACTGTTTAACGAAGACTACCACAAACTCGACAGACAAGCACAGACTAACATCTTCAGACTCAGGATAGAGCATAACAGACTGAACAAACACCTACACAGGATACGATTGTCCCCATCCCTTTGTGTCCTGTGACACCGCTAATAAAACCACAGAACATGTCCTGCAAGAGCGCCCTCTGTATGTCCTCATTAGAAAGGAATGGTGGCCCTACAATCCAACATTACATTCAAAACTACATGGCACCAGAGATGAGCTCCAGACAACAGTCGACTTCATCATAAGAACACGTCTAACGATATCATCATCAAAACTACATGGCACTAGAGATGAGCTTCAGACAACAGTCGACTTCATCATAAGAACACGTCTAACGATATCATCATCAAAACAATGTTGCACAAGAAGACAGACAGAAAGTCGATTCTCTAAGAAAGTTAACTATGACTCTTCAATACTGGCATGTAGCCCGTATTTTAGTTCTGATTATCATAACAGGATCAGAATGAAGCCGCTAACTAGTGACTTCTTAGTCAGTTTGTATATAATAGCTCGGATAGTAGAAGCGTCGCTTTACTGATGCTCTTTTATTAATTATATGCATGGATATAGAAAAGTCGCTTTACTGATGCCTCTTTGTTAACTTATGTTATAGCAGATATAGAAAGTGCTTTACTCGTAGCTCTTAAGATAGTTAGACTATATGCGATAAGATGAGCTAGCAACATGTGCTTCATTGAAGTCTACTGTTTATAATACAGGCATCAAGAAGCTCGACATACTGTCGACTCTATGATAGTCTAACGTATATATCAACGATCATCAGAAGCGCTTCAGCAAGTCTTGTTCATTATGACGTTAACATACATACAGCTACGGCATAGAGATAGCTCCTTAGAAACAGTCGTCATCTGAACAGTCTAATGATTCATCATAAAACAGTGTTAGCAAGAGAAGAGAAAGTGTTGTAGTTGACCGTCTTTGTTAGTTTGTTATATAGCGGATATAGAAGCCACTTTACTGTGCTCTTTGTTAGTTTGTTATATAGCGGATATAGAAGCCACTTTACTGTGCTCTTTGTTAGTTTGTTATATAGCGGATATAGAAGCTCTTTACTGTGCCTTTGTTAGTTTGTTATATAGCGGATATAGAAGCTGCTTTACTGTGCCCTTTGTTAGTTTGTTATATAGCGGATATAGAAGCTGCTTTACTGTGCTCTTGTTATTTGATAGCGGATATAGAAGCTTACTGTGCCTTGTTATTTTATATAGCGGATATAGAAGCCCTTTACTGTGCCTTTGTTAGTTTGTTATATAGCGGATATAGAAGCTGCTTTACTGTGCTCTTTGTTAGTTTGTTATATAGCGGATATAGAAGTCTCTTTACTGTGCTCTTTGTTAGTTTGTTATATAGCGGATATAGAAGCTGCTTTACTGTGCTCTTTGTTAGTTTGTTATATAGCGGATATAGAAGCCGCTTTACTGTGCTCTTTGTTAGTTTGTTATATAGCGGATATAGAAGTCTCTTTACTGTGCTCTTTGTTAGTTTGTTATATAGCGGATATAGAAGCCTTTACTGTGCCTTGTTATTGTTAGATAGAAGCCTTTCCTTTGTTAGTTTGTTATATAGCGGATATAGAAGTCACTTTACTGTGCTCTTTGTTAGTTTGTTATATAGATATAGCGTTACTGCCTGTTAGTGTTATATAGCGGATATAGAAGCCGCTTTACTGTGCTCTTTGTTAGTTTGTTATATAGCGGATATAGAAGCCGCTTTACTGTGCTCTTTGTTAGTTTGTTATATAGCGGATATAGAAGTCACTTTACTGTGCCCTTTGTTAGTTTGTTATATAGCGGATATAGAAGCTGCTTTACTGTGCTCTTTGTTAGTTTGTTATATAGCGGATATAGAAGCCTTTACTGTGCCCTTTGTTAGTTTGTTATATAGCGGATATAGAAGTCACTTTACTGTGCTCTTTGTTAGTTTGTTATATAGCATATAGGTCACTTATGCCTGAGTTGTAAAAGCGATATAGCCTTTACTGTGCCCTTTGTTAGTTTGTTATATAGCGGATATAGAAGTCACTTTACTGTGCTCTTTGTTAGTTTGTTATATAGCGGATATAGAAGTCTTTACTGTGCCTTTGTTAGTTTGTTATATAGCGGATATAGAAGCTGCTTTACTGTGCTCTTTGTTAGTTTGTTATATAGCGGATATAGAAGCTGCTTTACTGTGCTCTTTGTTAGTTTGTTATATAGCGGATATAGAAGCTGCTTTACTGTGCTCTTTGTTAGTTTGTTATATAGCGGATATAGAAGCTGCTTTACTGTGCTCTTTGTTAGTTTGTTATATAGCGGATATAGAAGCTGCTTTACTGTGCTCTTTGTTAGTTTGTTATATAGCGGATATAGAAGCTGCTTTACTGTGCTCTGTTATTTGTTATATGATAAGTCTTACTGGCCTTGTTAGTTTGTTATATAGCGGATATAGAAGTGCTTTACTGTGCCCTTTGTTAGTTTGTTAATAGCGGATATAGAAGTCACTTTACTGTGCTCTTTGTTAGTTTGTTATATAGCGGATATAGAAGCTGCTTTACTGTGCTCTTTGTTAGTTTGTTATATAGCGGATATAGAAGTCACTTTACTGTGCTCTTTGTTAGTTTGTTATATAGCGGATATAGAAGCTGCTTTACTGTGCTCTTTGTTAGTTTGTTATATAGCGGATATAGAAGCTGCTTTACTGTGCTCTTTGTTAGTTTGTTATATAGCGGATATAGAAGTCACTTTACTGTGCCCTTTGTTAGTTTGTTATATAGCGGATATAGAAGCTGCTTTACTGTGCTCTTTGTTAGTTTGTTATATAGCGGATATAGAAGCCGCTTTACTGTGCTCTTTGTTAGTTTGTTATATAGCGGATATAGAAGCCGCTTTACTGTGCTCTTTGTTAGTTTGTTATATAGCGGATATAGAAGCCGCTTTACTGTGCTCTTTGTTAGTTTGTTATATAGCGGATATAGAAGTCACTTTACTGTGCTCTTTGTTAGTTTGTTATATAGCGGATATAGAAGCCTCTTTACTGTGCTCTTTGTTAGTTTGTTATATAGCGGATATAGAAGCACTTTACTGTGCCTTTGTTAGTTTGTTATATAGCGGATATAGAAGTCACTTTACTGTGCTCTTTGTTAGTTTGTTATATAGCGGATATAGAAGCCGCTTTACTGTGCCCTTTGTTAGTTTGTTATATAGCGGATATAGAAGCCGCTTTACTGTGCTCTTTGTTAGTTTGTTATATAGCGGATATAGAAGTCACTTTACTGTGCTCTTTGTTAGTTTGTTATATAGCGGATATAGAAGCCGCTTTACTGTGCTCTTGTTTGTTATATCGATATAGCCACTGCTTGTTTGTATATAGCGGATATAGAAGTCACTTTACTGTGCTCTTTGTTAGTTTGTTATATAGCGGATATAGAAGTCACTTTACTGTGCTCTTTGTTAGTTTGTTATATAGCGGATATAGAAGCCGCTTTACTGTGCTCTTTGTTAGTTTGTTATATAGCGATAGTTACTCTTGTTTTGTTATATAGCGGATATAGATCCTTTACTGTGCCCTTTGTTAGTTTGTTATATAGCGGATATAGAAGCCGCTTTACTGTGCTCTTTGTTAGTTTGTTATATAGCGGATATAGAAGCTGCTTTACTGTGCTCTTTGTTAGTTTGTTATATAGCGGATATAGAAGTCACTTTACTGTGCTCTTTGTTAGTTTGTTATATAGCGATAGCGCACTGTGCTTGTTATTGAATAGCGTAGAAGCCGCTTTACTGTTTGTTGTTGTTACAAGAGCTCTTTTGTCTTGTTAGTTTGTTATATAGCGGATATAGAAGTCACTTTACTGTGCTCTTTGTTAGTTTGTTATATAGCGGATAATTAGAGTTTATAGGATAAAGCCGCTTTACTGTGCTCTTTGTTAGTTTGTTATATAGCGGAATGAGTCACTTACTGTCTTGTTAGTTGAAAGCGATATGCGCTTTACTGTGCTCTTTGTTAGTTTGTTATATAGCGGATATAGAAGCCGCTTTACTGTGCTCTTTGTTAGTTTGTTATATAGCGGATATAGAAGCCGCTTTACTGTGCTCTTTGTTAGTTTGTTATATAGCGGATATAGAAGCTGCTTTACTGTGCTCTTTGTTAGTTTGTTATATAGCGGATATAGAAGCTGCTTTACTGTGCTCTTTGTTAGTTTGTTACATAGCGGATATAGAAGCTGCTTTACGTCGAGGCACACTTCTTTCAACCTAAGGACGAACCTTGTTTTGGTTAAATCAGAGCGTGTAGGCCAACAAACATGAAAATAAAAAATAAAAACTTCTCTCGGAGAGTCCAAGTTATATGTTAAGAAACTACTTAACATGTCGTCTGTATCTTATGTATGGAGACTTAACTAGTCGTCTGTTTCTTATGTATGTAGACTTAACATGTCTGTTTCTTATGTATGTAGACTTAACATGTCTGTTTCTTATGTATGTAGACTTAACATGTCTGTTTCTTATGTATGTAGACTTAACATGTCTGTTTCTTATGTATGTAGACTTAACATGTCTGTTTCTTATTGTATGGAGACTTAACATGTCTGTTTCTTATTGTATGGAGGATTAACATGTCTGTTTCTTATTGTATGGAGAATTAACATGTCTTCGATGGACAGCAGATGGGAAGAGAAGGTCCGGACGTCCTAGAGAAAAATGAAGAAGAACTGTGTAAAGAGGGATGGCAGATTGTGGCGTGACATGATAAAGAATCGGGAAAAAATCGGTGGAAAGGCAACAATATAAATTATTTGTAGAAACCGCACGTTTCAAACGTAACACAAGGGGGATATAGATAGATGTAAACAGTGCCTACTTTGCTATTATTTGATCATTTCTTCTCAAGCTATGACCAACCTCAGCCCTCAGTAACATAAGACCGATTATCTTATCCAACAAATCGGAAATTCCTGTTAGATGTAGGCTGGTTTTGTATATGTTTGATAGAACACTCTACGCTTTTTTGCAATTTTACTCAATTCTATGAGTCTGGGGTTATTTATTGATGATAAATATTAATAATACTGATATTCCTTAGCTTGAAATTAACTTGTTACATTAATATAACTTTGATTTAGTTTGTTGTGTTGTTTTAAAAATGAAGTAGTCTATATACAACAATACTAGAATGCGAGGTCACGCGCCAGTTGTGGTCTTATTTTCTATAATTTTTACCTGAGCCCACCGGTCGTATATTTATTGGAGGCCATGGCCCAACATATCTCCATCTTCTCCTTCTTATAACAGTTGTTATAGTGGTTGACCAGACATTTCTCTGATTTCATCACTTCTCCTGAACTCGTCCTTTTGATGCTCATTATTTTCCAGACATCTATTCTCAAATGAATTAAAATGATCTCTATACTTTAGTAATTTCCACTCTCGCTGACATATGTTAGAAGCTAATTTACGACCAGACTAAATCCTTTTAATACAGTCTCAGGCGTTGACGATGCGACGCTAACCGATTATTACTAATTCGCTCTTTTAAATTTTGTTTTCGCTGGCTTGTTTTTCTTCCATTATTAAGTTAACTATGCCTGGCTACTCCTAACAGTGAGGTTATTACTCTGAAACCTGTAACCATAGAGACGCTTGTCTGATTAAGTCAAAGCTTTCCTAGCGGGTTAGTCGGATTAAGCAGATGTCAAAACGGAATTGTGTGGGTGTCTACAAAGTTGTATTTTTGTCTCTCTATGTTGATGTCCGTCACATGCCAGAAAGTCCATACAATGAACTCTATAAAAAAATCTGGTTTTAATTCGATTTTTAATCAATATATTGAGTTCTTTTATTCCGCATAGAGATATGATATCTATATTGAGTTGTTTTAATTCGTACAGTGATATTTGTAGTGAGTTCTTTTAATCCGTACAGTGATGTCTATAGTAAGTTCTTTTAATTCGTACAGTGATATCTATAGTGAGTTCTTATAATCCGTACAGTGATATATATACAATGAGTTCTTTTAATTCGTACAGTGATGTCTATATTGGGTTCTTTTAATTCGTACAGTGATATCTGTAGTGAGTTCTTATAATCCGTACAGTGATATATATATAGTGAGTTCTTTTAATTCGTACAGTGATATCTATAGTGAGTTCTTATAATCCGTACAGTGATATATATACAGTGAGTTCTTTTAATTCGTACAGTGATGTCTATATTGGGTTCTTTTAATCCGTACAGTGATATCTATAGTGAGTTCTTTTAATTCGTACAGTGATATCTATAGTGAGTTCTTATAATCCGTACAGTGATATATATAGTGAGTTCTTTTAATTCGTACAGTGATGTCTATAGTGAGTTCTTTTAATTCGTACAGTGATATCTATAGTGAGTTCTTTTAATCCGTACAGTGATATCTATAGTGAGTTCTTTTAATTCGTACAGTGATATCTATAGTGAGTTCTTTTAATTCGTACAGTGATATCTATAGTGAGTTCTTTTAATTCGTACAGTGATTCAAGTAGTAGCATGTTCATTGCAGAACGTCGCATTCATCACCGCCGGCCTGAAAAGTTATCTGTCTCTTGCAAGTTCTCCGGCCTCTTCTAGCGTCGTGTTCAAGGTTTCTTTGATGTCCTGCTGCCACCTTCGCCTTGGTCGTTCCCTGCCTCGTATTCCAGGAACCAAGCCTTCCATTACCATTCTCTCCAAACAGTTGTGGCATTTAATGAGGTCAAAAATGTTCATCTTCCAGGACATGATGTTATTTATGAGCCAATGCTCCTTGATATGCAGGTCTTGTAGGATGTCTTTGTTTTTCTCTTCTCTGTCCAGGATGTTCTAAGAACTTTTTTTTTATAGTACATTGTTTCAAAAGTTTCGTAAAGTGATTAAAATAATTAATTTAAATATTTGTAATTAGTATTTTCCTGTACGGAAATGGATAAGACCAAGTTCGCACCAATATAAATAAAAATAATAATAATATTAATAATAATAATAATAATACATCTCGTACCTTCATGCGTTATATAAGGCATGCTTGCAATTTCTCCATTCTGCTCTTTCCTGGATAACTCGCTCAATCTCATCCATGGAAATGAGACCAATATTTCTTGCCAAGTTCACACCAACTTGGTTTATCTGTTCACACCGGACATCTTGTACAGAACAGAAAGTTTTTCAGGACTGCTGTCATGTAAGTCAAGTTTCAGAAGAGACAAGCTACTTGATGATGATGACATATATAACAGAGAGCAAATTTATATAATTAACATGAGAATAAGATATAACATTAAAAATAATAGAAAATATAAACCTAACAGATAATATATATATATATATAGAGAGAGAGTGCTGGTAAACATTAGCGCAACACAAAGATAATATTCTTCTTCTTCTGTGGTCTCACTAGACTGGGATTTCGGATTCTCTAATATAGACCACCGTCTGCCTTAGATTGTCTGCCCCGATATACAGTTTTTCTTGGATGCTGGTGTAAGTGGGCCACCTCTTTCTTCTCAGTTCTCAGGTCTGCATACTGGGGGCAGTTCTGTAGGATATGCTCTGTTGTCAAACTCGTCCCAAACCACAGGGGCACAGATTGTTGGTACCTATCTTGAATCTCGTGTACAGGTGATGTCTCATTCTGTTGTGACCCGTCCGGAGGCGAAGTATGAATGTCTGGTCCCTTCTGGACAGTTGGTAATATCCATCGTTCTTGTGTTTTGGGTGTTCTTTCTCCCACTTTCATTTGTAGTGCCCTCTGGCGATGGTTTTTGCTTCTTCATAACTGACCATGTTGTCATCTTGGGGCATTCCTGCTCCTCTTTAGCCAGTCTGTCAGCATCTTCATTCCTCTTGATCTTGCAGTGTAGAGCATCACTGGATTACTACGCTCTCGGAATCATGAGACAACTGGGCTAAGGTTGACTTGAGATCACTTAGTTCTGTGTTCCTTTCAGATGTCAGTGCTGAGATAGCAGACAATGCGTCTGTCAATAGCATTATTGTTCCATGTATTAAGCCAGCGTTTCCCAAAATGATATCCGCCGGGGGTCACCGAGGTACGTACATTGGGTCATCAAGCGCTTGAAGAAATTTTCAACATGATCTTCGACATTTCAAACAGAAAAAATAAATTTAAAAACATGTATAAAAACAGTAGTAAACTAGTTCTGCTGCGAAATCAAAGGACCTGGACTAGACCGGAGTCTAAGTGTCTGATAGAACATAATGAAAGATCATTTGAAGTTTCCCCACAGTATGAGAACATTGTTTACTATTGTAACACTCATATAATCCATTCCTGTCTATTTTCATATAATCCATTCCTGTCTATTTTCATATAATCCATTCCTGTCTATTTTCATATATAAACGTTTAGGGTCCTCGTCAGCAAAATGTATTTAAAAGGGGTCCGCAAAATGCAAAGTTTGGGGACCGCTGTATTAAACAAAGACAATATAAAAAGTACGTAACAGAATAAGACAGATCTGTGAAAACATTAAAAGAACAAATAAAGCTAAAACATCAAACCCCGAGCACATATAAAATCTAACAGACAAAAAAAAAACAACATCGGAAAGCACAAACAAAGAGTGCGAGCAAGTCAGTTTTGAAACGAGCTTAAACATATATATATATATATTGTCATTTTTCTAAATCCATCTTCAACGAACATCAACAAGGCTTCACAAGAATCCTTTAGAAAATTGGAAATTCCACATTAAAAAAATGGCCGCGATTTTTGCCAGCCAACCCGCTCTCTGTTTTTTTAATTTTCTGTTCTGTAATTTTCATATTGATTTCTTATTTGTTTTGTTAATCTGACGACTGCATCAAGAGAATGAACGTTTTCATTTTTTGATATTGAGATAAGCAAGTGTCTGATGATTATTTTCTTTCTGATTTGTTTGAAGATGTGGGTTGAGAATTATTTTGTGTCTGTAAAATGTCATTTATTCAATGGAAGAAAACAAGAAATAGATAAGAAAAGTATTCTTTCTTCTTCATCTTGTTTGTTCTTCTTCTTTTTTCTTCTTTCTTTCTTATTTTCTTCTTTCTTTCTTATTTCTTCTATTTCTTATTTTTCTTCTTTCCTTCTTATTTTTCTTCTTTCTTTCTTATTTTTCTTCTTTCTTTCTTATTTTTCTTCTTTCTTTCTTATTTTTCTTCTTTCTTTCTTATTTTTCTTCTTTCCTTTTTTTTCTTTTCCTTCTTATTTTTCTTCTTTCTTTCTTATTTTTCTTCTTACTTTCTTATTTTCTTCTTTCCTTCTTATTTTTCTTCTTTCCTTCTTATTTTCTTCTTTCTTTCTTCTTTTTCTTCTTTCTTTCTTATTTTTCTTCTTTCCTTCTTATTTTCTTCTTTCTTTCTTCTTTTTCTTCTTTCTTTCTTATTTTTCTTCTTTCCTTCTTATTTTTCTTCTTTCTTTCTTATTTTTCTTCTTTCCTTCTTATTTTTCTTTCTTTCTCCTTATTTTTCTTCTTTCTTTCTTATTTTTCTTCTTTCCTTCTTATTTTTCTTCTTTCTTTCTTATTTTTCTTCTTTCCTTCTTATTTTTCTTCTTTCCTTCTTATTTTTCTTCTTCTTTTTCTTCTTTCTTCTTTCTTTTCTTCTTCTTATTTTTCTTCTTTCTTTCTTATTTTTCTTCTTTCTTCTTATTTTCTTCTACTCTTTTCCTCTTTTCGTCTCTTCCTTCTTATTTTTCTTCTACTTCTTCACATTTCAACTCTAGCTACTATTCTTAACCAATGCTTTCCAAGTCATCCTATTCAGGTCTTTTTATTAAATTTCTCTCCTCTCTCATTTTCTAGCATTTCTCAACTCCCTCTCCATGTGTTCTAGTTCTTTCCTTCTTCTATTACTCTGGTTTCATCAGGCTGTCTCTATGCTGTCATTCTTCATGTGTCCTATCCATCTCCACCTTATACACCTTATATCTCGTTCCACCCGCCGTTGTCCTGCTCTACCCCACAATTCCCTGTGTGTGATCCTGTCATACCATCGTAGATGGAGTATCCTGCGCAGGCATCTTCTTCTTTTGCGATCAACTTTTGCTATGCGACTACTCCGGTATGTGTCATAAACAGGGCGGTACGCTTGAGGTCTTCACCGGTTCCCCATAGTTTGTCTTGTAGGGTTGTTTCTGTTGGCCAGATCTCCAATCACTCACTACCCAGACTAGGGCAGTCTTGCAGGATGTGCTCTGGGGACTGCTTAGGTGCTCCACAGGTGCCTGAGACCCATTCTCTGGAGGTGTGCTCTGAGACTGCAGTGTCCGTTCTAAGTCTGAAGACTGTGGTCTGTGCTTTTCTGTTTAGTGTATTTATACTGTCGTGCTCTGGGTTGTATCCTCCATTTGTTTTCTCCAGATCATTTTCCTGGATTGTTTCAGGAGAGTCTTGCGCAGGCATCTATTGATGAATGTCTGCAACTTGATGATGCTCTCTTTACTTGTTCGTCATGTCTCCATATAGAAGAAGAACCTCAACATGAAGAAAGTATTACTTTTATTATATTATATTCTAACGTCTGTGGAGTGTGGGGACCACAAGGGAAACACAGAACAGTACCACTGCGACCTACAAGGTATGTCGTAAAAGGCGACTGATGTAGGACATAGGAAGCTACCCTAGTAAATAAAAAGCATCGCAGAAATCGGATGTGCTGGCCTACTTGTAGGCGCATAACTGGCACAGAGTACAATTGTTCTTAGGCTCAGATCACATACATTTTACAAAGAGTGGTTTAACAAGTAGTCGATATGGAGCGTTAGAAGATAAAGAAGACTATGCGGAAATGGAAATGACCGAACTAGCATAAAACTGTGTTATTAAAAAAAGGCCATTTTTCAGAAGGTGGTACTTTCTCCTCCCTTCCTTTCCTTAACCGTTGCCTCCGATAACATAAGGCCGGCCGGCTCAGGTAAAAATTCACTACAATCAGGACCCCAATCGAGCCCAGGCAAATGTGAGCACGGCAAGAACTAACGGTAATGATGAGGCAGGCACCAGTGCAGAGCGAACATGCATGAGGGCGATGCATGAGTGGGCCCACCGGTGGGCAAAAGTGCATGGCACGGCAAGCACGGCAGGCACGGCAAGCACGGCAGGCGAGAGGGTGTGCGGACCACCCAAATGTGCAGAAGAACTGGAAAGCCCAGTAGAGGTGAAGCCAGTGCGCGTTTCCGATCGCAGGGAACTAATGCTGCCTTGTAGTTTGATTGGGGACAATCAAAAGCTAGCGGAGCAAACCGTACACAAAACTGGACGGGCGGCAAACCAAGTAGTCCATTAAAAAGCCCGGGTTCGCTTGGTAGATGACGCTCATCAGCCCGTTAGGGCAGACCATCTAAAGGTCGATGTCCTAAAAGAAAATAGCAACCTGCTGCCTTGCAGGTTTGGCTGGGACAGCAAAGGGCTAACGGAGAGCGAACCCAGTAAACGCTGGTTGAAACCAAACACACAACTGAAAGATAAACACCAGAGTCCAAATGGTACTGAAGGTTGTGCACGTACATCCGTTCTTGATGTTTGGCTATTTATATATCACATTAGAATGATAAAAACGTCATTAAGAACGATCGACAGAAGAAGACCCCAATCGTCGCGTGACCTAGCATTCTAGTATTGTTAGATATATACTCGTACAAATTCATGTTAAAAGCAACACAACGTTCTAAATGAAGGTTATATTATGTTGCAAGTTAAGTTTAACAATAAGA
>CM036765.1:8899040-8906540 GCA_020796225.1 Arion vulgaris
CCTGGTTTCGGTCTCAATACATTTAGTTTATATTCATGACATTCGTCAGAGAGGAAAGCACTATCAATATCTCCATCGACAATCGCCCACTAAAACAAATAAAAGATTTCACGTATCTGAGGAGCATTTTTCAGCAAATGGAAGAATAACTAATGAAATTCAACACAGATGCAACAAAGCAAATCAAATGATGGGACAAATGGCGCCAATTTTAAAATGCAAACACGTCACCGTGAACACAAAAGAGCAATATTCAACACAATCTTTCTCCCCAATTATGTTACCAGTGCCAAACCTGGACGCTGACAACAAACGATAGAAGAAAACTAGTCACGACAGAAATGAAGTGTCTACGCAGAATGCTGGGAGTAACAAGAAGAGACGGTTGAGAAATGAAGACATCAGGAAAAAGTGAGTACAACATCAGTACTAGACTTCATCAAGAAACAACAAATTAAATGGTTCGGCCACATAAGCAGATTGCTCCGATACAATGGGTACAAAGCAAAAGGCCGGCCACGCAAAAGATGGACATCAGAGATAAAAGAGGCGACAAAAGACACTATCTCCTATCATACAAGGGCCCGTTTTAGAAATTTCTTCTTGACTTGACGCTGTGAGGCAAACAGTTTTAGAAATCTCTTCTTGACCTGACGCTGTGAGGCAAACAGTTTTAGAAATCTATTCTTGACCTGACGCTGTGAGGCAAACAGTTTTAGAAATCTATTCTTGACCTGACGCTGTGAGGCAAACAGTTTTAGAAATCTCTTCTTGACCTGACGCTGTGAGGCAAACAGTTTTAGAAATCTCTTCTTGACCTGACGCTGTGAGGCAAACAGTTTTAGAAATCTCTTCTTGACCTGACGCTGAGAGGCAAACAGTTTTAGAAATCTCTTCTTGACCTGACGCTGTGGGCAAACAGTTTTAGAAATTTCTTCTTGACCTGACGCTGTGAGGCAAACAGTTTTAGAAATCTATTCTTGACCTGACGCTGTGAGGCAAACAGTTTTAGAAATCTATTCTTGTCCTGACGCTGTGAGGCAAACAGTTTTAGAAATCTCTTCTTGACCTGACGCTGTGAGGCAAACAGTTTTAGAAATCTCTTCTGACCTGACGCTGTGAGGCAAACAGTTTTAGAAATCTCTTCTTGACCTGACGCTGTTAGGCAAACAGTTTTAGAAATCTCTTCTTGACCTGACGCTGTGAGGCAAACAGTTTTAGAAATTTCTTCTTGACCTGATGCTGTGAGGCAAACAGTTTTAGAAATCTCTTCTTGACCTGACGCTGTAAGGCAAACAGTTTTAGAAATCTCTTCTTGACCTGATGCTGTGAGGCAAACAGGATTGGAGAAAAGAAGAAGAGAAAAAACAATCTTAAGATATATTAGGCACTTGTGTTGCCGGTGCTCGCAAGGAGCAAATAATAGTAACATGCGACCTACAAGGCATGTCGTAGAGGCGAGTGAGGTAGGGAACTAGGAAGGTACCTAGTAAATAAAGCGTTGCTGAAATCGGATGTGCTGGCCTACTTGTAGGCGCATAACTTCACACGTACTATCGCTCTTAGGCTCAGATCACATACAAATCACACAGAGTGGTTGACAAGGGGTCGATATTGAGCGTTCGAAGAAGAAGAAGCTATATTAACTTTAAGGGAGGTGGGTGTCCATATAGCGAAGTGGTTGACAAAGACGTTTGTGGTGAAGGTGGGAGGAGGAGTAGTTAAGACGTTTGTCTTGCGTTCGGTAAGTTGTGGGTGCGAACTCGCAGATCGATAGAACATGTTGTACATATTGAGACTAACTCTGTCATGAAAACTGCACTGTTGTACATATTGAGACTAACTCTGTCATGAAAACTGCACTGTTGTACATATTGAGACTAACTCTGTCATGAAAACTGCACTGTTGTACACATTGAGACTAACTCTGTCATGAAAACTGCACTGTTGTACACATTGAGACTAACTCTGTCATGAAAACTGCACTGTTGTACACATTGAGACTAACTCTGTCATGAAAACTGCACTGTTGTACACATTGAGACTAACTCTGTCATGAAAACTGCACTGTTGTACACATTGAGACTAACTCTGTCATGAAAACTGCACTGTTGTACACATTGAGACTAACTCTGTCATGAAAACTGCACTGTTGTACACATTGAGACTAACTCTGTCATGAAAACTGCACTGTTGTACACATTGAGACTAACTCTGTCATGAAAACTGCACTGTTGTACACATTGAGACTAACTCTGTCATGAAAACTGCACTGTTGTACATATTGAGACTAACTCTGTCATGAAAACTGCACTGTTGTACATATTGAGACTAACTCTGTCATGAAAACTGCACTGTTGTACACATTGAGACTAACTCTGTCATGAAAACTGCACTGTTGTACACATTGAGACTAACTCTGTCATGAAAACTGCACTGTTGTACACATTGAGACTAACTCTGTCATGAAAACTGCACTGTTGTACACATTGAGACTAACTCTGTCATGAAAACTGCACTGTTGTACACATTGAGACTAACTCTGTCATGAAAACTGCACTGTTGTACACATTGAGACTAACTCTGTCATGAAAACTGCACTGTTGTACACATTGAGACTAACTCTGTCATGAAAACTGCACTGTTGTACACATTGAGACTAACTCTGTCATGAAAACTGCACTGTTGTACACATTGAGACTAACTCTGTCATGAAAACTGCACTGTTGTACACATTGAGACTAACTCTGTCATGAAAACTGCACTGTTGTACACATTGAGACTAACTCTGTCATGAAAACTGCACTGTTGTACACATTGAGACTAACTCTGTCATGAAAACTGCACTGTTGTACACATTGAGACTAACTCTGTCATGAAAACTGCACTGTTGTACACATTGAGACTAACTCTGTCATGAAAACTGCACTGTTGTACACATTGAGACTAACTCTGTCATGAAAACTGCACTGTTGTACACATTGAGACTAACTCTGTCATGAAAACTGCACTGTTGTACACATTGAGACTAACTCTGTCATGAAAACTGCACTGTTGTACACATTGAGACTAACTCTGTCATGAAAACTGCACTGTTGTACACATTGAGACTAACTCTGTCATGAAAACTGCACTGTTGTACACATTGAGACTAACTCTGTCATGAAAACTGCACTGTTGTACACATTGAGACTAACTCTGTCATGAAAACTGCACTGTTGTACACATTGAGACTAACTCTGTCATGAAAACTGCACTGTTGTACACATTGAGACTAACTCTGTCATGAAAACTGCACTGTTGTACACATTGAGACTAACTCTGTCATGAAAACTGCACTGTTGTACACATTGAGACTAACTCTGTCATGAAAACTGCACTGTTGTACACATTGAGACTAACTCTGTCATGAAAACTGCACTGTTGTACACATTGAGACTAATTCTGTCATGAAAACTGCACTGTTGTACACATTGAGACTAACTCTGTCATGAAAACTGCACTGTTGTACACATTGAGACTAACTCTGTCATGAAAACTGCACTGTTGTACACATTGAGACTAACTCTGTCATGAAAACTGCACTGTTGTACACATTGAGACTAACTCTGTCATGAAAACTGCACTGTTGTACACATTGAGACTAACTCTGTCATGAAAACTGCACTGTTGTACACATTGAGACTAACTCTGTCATGAAAACTGCACTGTTGTACACATTGAGACTAACTCTGTCATGAAAACTGCACTGTTGTACACATTGAGACTAACTCTGTCATGAAAACTGCACTGTTGTACACATTGAGACTAACTCTGTCATGAAAACTGCACTGTTGTACACATTGAGACTAACTCTGTCATGAAAACTGCACTGTTGTACTCATTGAGACTAACTCTGTCATGAAAACTGCACTGTTGTACACATTGAGACTAACTCTGTCATGAAAACTGCACTGAAATGGACACCAGAGGGTAAACAAAATGGTGGAAGACCCCCCAAAGAACCTGGAGGGAGAACAGTAGAACAAGAACTGAAAAAAATGAATCATAGCTGGAACACAATACAGAGAACGGACAAGAATACAGAGAACGGGTAAGAATACAGAGAACGGACAAGAATACAGAGAACGGGTAAGAATACAGAGAATGGCGAAGAATACAGAGAACGGACAAGAATACAGAGAACGGACAAGAATACAGAGAACGGCTAAGAATACAGAGAACGGACAAGAATACAGAGAACGGACAAGAATACAGAGAACGGACAAGAATACAGAGAACGGACAAGAATACAGAAGACGGACAAGAATACAGAGAACGGACAAGAATACAGAGAACGGACAAGAATACAGAGAACTGATAAGAATACAGAGAACGGCTAAGAATACAGAGAACGCCTAGGAATACAGAGAACGGCTAAGAATACAGAGAACGGACAAGAATACAGAGAACGGACAAGAATACAGAAGACGGACAAGAATACAGAAGACGGACAAGAATACAGAGAACGGACAAGAATACAGAGAACGGACAAGAATACAGAGAACGGACAAGAATACAGAGAACGGACAAGAATACAGAGAACGGACAAGAATACAGAGAACGGACAAGAATACAGAGAACGGACAAGAATACAGAGAACGGACAAGAATACAGAGAACGGACAAGAATACAGAGAACGGACAAGAATACAGAGAACGGACAAGAATACAGAGAACGGACAAGAATACAGAGAACGGACAAGAATACAGAGAACGGACAAGAATACAGAGAACGGACAAGAATACAGAGAACGGACAAGAATACAGAGAACGGACAAGAATACAGAGAACGGACAAGAATACAGAGAACGGACAAGAATACAGAGAACGGACAAGAATACAGAGAACGGACAAGAATACAGAGAACGGACAAGAATACAGAGAACTGACAAGAATACAGAGAACGGACAAGAATACAGAGAACGGACAAGAATACAGAGAACGGACAAGAATACAGAGAACGGACAAGAATACAGAGAACGGACAAGAATACAGAGAACGGACAAGAATACAGAGAACGGACAAGAATACAGAGAACGGACAAGAATACAGAGAACGGACAAGAATACAGAGAACGGACAAGAATACAGAGAACGGACAAGAATACAGAGAACGGACAAGAATACAGAGAACGGACAAGAATACAGAGAACGGACAAGAATACAGAGAACGGACAAGAATTCAGAGAACGGTGTGTATTTGTTGCTGTACTACTTTTTCTTCTTCTTCTTCATCGAACGCTCCATATTGAATATCGACCACTTCTTAACCACGCTGTGTGATCTGTATGTGATCTGAGCCTAAGAGCGATTGCAGGTCGTGTCAGTTATGCGCCTACTTGTCTTCTTCTTCGCGTTCGTTCTTTACCACCAATTTTAATCACTCTTTGTGATATGTTTGATCTTACCAAGAACGTGTATATGTTGCACATTGGTTTGGTAGGCCCCTAAACGCATAGACTTCTATACATTTAGGAATTGTGCTCTGATTTCAGCCTAGCCTCCTCAGTCGCCTCTTACGACACGCGGGGCAGGTAACAGTGGCTCTATTCTTTACACCCCAAATTTGGGCCTCGTAGCCCAGGGAAGGGGGGGGGGAGGAAGAAGATATTACGCGAACATGCGATCGAAAACGTTAAAGTATATCGAGTTATAAAACGTGAGTTCTCCAAAAGAAGTTATTTTTAATTATATTTTTCATGTATATTGACCTTCACGCTCTAATATAACTAAAACAAGGCTCGTCCTTAGGTTGAAAGGGTATGCCTCGGTTTAAAGGGGATTTAATCCCGTACATATCAAGCAAACTGGAGAGGGGGGAGTCTGTGGTGTAAAGGTTAAATGCTTTCCTCTCGTGCCAAAGGTACTCAGTTCGCTCTCTCGTGGAGCCATCAAGATATTTTTCTTAAGATCCCTGTTCTCAGTGTAGGTGAGATCGAGTTTCTAGTCTTATCGGAGACGGACGATAAATATATGTCTTGTGTTCAATTTGTGCACGTAAAAGAATAATTGCTAGTTCAAAATCGATAAGAGCAGGCTGGAGAGCCGCTGCCTACCCAAAATTTATTAGAAAAGATTGAAAATAAAATTCATACAAAATACCTTCACTATCTTCAAAATTACAGCGGGGACCCTCGCCGAAGCTACGGCGCTCGTGTACTTCAGCTGAGATCTTCCTTTGTAAGAAAGAGATCGCAGCACACATGATTACTCACCAAAGTGCAATGATGATGATCCTATCAATCAATAAATCAATCAATAAATCAATCAATATAAACAAAATGTCAAAACAAACTTTCCGTTTTTACTCAGTCATCGCGCAAACATAAGGAGACAGTAGCAATGTAATATAAATGTAGTTTGAGATCAGCAAGCAAAGATGGCTAGATTTGTTAAATCAAGGCTAGGGAACGGACGGAGAATAAATATAAGAATGAAACAGAGAACATCATCAAGTTGCTTGTCCTTCCGGAACTTGGCTCCCATGACAGTAGTCCTGAAAAACTCTCTGTTATGTGAAAGTTGACCGGTGTTAGCAGCAGTTATTTTCAGATCGTCAATGACATTTTGCACGCATCGTCTCCTAGGTCTTCCTCTCATTTTTCTTCCAGACACCATTCCTGCAAAATTATCTTCTCTAGGCACTCATGTCGTTTGATCCGAAATATTTCATTTCCCTCGATGTTATGCTCTTTAATAGCCAACTCTCTTTAATATCAAGCTGTTGCAGAACAGAAGCATTTGTTCTTTTCTCTGTCCATGATATTCTAAGTACTCTTCTGTAGCGCTTGCATTCAAAGACATTAATGATCTTCTCTGTCACTTTATCAATGTTCCATATCTGGTTTTTTGTGTGTTTTTGTTGTTGCGAAGGTTCTTCTGGATCATTTTAATCATTCTTATTGTGATGTATAAACTGTCTTTGTCAAGAAAGGTTAGAGCGTAGCATCACCGTTATTCCTCTAGTTTAGGGCAGGCGAAATTTTCGGACTAAAGTTGTTCCATGTCTCACAATCATATATCATCAAGGAAAAAACAGAGATCAGTCAGGTTAAATATCTAGTGAAATACTTCATCTGTTTTTGTTCTTTATTGTATTTTGTTCTTTATTGTATTTTGTTCTTTATTGTATTTTATTCTTTATTGTATTTTGTCTTTATTGTATTTTGTCTTTATTGTATTTTGTTCTTTATTATATTTTGTCTTTATTATATTTTGTTCTTGTTATATTTTGTTCTTTATTGTATTTTGTTCTTTATTATATTTTGTTCTTTAGTGTATTTTGTTCTTTAGTGTATTCTGTTCTTTATTATACTTTGTTCTGTATTATGTTTTATTGTTTAGTGAACGTTCTTCTTATTTGAAGTAATGAGCTGTCAGGTAAGAACTTAGTTTTTATGTTATATGATATTGAAGAGTCATATTTATTGTGCTGGATTCTTTATAACGAAGTGATTATT
>CM036765.1:8909040-9111540 GCA_020796225.1 Arion vulgaris
AAATCTCTTGAAATCATATTTTTCGACCCAAAGAAAATGTTATTTTTTCGGCATCCCTTAAATCTCTTTTCCCTTTTCTTCTTCGAAGGTTCCATATTAAAAATTTGTTAAACCACTATTTGCGATTTGTATGTGATCTAAGCCTAAGAGCGATTGGACGTTGTGTCAATTATGCGCCTACAAGTAGGTCAGCACATCAGATTTCTGCGACGATTTTTATTTACTAGGATAGGTTTCCTATGTCCCTAACGCAGTCGCCTCTTACGACATGCCTTGTAGGTCGCAGTGTTACTATTCTTTGCTCCCCTTATGAACCCCTACAACACGAGGGTGTAATATATCTTAAGAAAGTAATATAAGCTAAAATGTAATGAGAACGGAAACCAGGAAGTTAGATATCGGGACACATTAATTACCAGGCGTGGTGGGCGTCTTGAGAAAAAATTATTCTATCAGGTTCCATTAAGTGTGAGTGCACTGGCGACGTCAGAACAGATTGGTGTCTCCAAGCGCTAAGATATCGATCTCGCCTCCAGTCTTCTCTTGTGTACGTCATGTTGTTTCATAGAAGTCTTTGAACTGGGAATGCCAGACTCGGCTTCATTAAAAAAAAAGATGAGTTTTTATTAGTGTCTGGTATTTGTATTTCTCTTGTGCCGTTATATGTTAATATGGCCCCCATTATATGTTGTATAGGGCCCCCGTTATCTGTTAATATGGCCCCCGTTATATGTTAATATGGCCCCCGTTATATATTAATATGGCCCCCGTTATGTTATATAGGGCCCCGTTATCTGTTAATATAGCCCCCTTTATATGTTAATATGTCCCCCGTTATATGTTACTATGGCCCCCGTTATATGTTAATATGTCCCCCGTTATATGTCAATATAGCCCCCGTTATCTATTAATATGACCCCCGTTATATGTTATATAGGGCCCCCGTTATCTGTTATATAGCCCCCATTATATGTTAATATGGATCCCGTTATATGTTAATATGACCCCCGTTATATGTTAGATGGTGCCTCAATTATATGTTAGATAGGGCCCGTTATATGTTACATAGGCCTGATATACATGACGTCAGTTAACCTTTACACATTACATAGAGCATTCATTATACATGACATCAGTTAACCTTTAACATTACATAGGCATTCAGTATACTGACATCAGTTAACCTTACATTACATAGAGCATTCATTATAATGACATCAGTTAACCTTTATACATTACATAGAGCATGATATACATGCATCAGTTAACCTTATACATTACATAGAGCATGCATTATACATGACATCAGTTAACCTTTATACGTTACATAGGGCATTCATTATACATGACATCAGTTAACCTTTATACATTACATAGGCTCCCCGTTGTACCTGAGATAGGGTCTGCAAGTAATTTCTCCATCCTGCTCTATCCTGGGAAACACATTCAATTTCTTCTATAGAATCGAGTTCGATATTCTCGCCTTCTCTGTAAAGTTCGTTTAACACGTAAAACAATGTACTATAGTTTTACAAATACAGAAACAGTGACGATAAACAGCAACGTTTCGACCAAACGGTCTTTATCAAGCAAACCATACAACAGGAGTGACGATTTACAGAACACTTCAAATAGACGATTACATAGGAAACATGCAAACGTATCTATGTATTTCCTATGTAATCGTCTATTTGAAGTGTTCTGTCTTCTTCTTCTTTGCGTTCGTTCTTTACGACTAATTTTATTCACTCTTTGTGATATGTTTGATCTTTGCCAAGAACGTGTATACGTTGCACATTGGTTTGGTAGGCCCCTAAACACATATATTTCTACACGTTTAGGACATGTGCATCCGATTTCAGTCAAACCTCCTTAGTCGCCTCTTACGACATGTGTGGCAAGTAACAGTGGTTCTATTCTTTACACTCAAATTTGGGCCCCGGTAACCACTCGGGCGGAAGTGTTCTGTGAAACTCGTCACTCCTGTTGTATCGTTTGCTTGATAAAGACCTTTTGGTCGAAACATTGCTGTTTATCGTCACTGTTTCTGTATTTTGTTAAACTATAGTACTTTGTTTTTACGTGTTTCGCTATTTTACCATGTTTTACTGCAGTCTTCCCCCTTTTTCGATAAAGTTCGTTTCAGTGTTACCCTAGAAAGTCTTTTCTTTCTAAAAAAATTTGCCTGCTAGTTCAATGTCTGACTTCTGACTCTTTCTTGTCTAGACGATGATGGATAAATAGATAAAAGGGTTTTAAGGCCGCAGGATTGACTTCATTGCACCGGGTTTTACCCCATATGGCTCGGTCCCTCTCTGCAGAAATGGCACGCTACCTGCCCAGAGTATTGCACAAAGCACGAACTCCGTAGCTCCAGCAACAATCCTAGGAGTCTCTGGAAAAACTGCACTAGTGAACAGAATGGCACGGTCCTGATTCGAACCCACGACCTGCGACTCACAAGGCAAAGGGCTTAACCACTTAACTACAGAGACCCCCCGGGATAGATAGATAGATAGATAGATGATAGATAGAAGATAGACAGACAGACAGATAAACAGACAGACAGACATGTAGGTAGGTAACCCCCCTTCCTGTATGGTACCGCCCACCTCGACAGAAATGAAAAGTCACCTGCCGAGAGTGATTACACAAAGCACAAACACCATAGCTCCGCCACAATGCTAGAAATCTCAGGAGAACAAATGCATATGTTAAGTAAACGTCGTGTTATAGATTCGAACATACAATCTTCAAAGCGCAAGGCAAACAAACATCTTAACCCCTTCGCCACATAGGCACCTCAAAGACTCTTTAACTACTTTAGAAGTATACAGGTCGATGTATGGAAACGCTGGAAGAAAGAGAAAAGAAGTGGTTTAGTTATTCTGTTTACAAATCGTCCTTACTAAGAAAGATAACTCATGTTGTGTTTACTACATTTTTGTGTGTATATCCGTACGTGGAGCATCTCTGTGCGTATCTGCATGCGTACGCGTGTGTGTATACACGACTATAAATATGTCACATAAACAATGGACCTGGAACTAGCTTGTCAATAACTCACACGTTACCCAACTTTAATACAACACCAACAACGTAAGACGGTGCATGTTTGACCTCGACCTTGTCAGTTTGTAAGTGGGTGTGTGGTGTGTGCGTGTGTATGTGTGTGCGTGCGTGTGTACACGTGTGTGTATGTGTGTGTAATTGGAGTATACAACCTATCAACACTGAATAATCTAAGCCTGTTCTATCTGTTCTATTTACCTTATCGTACTTGGCACTTTTGTTGAAGATAATGAAGGTTAAAGATAAGAAAAAGGTTAGTCCTTGGAGGTTAGCGGTAAACCTCTACGCAATTAACTCATTTCATACCAGTAACCCTCAGTTATCCCATGAATCTTGTTAAACCACTATTTGCGATTTATATGTGATCTGAGCCTAAGAGCAATTGTACGTTGTGTCAGTTATGCGCCTACAAGTAGGCCAGCACATCCGATTTCTGCGAAGCTTTTTATTTACTAGGGTAGCTTACTTAGGTCCTACATAAGTCGCATCTTACGACATGCCTTGAAGGTTGCAGTGGTACTATTCTTTGCTTCCCTTGCGGGTCACGGTACCACAAGGGTGACTACAAGATATTAAAGAAACCATGAATATGACCATCGGCGAAGTGGGTGAACTGGCTAGAGACAGTGAATTTCAGATGTGCTGCAAAGAGAGCAACGTCCTATAAAGGATACGCACCTTGGTGATCGTTCATATAGATCATAGATTCCCAAACTTTTTCGGCCCACCGCCCACTTTGCACATCATAAACTTTGTAACGCCCTCCCCATTATAACAGTTTGCCAACGCCCCTCCTATATACATGCTCTGTTTTCTTTGACATAGAAAATTGATATATATTTATGTCATACATGGTCAATTTTCAAATGATTATATACATGAAATAGAAAATTGATGAAAAAATGGATCGTGTATGATGAGCATAAGATGAATTAAAATGCAGAATTCAAATTTTAAATGATTATTCAATCGCAAAATCACGAAAATAATTTATTTTAAAATATTTATTATGAATTTCTTCTTTAAGGAGTCCTCGACCCTAATCGCCTGAACACCCCCCAAATTCTTCTGAACCCACCATCGCCCCCTAGAACGCTTCAGCGCCCACTGGGAGGGGCGGTACCGCCCACTGAGGGGGAGGGGGCGAAACCACACCCAATTTGGAAAACGCTGATATAGATATATAAATGCGTCCTCTTGTCTGCCTACCTTCTCAGAATGTGTGTAAGTGAAACAACAAGTTAATAACACCTTAATTACAATTCTAATGGTCATTCTACTTAAACCTACGTGGTACTTACGCAGATTTTACGCACTTTCCATTTTTATCTCATATTGCGTCAACAAGTGTTAGTGACCTGGGTCAGTTTACCGAAACGCCTACTCGAAATTCCCTGACACCATTGTTTAATATTTTACTGAATTATTAATTACTTTTGTTCTATCATTATTTCTTCTATTACTTCATTACTTCTCCTATTATATTTTTAGAAAAGTAAGTTTAGAACATATTGTAACAAATAGTAAAATTGAGGGGAGATGAGGCAGAGAGAGAACATTTTGGATAGCCTGACTTCATGGCATGGAAGTGCGTCAACATCTGAGATGATAGCAAACACCAGGGACATAGATTTGTGGAGATCCATGATCGTCTACACCAGCCGGCACGGCACCTGATGATGGTTATGTCTTTAGGGGCAATGTGGCGTAGAGGTTAAATGCCCGCCTCTCATTCCAAAGGTACACGGTTCGTTCTCTCATTCGTTCGTTCGTTCGTTTTTTTTCAAGAAATCCCTAATCTCAGTGTAGGTGACGCCCGTGTGTTGTACGGGCCTGCAAGGGAGCAAAGAATAGTAACACTGCGACCTACAAGGCATGAAGTAAGATACGATTGAGGTAGGGTCTAGGAAGCTACCTAGTAAATAAAATACATAGCAGAAATCGAATGTGCTGGACTACTTGTAGATACATATCTAGCGCAACGTACAATCGCTCTTAGGCTCGGATCACATAAGATTACAAAGAGTGGTTTAACAAGTTGTTGATATGGAGCGTTCGAAGAAGAAGTGTAGGTGAGATCGAGTTGCTAGTCCTATCGGAAACTGACGACAAAACGTAGGTCCTGTGTTCAAGTTGAGCACGTAAAAGAAGACTTAGCAGCTCAAAATCCAGAAGAGTAGGCTGGAAAGCCGCTGCCCGGGCAAAATTCATTATAAAATAAATTTAAAAATTAAATTCCGACATAATATTTTCAGCATCTTCAAAATTACATCGCGGGCGCTCGCCAGTGACCGGTGCTACGGAGTTTGTGCACTGTCGCTGATATCTTCTTGTGTAAGAAAAAGAAGGGAACCCACATGGTTACTCACTGAAAGTACAATGATGATGGTCCTATTTTAAAAAACCAAAAATTTTATAAAACCTACGTGGACGCTTCCGCAGATTTTACGCACTATCCACCCAACTCATCTGAAATTGCATCATTAAGTTTTAGTGACCTGGTCCAGTTTACCGAAACGCCTACTTCAAATTAAATGACACCATTGTTTAATATTTTCCTGAATTATTGATTGCTTTTTCTATCGATTTTCTACATTCATGCTATTATTCACATGTACTTTTCTTCTTTGAACGCTCCATATCGACCACTTATTAAACCATTCTTTGTGATTTGTATGTGATCTAAGCCTAAGAGCGATTGTATGTTGTACCAGTTATGCGCCTACAAGTAGGTCAACACATCCAATTTCTGTGATGCTTTTTATTTACTAGTGTAGTTTTCCTAGACCCCTACCTCAGTCACCTCTTACGCTATGTCTTGTAGGTCGCAGTGGTACTTCTTCTTCTTTGCGTTCTTTCTTTACGACCAATTTTAACCACTCTTTGTGATATGTTTGATCTTTGCCAAGAACGTGTATACGTTGCACATTGGTTTGGAAGGCTCCTAAACGCATAGACTTTTACACGTTTAGGACACGTGCATCCGATTTCAGCCAAACCTCCTTAGACGCCTTTTACGACAGGCGTGGCAAGTAACAGTGGCTCTATTCGTTACACCCCAAATTTGACCCCGGTAACCACTCGGACGCAGTGGTACTATTCTTTGCTTCCTTGGTGAGTCCCGGCACTACATGGACGAATTTCTTCAGTAAAACTAGAAGTTCAAAATTTAACAAATCAAATTAACAAAAAATTAAGAACATCAGTGATTTCGTTTCATGTTGATATGTTTTCTGCTTAGGTTATTGTCTCTATGGGGCGGTGCTTTAGTCAGAGGCGAGGATAAATATCTCAAGTATCATGCAGTGTTTAGTCAGCGATATGTTTTCTGCTTAGGTTATTGTCTCTATGGGGCGGTGCTGTTAGTCAGAGGCGAGGAAACACACTATCTACGAAGCACACACAAAAGTCAGTTTAGAAATCTCTTCTTGACCTGACGCTGTGAGACAGAACAGGATTGAAGAAAAGAAAACAGAAAGCTGTTATAGAGCGCAGAGTAAGAAACATTTGATCTCGTTTGATCTTTGGAAATTACAGTTAAGTCTGAAGGGAAAATGAGGAAAATACGGAGGATTGATGGAGGAGGAGGAGGGGGTGGGGTGGGGCGTGAGAGTGTTGCCTGATTTTCAAAGGAGTCACCAGTTGATAAAGGTTGAAAAGCACTGATCTAAAATTGATTGATTTACATCATTGCTTTACGTCTGATGTCGGAGAATGCACTCCTGTATGGCGAGGGACATTGAAAATAAGAAAAGCAGGTCTTCATGCAAAAATCAGTCATGCTGATACGTCTACATTCATAGCGGGCGACAAAAGAAGAAGAAGAAGAAGAAAAAGAAGAAGAGGAAGACTTCCATGCAAGGGATGTCAACCCATAAGCTCTCCGCATAAATGACTCTCTACCTGACAAGATTATTACTCAAAGAAAGAACTCCGTTGCTCGACAACCACCCTAAAGGTCTCTTGAAAAAATAAACTGTGTACATACACTCGTGTACATAAACTCGTGTACATACACTCGTGTACATAAACTCGTGTACATAACGGCACGGCCAAGATTCGATCCAAAGACCTTCAGAAACCTAAGTTTTAGCCACAGAGACTCCTCCCCCTTCCTATCTCCCGTCTGCAAAAAAAGCAAATGAGACGTCGACCAGAGAAGATCATAACCGGCCTCTTCAAGCTTTGCGGTATCCTAGTAGATACTATCTAGCTAATCCCGAGCCAAAGAACGTATAGGTACCACACAACGACCTTCTCCCATCGAAGACAAACCAAATTGTTATCGTTATCAACCAACAAATAGATAACAATAGAGGACAAAAACAAAATGAATGACCGTAACAAACAATAGAAAGATAGAGCTATCTGTCAGAACTAGACCAGGTCTAACCACAATGTTAAGATAAATAGGTTATGCTGAACGGAAGTACGTGTACTTAACTTCATTACCTAACACACTTGTGTATACTTTAATTAGCGCCAGTTTCCGTCCTAACATACTAGCGACTAGACAGACAGACAAACGGACTACACTGCAAAAGACATTTAACTCTATGAGGGTTGCATGGTACCTTGATTGCTGGTGCGCTTCCTGTACCTCCGACTTCAGAACCATGTGATAATATACACACGTGTCTCGGTCTTAATAAAAACGCCAATTTACATAGTATCACCACTTCTTACCCACGACTGTCTCCCGGTCTAGTCTGACCACCTCAGATCTGTAGATTTCCGTACATCGCCTGTTCTTTAGGTTCATACGTAACAGGCAATGAAAGACACTGTTTATGAAGCGCACACAAAGCCTGTTCTAGAGATCTCTTCTTAACCCGAAGCTGTGAGGCAACTCAGGCGTAGTGAAGAGAAAGAAAGACAAGGCGCATAGAGAGGCTCGCTCCAGGTGTTTCCTATTTCGAACTGACGCTGAAAGGCTTAACAAGATTAGATAGATGATAGACAGACAGACAGATAGATAGACAGGCAGACAGGCAGACAGGCAGACAGGCTGGCAGGCAGACAGACTGGCAGACAGACAGACTGGCGGACGGACTGGCAGACGGACTGACGGACGGACTGACAGACGGACGGACGGACGGACGGACGGACGGATGGATGGATGGATGGATGCTCCTGCCTCCCCTTCTTATCGGGAGATTTGATTACGTCTTTTACCTCTCTGCTGCCCCTTCTTAAATTCTGTTAGGACTAAGAGGACTGTCATTAACCTATAGCTGGAGGACATGTTGCAGCATTTTCATCCCTAAGAGGTTGTAATGTATAGTTCTCTTACTTGATCTGGGCCCCGGTATTTACAGGCAGATATGGGGATAGCAGGGTGTTGCTGGAACTAACAAACACAACAACATACATCCAGAGAACCGGACTCATTGTGTAGACCGTCCAAGTGGTTACCGGGGCCCAAATTTGGGGTGTAAAGAATAGAACCACTGTTACTTGCCATGCATGTCGTAAGAGGCGACTACGGAGGTTTGGCTGAAATCGGATGCACGTGTCCTAAGCGTGTAGAAGTCTATGCGCTTAGGGGCCTACCAAACCAATGTGCAACGTATACACGTTCTTGGCAAAAATCAAACATATCACAAAGAGTGATTAAAATTGGTGGTAAAGAACGAACGTAAAGAAGAAGAAGATTGTGTAGACATTGTACATCAACGAACGAGAAGAAGAAGAAGGAGACTGAAAAATAGACAATAATATGGTGTTTTAAGAATCCCAGGGGAAGCAACGATGTCAATGGGTATGATCAATAAATAGGCAGAGAATACGTATCAGGGATTCTGAAGGAAAAAATAAATAATTACCAAATACAGGATTCGAATCACTAAATCGTATTTCTTATGACATCCATTGCTCATTCTACAATACAAGCGCTGTTAAAAACACAACCAACTTGCTTATTGACACCTTGAACTAAAATGTTATAACTCATGATATGAACGTCAACAACACTAAAACCGAAATAATGAATATGGGAAGAAAACATAATAAACTAGACATCTATGTCAATGACACAACAATCAACCAAGTGCAAGACTACAAGTACTTAGGTAGTATATTCACAGAAGAGGAAAGACTAGATATAGAGATAGAGGCTAGAGTGCAAAAAAAGCAATTACTGTAACCTACCAGCTAGCCCCATTGTTAAGGTACCCAAAAATCTCACTGACAGCTAAGCAGCAGATGATCAACATCATTTTCATACCTACTTTGTGTTACCAGAGTCAAACATGGACAATGAACAAAGCGCAGTCGCAAAAATAACTACATGTGAAATGCGCTTCCTGCGAAAAGTTACCAACAACACCAGAAATGGAGTCACCAACATCAGCATAAGAAAGAAAGTTGGCACAAAACCGTGCTTGAATTACATGATAAACAAAGAATGAAGGGTTTTGGCCACTTGATAAGAATTCATCCAAACTCCCCAGTATACAGTCTTCTAAAACAGAACGTCAGGAAAGAAAACGAGAGGCAGACCACGAAAAAGATGGTTGGATAACATAGCAGAAACCTGTCAATAGAGCAAAAATAACAATCACACAAGCTATCAGAACAGCACAAGACAAAAACAGAAAACATGACACTGGGCAACAAGCAGGTTGCAGTATGATGACAAAAGAAGAAGAAAAACCAGCTAGCTCTTCATACAAAGAGCATTACTAAGGAATGTTTTTCATAAACGACTCTTCTGTTGAACACAGAATAATCAGATCAGATTAGATTGAACAGTATTTGCACCTAATCCTATACACTGAAAAAAAGACGATAGGAACTAAACATTTTTGTGTGTAAAATGTTAAACTTTTCAGACAGTCAGGTATGGAACCCTCGCCGGTGCTACGGAATTCAGGCACTGCAGCTGATTTCTTCTTGTGTAAGAAAGAGATCGAAGCACACATGGTTACTCACCGAAGTGCAATAATGATGGTTCTATCAATCAATCAATCAAGGGCCTGTTGATGCTCGTCCATCACGGGTGATGATGCCCACACACACATTTTCATCCAAGGGAATGTAGTTGCGCTATGTTTGTCTGTGTGTGCGTAGATGACTAGTGAGCCGATACGGGCCGAAATGTTCGTGTACAGTGTGATGCCTGTTACTTCACATTTGTATGCCATTGTGTGCTGGAGATGGATCGGACATATGATACGCAAGATATATATCACGAAAACTGTTCTAAGATTGACACCAGAGGCTAAACAAAAACGTGGAAGACACAATAACGATCTGAATTAGAACAGAAGAACACGAACTGGAAGGAATGAATCACAGCTTGAGCACAATAGAGAGGGTGGCAAATAATAAAGAGGAATTGTGTGCATTTGTTGCTGCCCTAAGTGCCACGTGCGGCACAGACCAGAGAGAGAGAGAGAGAGAGATATAGATAGAGATAGAGAGAGAGATAGAGAGAAAGAGAGCACTACTCCGACCCTAATAGGTTCTGGGCTTTACTATTAATAATACGCCCGTCTGCCCAGCGTGTTCGTAGCGCGTTGGACTACGTGTGACTATCCCTCTGTGTGTGCGGGTTCAATTCCGCGGGATGGCAGAAAAAGCCACAGATTCCCCAGATTTACGGTGTTCGTGGCACCGAACCGAAAAGTTACGATGACCATGGCACTGAGCCGAAGAGCTGAAAAGCTCAAGTGCTTCTGGATCGGAAAAAAAACCAAAAAAAGAACTATTAATAATATACATCTCCAACTATTTTCTTCGTGTGCTCTTTTTTGTCTTCCTCTTTCTCTATTTCTTTGTGGGTTCCACTTCAAGACCCTCCTTGCTGAACTATCTGCTGGACTTCTTAAAGTCTTGTCCTTTTTTTAAATTATTGATCATAAATAAATCGAAATTATCCTATAATTTTCATGCTTATTTCATTACTAGAGAGTCGCAGTAGTGTAGTTATTTCATTACTAGAGAGCCGCTGTGGTGTAGTTATTTCATTACTAGAGAGCCACAGTAGTGTAGTTATTTCATTACTAGAGAGCCACAGTAGTGTAGTTATTTCATTACTAGAGAGTCACAGTAGTGTAGTTACTTCATTACTAGAGAGCTACAGTAATGTAGTTACTTCATTACTAGAGAGCCGCAGTAGTGCAGTTACTTCATTACTAGAGAGCCGCAGTAGTGTAGTTACTTCATTACTAGAGAGCCGCAATAGTGCAGTTACTTCATTACTGGAGAGCCGCAGTAGTGCAGTTGTTAGTGAGCTCGTTTCTTATGCTAGTGGTCCGAGTTCATTTCCACAGTGAGTGTGAAACTTTTTTCTGACCATAACGGCTCTTATGTCGATCCCCGCTCATTTGGATACCAGGAAAAGTACTGGAAATTAAAGGCGGCCGGCGTGATGTTGACCACGTCACCCATCGTGTGCCGACGGTCAATGAAAAATACAGACCTAATACCAAACCCAAAAAAGGTGATCTCAAAGATTGCAATAACTGAAGAAGGATCACCCTATTATCAGTAATGACCAAGACTTTCTGCAAAATAATTCTCAATAGAATCAAAGAAGGAGTGGATACAGCCTGGAGAGAAGAAACTAATTATTAATTGTCAATTCAAATGTTGTATCAATCCTAAAATATGCTAGCGAGAGTTGGAAAATGACTAAAGATGTATAAAGCAAGTTGAATGCATTTGAAAATAGATGTCTGCGAAAAATAATGAATATAAAATGCAACGAACTCAGGAGAAGTGATGAAATCAGAGACATGTCTGGCCCAACACTATTGACAACTGTTATAAGAAAGAAAAGATGAAGATATGTTGGACATACCTTGAGGAGAAATGATCAACGAATATCAAAGCAGGTATTGAAGTGGGATGCAAAGGTTCAAGAAAGAGAGGACGACATAAGGAGTCCTGAAACGAACTTTTCTGAGAGAGGCAGGAAATATCGGTCTCGGTTCCATGGAGGAGATTTAGCGAGTTGCACGGGATAGAGCGGTACTGAGAAATATTGCAGGCCCTATGTAACATATAACGGAACGAGAGGCATTATTATTATCAATACTGTATTAACCAATACAGCTCAAGCGGTAGTGAGCTAGATCACAAACCCGAGCGTACCTGGTTCAAACCCCACGGTGGGCAAGTTTGGAAGCAAATTCGTTTCCGTGGGATTTTACAAAAGGTAAAAATAGACCTCACCGTTTAGAAAGCAATGACAAACTACTGAACATATAAGTGGTGCCTAGAAAATCAACAACTCTTTTACTGCGGTTGATGTCTACGTCCTGTAAAGGATATGCTACGATTTTCATTTATTACCCAATATATCTCATGGTATGAAAATGGGTTCCTTCACCTTACTTCATTTCTTCTGTCATTTTTATCTTTACCAAAGTTAACAAATGCTTCATTGTTTCAATTTCTAAAAAGCAAAATATTTACTTTTTTTTAGCCCCACCAACTCAGATTTGTATAGAAACTCAAAATCTGAAATATTACCTGAAACAGACTATAAATCTCAGGCTAAACATAGGGTTCCCAACTCCAGAAAATTCGTACTGAAACTTACTAGAAACTAGACTATTAAACTCAATGATCTAATGTCTATAAATAGGTATGTCATCATTTTCGATAGCGCGTAGAGCATGGAACTATAGAAGATTTGAAAAGAGATTTAGTGTCAGCGAAATAGCAAAATAGAAAATACAAGGCCAGAACTAACTGTGATTAAGTGCTAATGTAAACGTGTACATGTCGAGTGGTCCGACAGGGATATAGTCTTAAGAACAAAGAGAAGTCTTGTTTTGAAGCGCAATTTATTGAGTGACGGTACGAAATGTTGAGGAAATTCATTAATTAGACATATAGAAATATACACGATGATAGATTGATTGATTTATCAATCATTGTTGTTCTTCGGTGAACGGTCATGTTTGTTATGATCTGTGTATGACGGGAGGAGATGGGGAAGCGGGGCTAGAGACGAATGTATAGTTTAAATAGTTTCAGGGGGACTGCCTAGAGTAGTTGATAGTAGCTCGGCCTGCTAGCTGTGAGACGCCTCATAGCTCGGGTTCGAACCTACTGTCCGGCATTTGTTCGAGTCCCCTGGTCTTACTCAGGACGATAACACGAGTACCTCTGAAGTCGGAGAAAATCTGCCTTATGGCGAGGGAATACTAATTACGAGTACATTAAGCACACGGCTGCCAGTGTAAAGTAATTTACAATGTGCACGCTGCTGCCATTGTAAGAAATTGGAAAAACAGATTTTCACGCAAAAATCAGTTTCAGAGATGAAACTTCGTCTGAGTTGAAAGCGGACGAAAGGAAAAAAAAAAAAAAATAGTTTCAAATTAGAAAGATTGTGGTCTAACGTGAGAAACAATTTTAGAAAGGTGACAATGGAAGTCTCTTATTGGTCGCAGTGGTACTATTCTTTGTACATGATACTCAGTCAGGATTCAAACCCACAACCTTCAGAATGGCAGGCAAACATCTTAATCACTTCACCATTCAAAGCCCCAGATAGAAATACGTTGAGTTACATAATTTGGTGTCACAGTTGCTAACATTTTGTTTATTATTATTGAAATAACTAGTTACATATAGTTAACATATTACTAGCCATACCATAATTTTCAAAGTTAAAAACGGGGCCGAGTATGTAGCAATGTCTGACGGACCATAACAAATGAAGTGTGTATTTGGGAAGAGCAAGAATATACATATTTATATATATGTATGTGCTCTTCTCTTGTGCCAAAGGTACCAGGTTTGCTCCCTCGTGGAGTCATCTGGATATTATTTCCCAGAGATTTTAGTGTAGGTGAGATTGAGTACATAGTCCTATCGGAGACGGACGATAAAATGTAGGTCCCATGTTCAATTTAAGCACGTAAAGAAACAATTAGTCAGTCTTTCCTCTTGGGCCTGTGGGCGGCGCATAGGGCAGAGGTCATAGCTATCCATGTCTCGCGGTACGTTGCTATCTGTTTTAGATCTTTAATGTTTGCTAGACTGATGATGGTTCTACGCAGAGTCTCTCTTGGTCTTCCTCGTTTTCTTTTTCCCTCTGGTGTCCATATGAGGGATTGGTAAGGAGTCTTCTCTCATCCATTCTAAGTGTGTGGCCGATGTAGTTCCAGCGACGCTTTCTTATAAAATTTGATACATTTTCTTGCTTGGTCTCTTGTCTTATTTGTGTATTAGGTCTGAAATATGACCATTTGAGGTTCAGTATTCTTCTAAGACATTTATTCTCAAAGTTATCTAATTTTCTTTCTAAAATAATAAAGAAACAATTGGCAGTTCATCAAGAAATCGGAGACATGTCTGGTCAACCACTATTGACAACTGTTATAAGAAAGAGACGATGGAGACATGTTGGGCAGGCTCTGAAGAGATATGTCTGGTCAACCACTAGTAACAACTGTTATAAGAAAAAGAAGAGAAGATATGTCTGGTCAACCACTAGACAACTGTTATAAGAAAGAAGATGGACATGTTGGGCACTCTGAAGAGATATGTCTGGTCAACCACTATTGACAACTGTTATAAGAAAGAGACGATGGAGACATGTTGGGCAGGCTCTGAAGGATATGTCTGGTCAACACTAGTAACAACTGTTATAAGAAAGAAGATTAAGATATGTTGGGCACCTCTGAAGAGATATGTCTGGTCAACCACTAGTGACAACTGTTATAAGAAAGAGACGATGGAGACATGTTGGGCAGGCTCTGAAGAGATATGTCTGGTCAACCACTAGTAACAACTGTTATAAGAAAGAGACGATGGAGACATGTTGGGCATACTCTGAAAAAGTATCTTGAAAGAATCACAAAGAAGATATAGAAGTGGTAGACAAAGGGTTCAAGCAATAAAAAGAAGGACGCCCTACCTAGAGAAACCATGAAACGAATTTCACTGAGAGAAGCGAGAAATATCTAACCCAATTCCATAGAAGAAATTGAACGAATTACACGGGATAGAGCGGTAAGAAGAGCAGTCAGTGTACAGAACAATATCTCTATACCACACATAACAATATCTCCATACCACAGAGAACAATATCTCCATACCACAGAGAACAATATCTCCATACCACAGAGAACAATATCTCCATACCACAGAGAACAATACCTCCATACCACAGAGAACAATACCTCCATACCACAGAGAACAATATCTCCATACCACAGAGAACAATATCTCCATACCACAGAGAACAATATCTCTATACCACAGAGAACAATACCTCCATACCACACATAACAATATCTCCATACCACAGAGAACAATATCTCCATACCACAGAGAACAATATTTCCATACCACAGAGAACAATATCTCCATACCACAGAGAACAATATCTCCATACCACAGAGAACAATACCTCCATACCACAGAGAACAATATCTCCATACCACACATAACAATATCTCCATACCACAGAGAACAATATCTCCATACCACAGAGAACAATATCCATACCAGAAAAATATCTCCATACAGAGAACAATATCTCCATACCACAGAGAACAATATCTCCATACCACAGAGAACAATATCTCCCTACCACAGAGAACAATATCTCCATACCACAGAGAACAATGAATAAAACAGTCAAGTGAAAAGATGGAGTAGACGAGGATACAACTTTAAAAGATATTAACAATTGTTCTGTATTTGTAACAAACATAAAAAAATACAAAAGGAAAGAGAAATAAGATAAGAGATAAAGGTCTCGATAAAAAAAAAATACTTTAGGACATTTGATAAAATCCCATTGACACCATGAACATGTGATTAATGGTCATATTATCGATACTGGTCTAGCCGCTGGCGTATGTTACGTGAGGGGCCAGGTGGTGAATACACCGTTACAACAAGAAATGTGGCGCTTTAACAACATAAGAGGTACTCGCAAAGCTGAGAATCGTCTGCCGTTGAGGCACAGAGAAAACGAGCCACGCGAAAAAACGAAACACACAACACCCACATGTCTAACCTTGATCATGTATGCGCCACATGTGGTAGGGGATTGTGTTCTAGAATTGTACCCTACAGTCACCTCCGCATTCACCAGAGTGGTGCAGCAGTACACGTTTGAGGCTGTTGTCATCATCGCTTGCGATGGACGTCTACTAACAACACGAAAGGTTGCTTCTTGTACTTTGGGCTAAGATAAAAGTGTAACCCATAAGTGCATTGCCCCGGAAAACATGTACGGGTGGCAAGAAATGTACCGAAAAAATGGATATGTGGCAAGAAATAAGTTTTTCTGTTGCAGCTTCATGCAATCCTACGTTACCACATCTTTGAAGTATTTTGGATTGAACATTTCCACAGAAAATCACTTTCTCACTTTTCAAAGTTGAAATATATTGAGTGATTGGTTGATAGGGCTATCATTATTGCACTTCGGTGAGTAACCATGTTTGCTACGATCTCTTTTTTATACAGGAAGATCTCAGCTGCAGTGCATGAACTCCGTAGCACAGGCGAGGGTCCCCGATGTAATTTTGAAGAAGGTGAAGATATTTATGTAGCAATTTTATTTTTAATCTTTTCTAATGAATTTTGCCCTGGCAGAGGCGCTGCAGCCTGATCTTCTCGATTTTCAACCGCCAAGCGTTCCTTTACGTGCTCAAATTGATCACGGAACTTAGTTCATCGTCCGTTTTCAATAGGACTAGGAACTCAATCTCACCTACACTGAGATCAGGGATCTCAGGGAATAAAACATCTCGATGGCTCCACGAGGGAACGAACCGAGTACTATTGGAACGAAAGACGGGCACATAACCGCTACGTCCGCCCGCCTGCCCAGCGTGTTCGTAGCGCGTTGAACTGCGGGTGACTAGCCCTCTGTGAGTGGGGTTCAATTCCGCAGGCTGACAGAAAAGAAACAGGTTTCCCAGATTCCCGGGGTTCGTGGCACCGAACCGAAAGGTTACCATGTTCATGACACCGTGCCGAAAAGCTGAAAGCTCAATTGCTTCTGGATAAAAAAAAAAAAACACCTCTACGCTGCAGATGCCCTATAAGTAAGTACTGATCTTCTGTCTCTCATTTCATAAAAGGTTCTAGAAAGGATGGTGTGGGACCAACGACAAACACACTGTTTACAAAAAGAAAAAAAACAACACTATCAGACAGAAAAAAAAACCGAACTTATTAATTGAGTGGAAATTTTCTTATCACTGCGCCTTATATGCCCTTGGCGGACGGACGATGCGATATTTAAATCGATACATTGAAACTTCGTTGGCTAGATTAACACCATGAAGAGGAGCAGTGTCAATAACGATTTCGGTGGACATCAATAGAAGCGTTACGGTCGATAGTTTCTATGATCGTTGATGCAATCCTTCGTTATGTTAGCAATAGATCGGTTATCATTACTGGAACAGACTATAGCATTGACACGTTTTCACGCAAAGCCAGTGGTTCTCAACCTTTCTAATGCCGCGACCCTTTAATAAGTTCCCCATGTTGTGGCGACCCCCACAGCCATACAATTATTTTCGTTGCTACTTCATAACTGTAATTTTGCTACTTGTTATGAATCGTAATGTAAATATCTGATATGCAAGATGTATTTTCATTGTTACAAATTGAATATAATTTTTTTCCCGATCCAGAAGCACTTGAGCTTTCAGCTCTTCGGCTCGGTGCCATGGACATCGTAACCCTTCGGTTCGGTATCACGAACACCGTAAATCTGGGGAATCTGTGACTTTTTCTGCCATCCCGCGGAATTGAACCCGCACACACAGAGGGATAGTCACCCGTAGTCCAACGCGCTACGAACACGCTGGGCAGACGGCATTGAATATAATTAAAGCATAGTGATTAGTCACAAAAACAATATGTAATTATTTGTTATGATTGGCTGAAATCGAATGCACGTGTCCTAAACGTCTATGCGTTTAGGCGCCTACCAAACCAATGTGCAACGTATACACGTTCTTGACAAATATCAGACATATCACAAAGAGTGATTAAAATTGGTCGTAAAGAACGAAGGCAAAGAAGAAGAAGATAAAGTGAAATATTTTCAGATGGTGTTATGCGACCCCTGTTAAATGGTCTTTTGACCCTCAAAGTGGTCGCGACCCACAGACTGAGAGCCACTGCGCTAAGCGGGCGATAACAGAGAATGGTTTCAGACGGAAAATACTGGGTGTAAAACAACTAAATCAAACTGAGATTGTGAGCAACATATCTGTACGTTGTTGCATCAGATTTGTGATAGCCTAACATCTGTTGCAGATTCGTTGTTAGCAAGTTAGTAGAGGAGTCTACATTTCCTTCTTTAGTTTAACAAAAATACTGTTATTGGGTCTTCATCAAGAAACAACAAATTAAATGATTTAGCTACGTCAGCAGATTATCAACAGACCCAAATAGCACAACGGATACACCGGAATACAACGGTACTCCGATACAATAGATACAAAGCAAGCGACAGGGTCCGCAAAAGGTGAACCTCAGAGATAGCAGAGGCTGTGTAAAAACGCTGTTTATGAAGTGCACACAAAAATCTGTTCTAGAAATTTCTTCTCATACTGACACTGTGAGACAAAACAGGATTAGAGAAAGGAAGAAAGAAGATTGTCATGAGGCAATACGAAGTGATACGAAGTGATACGAAGTGATACGAAGTGATACGAAGTGATACGAAGTGCTTACCTTCTCAGAATACTTAATGTATCTGCAATTGAAAATGATTGATTGATAGAGTGTTTGTTCCGACATAGAAAGATCTCAGCGGCAGTACACAAACTCCGTAGCAACGACGAGCGCCCCAGATAAAATGTAAAGGTAGTGAACATTTTTGTTCACCCGTTCGTTGCCGGGCTCCGCAAAGGCAACAAAACAAAAACAGTAACAATGAGACCTACAACCCATGTCGTAAAAGGCGCATAAGGTAGGATTTCGCATGGGGCTGGTTACCCTACTCGGTAGCAAATTTTAGCCACAAAATAGTTCTTCACCTTTCATATTCAAACGAAGCACGGCCTTCAATAAACTTCATCCAGCTCTTTCTCTCATCCTTCCGCTCTCTTGCCCTACCTTTCAGTTCTTTCCATGTTTTAGCTATCATTTTCATATCAGTATCCAGCTCACTTCTCCAGGTATGTTTATGCCTTCCCTTATTCCTCCTTCCCTGTGGGTTGCAAAACATTGTCTGTCTTGCAATGCTTTATGTCGGTCTTCCCAATGTGTGTACTATTCATCGCCAGAGTCTCTTCCTCAGCTCTTTGTCTACTATCCATCATCATCATCAAATAGATTGTCCTGAGCAGAACTTTGCCACCCCAACAGTCCTCCGGAATTTCTCTCTCTCATAGGCCAGATGTCCTGCCTCTGCAGCCGTCATGTTCAAACCATCAGTACATCCTGAATTCATCTTCTCCGTGGTCTTCCTCTTCTTCTCTTTGCCGGTATGCCTCCTTCCATGATGGTCTTCTCCAGCCCTTCATGTCTTTTTATGTCCAAAATACCTCAATTTTCTCTTTCTTATTTGTGGCTTCAGCCACAATCCAACCAACCATAAATATCAAGAAATGCTACAGATAGCTAGAGATAGAAAAACTTGGCATAAGTTAGTTGAGGGCATATGCCCCAATCTGGGTTAAAAAGGCATGAGAGAGAGAGAGGACATTTTTGTTTGAATTTTATTTCAGTCTTTTCAATGAATTTTGGCGTAGGTCAGTGGCTTCAGCCAACACTTACTGATTGTCAAGTAGCAAGGGTTCGTTTACGTGCTCAGCTTAAACACTGAACCTACGTTATATCGTCCGTTTCCGATAGGACCTGGGACTCGGATGTCACCTACATTGAGATCAGGGATTCTTGAAAAATAACAGAAACAACTCCACGTGGTGAATGAACCGAGTTCTTTTGAAGCGAGAGGCGAGTGCCCAATCTCTACAGCACAGAGAACTATGACTAAAACAAAAAGTAAAAATATGGAGTAGACGAAAACAAAATGCAATGCCTGTTCCTAGAGAAATGATTGATTGATAGGATAATCATCATTGCACTTCTGTGAATAACTATTTGTGTTCTGATATCTTTCTTACACAGGAATATCTCAGCGGCAGTGCATAAACTCCTTAGCACTGGCGAGGGTCCTAGATCATACTATTTGCTTTCTTGGAGCCACTGTTGTGAACTGGGACACAGGGACATCAAGACATTAAATCTCAAGGACGGATGAATTATGTGTTGAAATCAAAATAGAAAATAGTGCTCTGATCTCTTAATGAAAGATGGCTGATGTTGACGTTGAAGTTAGGATCGGCCATGTTTGTTTAAGCATCTCCTTTATCGTCACCATGATTAGTCTGAAGAGCCACATACTTGAGAGAGACATGATCGTCTACGTGTGGTGGGACGACATTTTACGTGCTGTCAATATCACGTCTAATAAAGTTAAAATATCAGAAATTTAAAAAGAGAAAATGGCGAAGGGTCGAACATACCATGCGGAAGATACAGTCGAGTGTCACTAGACTAGTACTTGAGTAGAACACGCAAAGGAAACGGAAAAGTGACATCCTAAGCCATCGTTTCCCAAAGTAGACGGTACCGCCCTATAGTGGACGCTGAAGCGTTCTAGAGGGGGTGGGGGCGGGGGCGATAGTGGATTCAGAAGAATTTGGGGGATGTTCTGGCGATCAGGGGTCGGTGGCTCCTTTAAAGAAGAAATTAATAATAAATATTTTAAAATAAATTAGTTTCGTGATTTTGCTATTGAATAATTATTTGAAATTTGAATTCTGCATTTTAACTCATTTTATGCCCGTCTTTGTGGCGTCTGTGGCTTAGGGGATAGTGACTCGGTCTATTAACCCCGACGTTCTGAGTTCGAATCACGCTGTGGACAATTTGGTTGCAAATTGTTTCGCGTGAATTTTACAAAAGAACGATAGCACCACACGTTCAGAAAGCAATGGCACACTACGGAACGTAATAATGCTCAGAAAATCACAAACAGCGTTAAAAAGCTGTGGTTGATTCGCAGTCATGTGAAGAATATGCAATTAACATTAACTTTATGCCCGTCTTACACGATCCATTTTTTATCAATTTTCTATTTCATGCATATAATCATTTGAAAATTCGCCTTGTATTACAGAAATATATATCAATTTTCTATGTCAAAGAGAAAACAGAGCATGTTTTTATCGGGTAGGGCGTTGTCAAACTGTTATAGTGTGGAGGGCGTTACAAAGTTTATGTTGTGCAAAGTGGGCGATGGGCCGAAAATGTTTGGGAATCTATGTCCTAAACAGACCTGGAGACACAGTCTTCTTGAGGAAATGAGGGGTGCTGGAGTATCCTGCGATGCCGTAAAGAAAACAGTGAACGTTGTTAAAGTAAGGGTCAGCCATGTTTGTTTAGACGTCCTTCTAAATCTCCTTCAGTGCATCCCCCATAATTAGTCTGAAGAGCCACAAACGTTATGAGAGACATGATGTCCTACGTCTGGTGGGCCGACATTTTACATGTTGTAATTTCAAGACTAAGTTGATGGTTAAAATAACAGAAACAGACTATAACTTTGCACTAATTTCATTGTCATGGCGAACTGTAACATTACGTAGCACCCTAAATATTACTTTAAAATTATTACAATTCAAAGCAATATTATATCTTTTTTTCTTTAGACTTCTTTAAAAACAAACCGACTTAGATCTGGCGGTTCTCAACTTTTCCCCTCTCCCCACCTCTATCCAGCTTGAAAATGAGACAAGAGACAATTTTTCTCTCTGTGCCCTTTTTTCTCCTTATTTAAAAAAACGGTTTTCCCTGAGTGTAATGCAATCACTGCGCCATAGCCACAGTAATATTGGTAGAGAATGTAAACGTTTTAAAAAACACATTTTTTGGCAAGAAATTTCCAGAAAAATTTCTTCAACACGAATTAACGTAGATTTTTACGAAAGGTAAAATAGACATCACTATCAGAAAGCAATGGCAAACTACTTTACGTATAAGTGTTGCCTAGAAAATCAACAACTCGTTTACTGTGGTTGATGGCTACGTTCTGTAATTGTCTACGATTGTCTACGATGCCTACGATTTTCATTCAATGGCACGTAGGAGCTAGCTTTCAAAGACAAACTCAAACAATGGATACAACTTCTTGTTCTTCTTCAAACGCTCCATATAGACCCCTTGTTAAGCCATTCTTTATCATTTGTATGTTATCTGAGCCTAAGAGCGATTTATGTTGTGTCAGCTACGCGCCTACAAGTAGGCCAGCAAATTCGATTGCTGCAACGATTTATTTTTACTGGGGTAGCATCCCTAAGCCCCTACCCCAGTCGCATTTTACGACAGTGTTACTATTCTTTGCTCCCCTTGAGAGCTCCAGCAACACACCGGTGATGGATAAGACTAAATTCGAGGTAGGGAGAATGGTACAAGATCGAGTTGAGTGGAACTTTTATTTTGGTCCTTGCGTTAAGTGAAATTGACGTCATGACTGATGATGATGATGAACACCCTTTCAACCTAAGATAAAGTCCTGTTGAGTTATATCAGCCTCCCCATGAGGCCATTACCTTGTAGTGGTGGGGAGGCTTGCGTGCTCCAATGATACAGTGAGCTATGACGGCGGAACTTATGTTCCCGGAAGGGTTACCCAAGCCGGAAAGGTCACTGAGGAGGGGGACAGACGAAGCATGGTCTCCTGGTCCTCCAGGTTGTGGGTTGGGCTTGGGACTAACGATCCCATCCTTTAAAAAAATTAAAGTTACGGAAACAACAACAAACATACAACCTATCTACGGGCATGAAGGGCTACCAGAGTCATTGACTCACATGACTGAAGTGTGAAAGCCGAAAGGAAGCTACTTTCATGAGGACGGAAGTCCTGAATGCCAAAACCAAGACCAGAATTGGATGCTGGAATGTAAGAACAATGTACGAAACCGGAAAACTATCACAAATAACAGCAGAAATGAGAAGATATAATCTACATATCCTAAGGGTTAGCGAGAGCAGATGGACAGGAAATGGAAGAAGTACCACTGCAACAGGTGAAACAGTCCTTTTTCTGGACGAGACGATGACCTACACCATGAAGGAGTAGCAGTAATCCTAAGAAAGGGCGTGGAAAAGTGTCTGTTAGAATGGAAACCTATCAGAGCCGCTTGATTAAGATCAGACTAAAGGGGAAGCATACAAACATCACAATCCTACAATGCTATGCGCCAACTAATGATAGCGAAGATACAAAGAAAGACTCGTACTACGAAACCTACAAGCAGAATTAGACAAGTCACCATCCCATGATGTTATCCTTGTTATGGGAGATCTAAATGCGAAGGTCGGACAAGACAACACGCATAGTTATAGAACTATGGGAAAATATGGATGTGGTATGATGAACGAAAATGGGAACGTTTAGTAAACTTCTGCAGCATGAACAATCTCGTTATAGGAGGAACCTATTTCAACATTTAGATATCCACAAATTAACATGGTATTCCCTAATGGCAGAGATAAAAACCAAATAGACCATATAATGATCAATGGACCTGGAGACGCTCGCTGCTAGATGTTGTAGTCAAGAGAGGTGCAGATGTTGGTAGTGACCACCACCTAGTCAGCTTATGTCAAACTTAAACTAAGAAAAACAGGACAACAGAAAACTTCCAAAAGAGGTTCGATGTGGATAGACTAAAAGACACGGAAGTAAGGGATAAGTTTATAATGCAGATAAAGAACAGATTCCAAGCCCTAGAAAGTAATGAAACTACGGATGAAACTGACAACATAGATAGAACATGGGACAACATAGCATCTATATATAGCAAGAGCAGTGAAACATGTCTAGGTATCACAAAGAAAAGAAAAGAATGGATAACACCAACAACATGGAAAATAATAGACAGCCGAAGAATATTAAAAAGAAATTGTTAGAAGCAAAGTCCGAAAGACTGAAAGCAAGATACCAAGAACAGTACAAAAGCGCAAGTAAAGAAATCAAACGGGCTGTGAGAGCGACAAAAGAATGTATGTTGAAGACCTGGCAGTACAGGCAGAAGAAGCAGCAAAAAGTGTGATCAGGGAACAGTGTACAAAATTACAAAGCTAATAAGCTGGAAACATTACAGAAGATCAAATACTCTCATAAAGGATAAGAATGGAATCACTTATTGACAACGGAAAAGGAACAAGAAATACGATGGACAGAGCATTTTAAAGAATTGCTAAACAGACCCTCAACGGTAGTAGCAGACATGCAGAACCAACAGAGGAGTTAGAAATTGGCATTGAAACACCCAGCCAGGATGAGATCATTACAGCAATTAAATCTCTTAAGAATAACAAGGCACCAGGGAATGATAACTTAAACGCAGAACTATTCAAATAGACCCAGAACTTGCAGCTAATATATTGCAACCCTTGTTTACTACTATATGGAATGCCCAATAATACCTGATGCATGGAACAGAGGAGTCATCATCAAGATACCCAAAAAGGGCTCCCTTGCCGATTGTAATAATTGGCGCGGAATAACACTGCTTTCTGTCCCAAGTAAAATCTTAAGCAAAATCACCGTACAACGTATTACTGACGCTGTGGATAAGAAACTGAGAAAGGAACAAGCAGGATTTCGCAGAGGACGGAGCTGTATAGGCCAAATATTTGCTCTTAGAAATATCATAGAACAATGCACAGAATGGCAAAGCAAACTCTATATCAACTTTGTAGATTTTGAAAAGGCTTTTGATAGCATACACGCGAAAGTCTATGGCGTATCTTAAGATGGTATGGAATCCCACTGTGTTTTTATAAATATTATAAAAAGCTGCTACAGCAAGTTTGCATGCAGTGTTGAAACTTCAGAACTAAAGTTTGAAGTAAAAACAGGCGTGCACAAGGATGTGTTATGTCAGCCCTATTATTCAACACTGTCATAGATTGGGTGATGCGTAAAACAACGGAAGATAAGGCAAGAGGTATTAGATGGACGCTCACAACCACTCTGGAAGACCTAGATTTTGCAGATGACATCGCACTCCTATCTCATACACATAGAGATATCCAGGAAAAGACCTGCCGCCTTAACCAATATAGTGAGATGGTTGGGCTGAAAATAAATCAGAAGAAAACTGAAGTAATGACTCTGAACAAAGCAACCCCAGCACCAGTCAAACTAGAAGGTAAAACCCTCCGAGATACAACCGCTTTCACATACCTTGGAAGTGTTATTAGCAATGAAGGAGGCGCTGGATCTGACATTAAAAACAGACTGAGTAAAGCACGCAGTGCATTCATGACCCTTCAGACCTGCCTGAAATCTGCCCAATACAGCATCAGAACCAAGACTAGTATCTATAACAGCTGTGTGCTGTCAACTTTGCTGTACGGATCGGACGAATGCTGGAGAATGACAGAACAGGATATGTCCAGACTCTCCGCCTTTCATACAACTTGTCTGCGAAAAAATCTTACGCGTGTACTGGCCGACTACTATCTCGAATCAAGAATTGCTTGCACGATGCCAACAAGAGAATATGGGCACTATCATCCGAAGACGACGCTGGAGATGGATTGGACATGTGATGCGCATGGAGACTGGCTCCGACACGAAAACTGCACTGAGATGGACTCCAGAGGGTAGGCGAAAGCGTGGAAGACCCAAGACAACCTGGAGGAGAACGATAGAGCAAGAGCTGAAGGAAATGAATCATAGCTGGAACACAATACAGAGGAAGGCCATGAACAGGAAGAATGGTGTACGTTTGTTGCTGCCCTAAACGCCAGGGGCGTAACAGGCTAAAGAGGGGGAGTTATATCAGCAAGTGTTAACTTTGTAAGCAACATAAATTAGAATCAAATTGTTGCCAAGAATTCTGCAAGAAAACATACATATTCTAGAACTGTAACCAAACACTCAAACTTTATTTCGTAACTGTAAATGACAGATGTTTTACAGTATTCACTGTCTACATATTTTGTTGCTCTAATATTTGGCAAACGTCCAACCCAGCAGGTAAGGTAAACACGCGAATAATTAAACATAAACATTAAAAATCGGAATTGAAGAAACACAAAACAAATTTTTCTGGTCTTTTATTCTCTGACACGATAAAAATGTATACAAAAGAAAGTGCAGAAAAGTGCAAATGGTGGTGTCTACGGTGTGTTGAAATAAATAAGAGATTTTGTGTTTTTAGTACAGCGGTTCCCAAACTTGCCATTACCGCGGACAGCCTTATAAATACATTTTGCTTTCACGGACTCTCAAAAGTTTCTATATATGGAAATCTCGCCCGAGTGGTTATCGGGGCCCAATTGGGGTGTAAAGAATAGAACCACTGTTACCTACCACACATGTCGTAGGGGCGTCTAAGGATGTTGGGTGTGGGGCTAGCTACCCAACACCGTAAGAAACACTAGATGGCTAAAGAACGGAGAGCGAACCGAGTAAACGCTGGCTGAAACCGGACACATCGCCGAAGGATAAGCACCAGAGCTCCCAAATGGTGCTGAAGATGTGACGTAAAACACACCAATGCTAAGGTTGCATGAATTAGATTTCCACATGAATAGGATTTATGGGGAAATCTGGCATATCGGTCTAGGCGGTGATCGCGCGAGATAGGGAAATCTTCTAGTGATGGAGTTATTATTACACAACACCAGCAATCAAGCTGGCTACAGTTTCTCAGACTGCGGAAACTTCAAATGATCTTTCATTTTGTCATGTCAGACATTTAGACTCCGGTTTGGTCCGGGTCCTTTATTTTCGCAACGGAGCTAGTTTACCACTGTTTTATACATTTTTTTAAAACTGTATTTTTCTGTTTGACATGTAAAGATTATAATAGCGTTTGTGGAACCCTGTGAGTACCTCGCGGACTTCGGGGTCAGCGGACCTCAGTTTGGGAAACGCTGTTTTAGTAGAAAGCAGAGAAAGAATAGACTCAGTGGTTCTCAAATATTTTGAAGTCATGGCACATTTGAAGTCCTACAAAAAATCGTAGGTTTACTATACACACAAACCGGTACAAGTGTAATAATTTACCCCAAGCAAATGGGACAAGGGCTTTCGGGGTATTCCGGGAGTGTGTCTGCTGTTTATCGTGTGTCGCGGTTTATTCCATTATCGTTTATAGGGGTTTCAGTGTTATAAAAATAGCCACAGTCGCTTGCTTGGGGTCAATTATTACACTAGTACTGGTAATGCTTGACTTGAATAAATGGAAGATTCATTTTGTCACTTTACTTTCCACCCTCAAGAAATGAATGCAAATGGCGCTAATAAATGCGAATATTAATGTCGAATACTAACGAATTGTTAGCAACAAATTTGTAACTATACGACAAATCTAAAATGCACACCCGCTTGCTTGGGGTAAATTATTACACTAGTACCCACATACGTAATAAACGTGGTTGGAGAAAGCAAAGAAATACAAAAATAACTGGAAAATGCTACGTACTTTATTCATTATTTAATATCTGCCTATGAGAAGCATTGGCTTGATGTGTCTTGACAATTTTTTACCCTGGTGTCCGCTGGCACAGTGTTGCTGACCCCTGGTCTGCGATTTCAGAGGACGCACCCAGGAATGTCGACGAGCAGACTGGTGTGCCTGTGTACACCATTTGAGAGCCACTGGAATAGAAGGAAAAGTCACTGGGCGGTTTGTCAAAGGCATTTCAATTGAGTTGAGTGAAGTTGTAAAAATGAAATGTTCTCAATGTAAAGACTATTGATAGCCCAGTTCTTGTTTGAATATCATCACAGGTGCCGTCCGGCTGACGTAGGCAATCATGAATCTCCACAATTCTATGTTCCTGATGTTTACTATCATCTTAGATGTTGAGCTCTTCTTACCCAGTCAGTCTTTCCGAAATGTTCTCTCCTGTCTCCTATATCTCGTCTCCACTCAATTTTACCGGTTGTTGAAATGTGTTCTACACCTCCCTTTTCTCATGACATGCCCGTAAAATGATGATTGCCTCTTTCTTATATTGATGACAAGCTTTCTCTATCTTGATCTCATTCAACACCTCAACATTAGTCATTTTAGCAGTCAATGGATTCTCAATATTCTTCTGTAAAACCACATTGTGGTCCTCAGAGATTTTTCGATCAGTATTGATCTCATTAACACTCACATATCATTTGCAGTAATGGTTCTATATCTCTGTAAACTCCATTGGCCCTCAGAGATGATCAGATTGTCCATGACTCGCATCCGTATGTCAGTATTGGTTCTATGTAGCACTGTATAACTCTCATTCTGATATCAATTGTCCATGACTCGCATCCGTATGTCAATATTGGTTCTATAGTTTGAATATACAAAACGAATAGAATTATATTATTTTCTATCTCTAAGGTTTGATTCGTTTTTAATGTTCTCCTGTCGTTGGAAACGTTTACAAATAACCACCAAGATACAGAAAACCATCAGTATGCATACACTGCGACATCTGTTAAGGGAGACTGCGCACCTATAGGTCTGCCTGGAGTGCTATGACGTCGGTTTAGCCAGTAACCAAAAATCAATAATGATAAGAAAAGCTAAATGGATGTTTACGTAGAATAGAGGGGCTGAGATGGTATGATAAGATTACAAACGAGGAACTCTGAGAAAGAACTAATCAGATACCAGTAGAGAAGAGGAAGAGATGCTGGCGATGGATAGGACATACATTGAGAAGAACGACCAGAAGCATAGCAAGAAAGGAACTGTTTTGGAACCCACAGGTAAAGAGGAGTAGGGGAAGAGAGCTGGAGATTAATATTAAAAGGATAGGTAAAACGTGGAAAGAATTGGAAGAGATGACAAGAGAGAGAGAGGAAGAGATGGAAGAAGTTTATTGAAGACCTGTGCTCCGTTGGGAGTTGAAGGGTCAAGAATAGAAGATAAGGAAAGTAAGTGTCACACAAAAATCAGTAAAGTAAAGAAAAGGATCCTTTTTTATACCTCGTGGTATTTTGAGTAATGCGGTGTTAGGTCCGTACTTTTCATTCACCGTCGGCACACGATGGGTAATGTGGTCAACATTACGCCAGCCACCATCACTTTCCAGTGCTTTTCCTGCTACCCAATTGAGGCTTTGCCGACCTGAGAGCCGTTACGGTCGAAAAAAGTGTCCACCCCCTTCCCAACGTAGAATTGAGTCTGAACCACTAGCACAAGAAGCGAGTTTCCTAACTTTTCTTCTTTGAGCGCTCCATATCGACAACTTGTTAACCACTCTGTGTGATTTGCATGTGATCTGAGCCTAAAAGTGACTTCACGTTGTGCCAGTTATGCGCCTAGAATTAAGCCAGCACATTCGTGGATATACTGTCCTGGGCATGGGGTGTTTACGGTAATGAGAGAGCGGACAGGCTTGCATCAACAGCATCGATTGTTGGGGAGTTGAAGATGGATAAGGGGATATTCTTCGGTCTCTTCGCGACTCTCTGTTGGATGAGGACACTAAAATTGATGTTGAATCGATCAAGCGATTTAAGCAGTTTGGAGTTACCCCTTGTTCAAGTCGAACTGGATGCATGAGAGGCAGAGTGAGAGGTGTGTTTAATCAGCGAGCCACAGGAACCATCAGTATGCATACTCTTCGATATCTGTTGGGGAGACTGAGCACCTATGGTCTGCCCGGAGTGCAATGACGTCAGTTTAGTAACCAATAACCAATAACCAATAACCAATCTGATTTCTACGATGCTTTTTATTTACTATGGTAGCTTCCTAGGTCCTACATCAGTCGCCTCTTACGATATGCCTTGTAGATCATAGTGTTTCTATTATTTGCTTCCCTTGCGGGCCCCGGCACCACACGGGCGCATGAGTTCACTAAACAACGCTACTGTGGCTCTAGCGTCATGACTACGTCTGAACTCAAACTAGGCAAGCAAATTCAAACTTAGGCACCATGACTACGTCTGAACTCAAACAGGCTCATGACTACGCTGAATCAACAGCCATGACTACGCCTGAACTCAAAACTGCTCAGGCACGAACTCAAACTGTCATGACTACGCTGAACTCAAAACATGCGAACGAAATAAACAAATCCTGCCAAAAATCAATCAATCAAAATAGAAATATGATTAAAACCTATTAGTACAAAGCACAAGTAACAGGAGATTCGCCTCAAATAGTGCATTTGAAATGTAATATTTGATGAACCAGCAAAAATAATCGTACACAGTTGGAAGATGTCCACTTTGCGAATTACAAGCCAAACAAATGATATACTAGAAATGCTCGCTTTAAGTATTATTGTATTCTTCTTCAGTTCTCTAATCCTGTTTTGTCTGACAGCGTCAGGATAAGAAGAGATTTCTACAACACAGGATCTTGTGTGTGTTTTAAAAGTAGTGTTTTTCACGTCTCTGTTATTTCTGAGGTCCTTTTTTTGCGTTGACGGTCTTTAGCTTTGTATTGACTGTATCGGAGTAACATTGCTCTTTGAAGCTCATTGTTGGTAATCTACTTATGTGGCTGAACCATTTCATTTCTTTTTTTTGATGAAGTCTAGTACTGATGTTGTACCCCTTTTTCCCTGATGTGTTCATTTCTCAACCGGTCTCTTCTTGTTACTCCCAGTATTTTGTATAGAAACTTCATATTTGTCATGACTAGTTTTCTTCTATAGTTTAATGTCAGCGTCCATGTTTGGCACTAGCATAATGTTGGGATAATTATTGTGTTGTCAATGCTTTTTTAGTGTTCACGGTGACATGTTTGCATTTCAAAATTGACCCCATTTGTTCTAAGATTTTATTTGCTACATTGCATCTATGTTGGATTTTGTTAGTTATTCTTCCATTTGCTGATAAAATACTCCCTAAGTATGTAAAGTCTTGACTTGTTTTAATTGATGTTTGTCGATGGAGATATTGGTAGCGTTTTTATTCTCTAGCGAATGGCATTACTTCGATTTTGTCGATGTTTATTATCATATTGTATTCAGTGCATGTTAACTAAAGTCTGTTTAAATTATTTGTATAGATCTGAAAGCTTGAGGCCCCTAAGTCCCCCAACTTAAACCCCTAACCCTCAGCCATGTATGATTTCATGCTAGGAAGAATAGATAAACGATGTCCTTCTGATGGTGACTAAAGGGACACGGGTTTTATCTATTCTTTCTGTGTGTGAAGACCTGCCTTTGCAAGGTGACTAAAGGGCAGGTCTTGAGTCTGGGAACCACACTAACCAAGTAAAACAATATAGAACAGTGAAAGGAAAAGTCAAACTGCTTCCTCTTCTTCTTCTTCTTCTGAATTGCAAGCTTTGAATTCAGGCTAGGTGCTTCGATATATTTAGTGTAGGTATGCTTCTTATTATCAGTGTTTATTGAACACAGAGGCGAGCCGTCACCGACTTCAGAGGCGGAGGCAGAGATTATCGATATTAGGAAAAGCTGGAAGGAGCTGAAGAGAAGTTAAAGATAGTAAGGTTGGTGGAGGTCCATGCCTAGATAGATGATAGATAGATAGATAGATGATGGATAGATAGATGGATAGATAGATGGATAGATAGATATATATATATAGAGAGATAGATGGATAGATAGATAGATGGATAGATGGATGGATAGATAGATAGATGGATGGATGGATAGATAGATAGATAGATGGATAGATGGATGGATAGATAGATAGATGGATGGATAGATGGATGGATGGATGGATGGATGGATGATAGATAGGTACATCTCCCAACATTTTGAGAACTAAAACCTGGAAACATATGCACTAACTATAAACTGAAATTACTATTAAAAACGCAACCATACACTCTCTTACCAGAGTTCCAAAATTATATATATATCATATAAACTGTTTATAAACAACCTTCCAGAACTATCTACCCATAAACAACATAAATGTAACACAGACGAATGATCGTGTGTGTATCTGCGCCAAGATTCTGCATTAAAAAAAACACTAACACAATTTAACTACACAGAGGGAGAGAGAACATTCTGAACGGCCCTGGGTAATTTAATAACTTAGATGTCAATGCTTTGGCTTGACAAGGTCGGGCAACAAGTCTAAGGCCCACATTTCAAGCTCTTCAGATCCACAAAAACAACATTATCCCATACTAGAAGATAACATAAATATGCAGCATCGTGTGCCGTGCCGGCTAGTGCAGACGTTCGTGGATCGTTACAAAAATCTGTCCTTATTCTTAATTTAAAAAATTGTCCGTAGTATTTTCAGGAGCTTAGGTATTCTTCTTTTCTTTCTTCTTTCTTCTTCTTCTTCTCTTCTTCTTCTTCTTCTTCTTCTTCTTCGAACGCTTCATATCGACCACTTGTTTATCACTCTGTGTTTTTTATGTGATCTGAGCCTAAGATGAATTGTACGTTGTGCTAGTTATGCGCATACAAGTAGGTCAGCACATCCGATTTCTTCGATGTTTTTTTTTTTTACTAGGATAGCTTCCCTAGTCCCTACATCAGTCGCCTCTTACGACATGCCGTGTAGGTCGCAGTGGTACTATTATTTGCTTACCTTGTGGGCCCTGGCACCACACGGGCGAGGCCTTAGGGTATAACGTCCCTGTCACTTCACATTTCTACGCCCTAGTATGCAGGATATAGATTGCGTCTGTATCTCAAGTGGTAGTGAGTTCGATCACAACTCAGGTGTACCTGATTCAAACTCCGCGGTGGGCAGTTTGGAAGCAAATTCTTTCCCGTAGAATTCTACGAACAGTAAAAATAGACCATTAAGAAAACAATGACAAACTACTGAACGTATAACTGTTGCCTAGAAAATGAACAACTCTTTTACTGTGATTGATGGCAACATCATATAAAGGATATGCCACGATTTTAATTTCAGTGTACAGGAGGTAGGATAGCCAATTCCTTTTCTCACTGTTGGCCAGTTCCTTTCCGTACGGACAATATTAAGGTCGAATGTGGACAATTTAACTTCCATGGAAGCAGGATGTTTAGATTTGCATTCTTCTGTTGTCCTCTATCTCCTGTTGTTCCTTCGTGTTGTCCTCTATCTCCTGTTGTTCCTTCGTGTTGTCCTCTATCTTCTGTTGTCCCTTCGTGTTGTCCTCTATCTCCTGTTGTTCCTTCGTGTTGTCCTCTATCTCCTGTTGTTCCTTCGTGTTGTCCTCTATCTTCTGTTGTTCCTCCGTGTTGTCCTCTATCTTCTGTTGTCCCTCAGTGTTGTCCTCTATCTTCTGTTGTCCCCTCGTGTTGTCCTCTATCTCCTGTTGTTCCTTCGTGTTGTCCTCTATCTTCTGTTGTTCCTCCGTGTTGTCCTCTATCTTCTGTTGTCCCTCAGTGTTGTCCTCTATCTTCTGTTGTCCCTTCGTGTTGTCCTCTATCTCCTGTTGTTCCTTCGTGTTGTCCTCTATCTCCTGTTGTTCCTTCGTGTTGTCCTCTATCTTCTGTTGTCCCTCCGTGTTGTCCTCTATCTTCTGTTGTCCCCTCGTGTTGTCCTCTATCTTCTGTTGTTCCTTCGTGTTGTCCTCTATCTTCTGTTGTCCCTCAGTGTTGTCCTCTATCTCCTGTTGTCCCCGTGTTGTCCTCTATCTCCTGTTGTTCCCGTGTTGTCCTCTATCTTCTGTTGTCCCTTCGTGTTGTCTCTATCTCCTGTTGTTCCTTGTGTTGTCCTCATCTCCTGTTGTCCCCTCGTGTTGTCCTCTATCTTCTGTGTTCCTTCGTGTTGTCTCATCTCCTGTTGTTCATTCGTGTTGTCCTCATCTTCTGTTGTCCTTCGTTTGTCCCTATCTTCTGTGTCCTTCAGTGTCTCATCTCTGTTGTCCCTTCGTGTTGTCCTTTATCTCCTGTTGTCCCGTGTTGTCCTCATCTCCTGTTGTCCTTCGTGTTGTCCTCATCTTCTGTTGTCCTTCGTGTTGTCTCTATCTTCTGTTGTTTCTTCGTTGTCCTCTATCTTCTGTGTTCCTCCGGTTGTCCTCATCTCTGTTGTTTCTTCGTGTGTCCTATCTTCTGTTGTCCTTCGTGTTGTCCTCATCTTCTGTTGTCCCTCAGGTTGTCCTCATCTTCTGTTGTCCCTCAGTGTCGTCCTCATCTTCTAGTGTTTCTTCGTGTGTCCTCATCTGTTGTTCCTTCGTGTTGTCCTCATCTTTGTTGTTCCTTCGTGTTGTCCTCTATCTTCTGTTGTTCCTCAGTGTTGTCTCTATCTCATGTTGTCCTTCGTGTTGTCCTCATCTTCTGTTGTTCCTCGTGTTGTCCCCTATCTCCCATTTCCCTTCGTGTGTCCTCATCTCTGTTGTCCCTTCGTTGTCCCTATCTTGTTGTCCTCGTGTTGTCCTCTATCTCCTGTTGTCCCTCGTGTTGTCCTTTATCTCCTGTTGTCCCGTGTTGTCCTCTATCTCCTGTGTCCCTCCGTGTTGTCCTCATCTTCTGTTGTCAAACTCTTCTCATTATAAAGCAATTTCCTTCATCTCCTCAAACCTTAGAGCATCAAGTCAATTCAGCGCATTTATAGACCTAGTGGGATGTAGGAGGCCAATTCCTTTATTGTGTGCAAAAGTCGAGTGTGCGATTAAACTTCAGTCCTCTGTGTCGGATCGAAAGGCGAATTTACTACTGCCTTGTAGTTAGATTGGGGACAATTAAAGGATAGGAGCAACCGTATACATAACTGGACGGCAGGCAAACCAAGTAGTCCACACAAAAAGACTGGTAACCTGGGCAGATGACGCTCAGCAACCTGGGAAGGAAGGATGTCTAAGGGTAGCTATCATAAAAGACGATAGCAACCTGCTGCCTTGCAGGTCGGCTGGGGACATCCAAAGACTGACGGAGAGCGAACACAGTACACGCTGGCTAAAACTGGACACATCGCCGAAGGATAAGCACCAGAGCTCCAAATGGCGCTAAAGTAGTGACGAAACACACACATGCTAAGGCTGCATGAATCAAGATTTCCACACGAATAAGAGAATCTATGGGGAAATCTGGTACATCCGTCTAAGCGGTGATCGAGAGAGAGAGAGAGAGAGAGAGAGAGAAAGAGAGAGAAAGGTGTATTCTTATACATTACCCTAATCGGTCCGGATCTTTCTCATTGCATGTCCGATAAATGATGACTGATTCATTCTTTTATTGATAATAAACTTTATATGTGCATTGTCCTCTTTCAGCGCCCGTGTGTTGCAAAGGATCGCAAGGGGAGCAAAGAATACTGCCACCTACAAGACATGTCGTAAGAGGCGAATGAGATAGGGGTCTAGGGAAGCTACCCTATTAAAGAAAATCGGATGTGCTGGTCTACTTGTAGGCGCATAGATGGCACAAAGTACAATCGCTCTTAGACCCTTCGCCGTATGTTGCCGGAGCTCATAAGGGGCAGATAATAGTAGCAATGCTACTCTAAAAGGGCATGTCGTAAGAGACGACTGAGGTAGGGGCCTAGGAAAACTACCCTAGGAAATAAAAAACGTTGCAGAAATCGGATGTGCTGGCCTACTTGTGGGCGCATAACTGGCATAACATACAATCGCTCTAGGCTCGGATCAATAAAATCACAAAGAGTGGTTTAGCAAGTGTTCGACATAGAGCGTTGGAAGAAAAAGAAATCCTCTTTCAGAACATCACAACAATTTAACAGTTCTTGAGATTTTAAGTATTCTCCTTACCTCTTTCACTGCGTATAAGTGTGTAGCTTCAGGTGCACTTATTTTGATCGCAGTGACGCTCATCATTAAGGCCAGTGGGCCTGCCCACAAAAATAATATATAACATGTATTTATTATTTTATAAATTAAAATATAGAAACCAAAAACCATAATTTATCCGGACAAAAAATGTCTGACCCCACCAACAAATATGATCACGAGCCGCCACTGTTGCATCGTATACCAATTGTATACAGAGCGCCATTTGAATTCGTTACTATGTATACCTCTGCTTTCACTGTTGCATCTATACTCAATTGTATCGAGCCGCTCACTGTTGCATCGTATACTCAGTATAGTACAGCCGCCACTGTTGCTGTATACTAATGTGTATACACTGAGCCGCCACTGTTGCATCGTATACTCATGTATACCGAGCCGCCACTGTTGCATCGTATACTCAATTGTATACACGAGCCGCCATGTTGCATCGAATACTAAATTGTATACAGAGCCGCCACTGTTGCATTGTATACTCAATTGTATACACGAGCCGCCACTGTTGCATTGTATACTCAATTGACTTGTATAATGGTTTTGCGTCATTTTTGAACTTACTGCTAGCTAGTGTATCTTCTTCTTCTTCTTCTTCTTTACCATTCGTCTCCAAGAAGACATATGTCCTCAACTAAGGTATTGCAAACTCTCATAAGCTTGGTTGTGGTTTTTATAGCTGGGGTATTTTTATATTTTTACAGGATGGGGTAGCTAATCCCACGCCAAACCTCAGCTTTTGCTGTATATAGCATGTGGTGGGTAATAGTGGTTATATTCTTTACCCTGAATTCGGACCCCGGTAATCACACGGGCGTCAGATTTGTATTGTCTGTAGTTTTTGACTCTCTATCGGACAGGTGAGACGTATAGTCGCATTCAGTGAGATAATCACCCGTGTGGTGGCGGGCCACTACAATACAATGCATAGTAAGAGCACTGATGAATCACTCAGGAATGCACTAGTAACATAGAAGCACGCAGATATCGAATGCATTCCGTATGTAGGCATTTACTGGCAGAACGTACCATCGCTCTTAGGCGCCTATACTTTTACTTCTTCTTCTTCTTTGCGTTCGTTCTTTACGATCAATTTTAATCACTCTTTGTGATATATTTGATCTTTGCTAAGAACGTGTATACGTTGCACATTGGTTTGGTAGACCCCTAAACGCATAGACTTCTATATATTTAATTTTTTTTTATTTTTTTGGATCCAGAAGCACTTGAGCTTTCAGCTCTTCGGTTCGGTGCCACGAACACCGTGAATCTGGGGAAATGGGGCTTTTCTGCCAACCAGCGGAATTGAACCCGCACTCACAGAGGGCAGTCAACCGCGTCACGAATACGCTGGGCAGGCGGGCACTTTTACATATTTAGGACACGTGCATCCGATTTCAGCCAAACCTCCTTAGTCGCCTTTACGACATGCGTGGCAGGTAACAGTGGTTATATTCTTTACACCCCAAATTTGGGCCCTGGTAACCACTCAGGTTATAATACTTCTACTTATACCAGAGTATCTCTCCTTCGATCCCTACCCACTTAGTCAGACGTTAGTCTGTTACCAGGACCACCCCGTGGGCTCGGGGTAGGCTCTTGGTCAGTGCGAGCACACTCACCTTGGCACCACTTTATATCCTTACATCACTGCACCTGCGATCTCAGTCAGCTATCGCTTGACATGTATTGATAGGGTTAAAAAATCTGTTCACAACAGAGATGAAGTGTCTATGCAGAATGCTGGGAGTATCAAGTTTAGAAATGAAGACATCAAGAAAAAAATGGGTACAACATTAATACTGAACATCGTCAAGAAACAACACATTAAATGGTTCAGCCACATAAGCAGATTACCAACAGACAATGCGCCTCAAATGAAATTGCTACTCCGATACAGCGGATACAATGCAAAAGGTCGTTCACGCAAAATGTGGACCATATAAATAACGGAGACAGGGAAATACACTATTTATGAAGCGCACATAAAAACCCGTTCTAGAAATCTCTTTTTATCCTGATGCTGTGAGGCAAAACAAGATTAGAGAAGCATACACAAAAACCCGTTCTAAAAATCTCTTTTTATCCTGATGCTGTGAGGCAAAATAAAACTAGAGATAGAAGACAAAGGAAAAGAAAATGATTTGTGTAATATTGTCTTGCATTTAATTGTTATGCTTAGAAATTTCCCTAGGTCAGGTCTTTTTTTTTTAAAACTGTCCTGTAAGAGTAAATCCAACAAAAAAACCTTGGTGGAGATCTGCCCCCCTCCTCCTTCCCTTCCAGAAACTTGTGATATGAGTGGGTTTACCATGATATCCAAGAACCAGACTCCCAGCTTTGGGCAAATAACAACACTGTCTTATAGGAGCCTTGGGAGAGGCAAAGGATATAGGAGTAAACCCAATGGCTATGGGAGTAAACCGAAACCGAAAATCCGGAGTGAAGCCCCTAAGGTGGACAGGCATCATTTGATGCCTTACCGGCAGCTCCTGCAACCAAACTGATACCAGACGTCATGCTTGCACTCCTCTGGATTCTGTCAGCGAGGTCGAGAGGGGGCAGGTGACGCTTGGGCAACTCAACAAATCCATAAAAATTGTCCTGGCATGCGTAACGGAGAGATCACTTTGGGGTTGACTTTGTTGACCAAACCACAGCCAACTCTAATATAAACTCTAATATAAACTCTAATATAAACTCTAATATAAACTCTAATATGAGTTTAGAGTTGGCTGTGACCAAACCAACACGGAGGGCAACAGTTATGGAACAACACGGAGGGCAACAGTTATGGAACAACACGGAGGGCAACAGTTATGGAACAACACGGAGGGCAACAGTTATGGAACAACACGGAGGGCAACCGTTATGGAACAACACGGAGGGCAACAGTTATGGAACAACACGGAGGGCAACAGTTATGGAACAACACGGAGGGCAACAGTTATGGAACAACACGGAGGGCAACAGTTATGGAACAACACGGAGGGCAACAGTTATGGAACAACACGGAGGGCAACAGTTATGGAACAACACGGAGGGCAACAGTTATGGAAAAACATGGAGGGCAACAGTTATGGAACAACACGGAGGGCAACAGTTATGGAACAACACGGAGGGAAACAGTTATGGAACAACCTGAAATGAAAATCCTGGCATATCCTTTACAGGGCGTCACTATTAACCACAGTAAACGAGTCGTTGATTTTTCTTGGCAACACTTACACGTTCAGTAGTTTGTCATTGCTTTCTGAACGCTGGGGTCTATTTTTACCTTTCGTAAAACTCCACGGACACGAATTTGCTTCCAAACTGTCACCGAGAAGTTTGAACCAGGTACGCTTGGGTTGTGATCGAGCTCACTACTGCGCTACAGACGCTTACAATCTGTTGTGTTATATCCGTGTTTATTTAGTGTGGTCTTGATATTGTCCATCCATTTTTCTTTGGTCTTCCATGGATTTAGTACTTGATCTCTTTTTATTGTACACTAGAGCTACAGACGTCCACGCGGAACTAACTACTTGACGCAAAACCTATTGTCTCCTGAGACAAAGTGGCCAACGCTTATGCGATGCTTAGAGTTATTGCTCACGATCAGTTTTCAAACACAATCTTGTAGAGTCAGAGATTGAGTCATACAGTCATGCAAATGACTTCCTTCTTTTCTGATTTACTGACTGTCACTGACTCACTGGTTCAGTGATTCATTCACAATCTTTTTAGTTCACTCATTCACTCACTCACTCACTCACTTAGTCATTACCTCACTCCTCTCTCACTCCGCACTCACTACTCACCACTCAATCACGCACTCACTCACTCGCTCATTCGCTCAGTCGCTCATTCACTCACTCACACACTCACTCACTCACTCACTCACTCAAACGCTTACTAACTAACTAACTAACTGACTGACTGACTGACTAACTAACTCACAGACTGACTAACTAACTAACAAACAAACTAAATCACAAACTTCTTCATATTTTTCTCCATTGTACATCCTTAGGATATTTGTAAGTTAATATTCATTTCTCAAAAGCTGTTCTGTTTGCCGTAACTCTTTCTTCTTCTTCTCTTCTTTGCTTTCGTTCTTTACGACCAATTTTAATCACTCTTGTGACATGTTTGATCTTTGCCAAGAACATGTATACGTTGCACATTGGTTTAGGCCCCAAACGCATAGACCTCTACACGTTTAGGACACATGCATCCGATTTCAGCCAAACTCCTTAGTCGCCTCTACGACATGTGTGTAGATAGCAGTGGTTCTATTCTTTACAGCCCAAATTTGGGCCGGTAACCACTGGCGCCGTAATCTTTCTCTTGCATGGCTCTTCTGCTTTGCATTTAGACACTACACAGACTAAAATAGTTCCATCACCCACATGTGCATGTGGTCAGCGTCGAACACAGCCTCAAGATTGTCACCTGATGAATCAACTGGGAAAGAACACTGGCCAACAGAGATAGTTCATCACAGACAAAGCTGTTAAGAAGCCTAGATGAACTAACAAACACAACATACATCCAGAGAACCGAACTCATTGTCTAGACATTGAACATCAGCGAACAAGAAACAGAAGAAGCTTAGATAACTAACAAACACAACTACATCCAGAGAACTAGACTCATTGTCTAGACATTGAACATCAGCGAACAAGAAACAGAAGAAGCCTTGATGAACTAACAAACACAACGTACATCCAGAGAACCGGACTCATTGTCTAGACATTGAACATCAGCGAACAAGAAGCAGAAGAAGCTTAGATTAACTAACAAACACAACATACATTCAGAGAACTGGACTCATTGTCTAGACATTGAACATCAGCGAACAAGAAACAGAAGAAGCTTAGATTAACTAACAAACACAACATACATCCAGAGAACCGGACTCATTGTCTAGACATTGAACATCAGCGAACAAGAAACAGAAGAAGCTTAGATTAACTAACAAACACAACATACATTCAGAGAACCGGACTCATTGTCTAGACATTGAACATCAGCGAACAAGAAACAGAAGAAGCTTAGATTAACTAACAAACACACATACATCAGAGAACTGACTCATTGTCTAGACATTGAACATCAGCGAACAAGAAACAGAAGAAGCCTAGATTAACTAACAAACACGGCATACATCCAGAGAACTAGACTCATTGTCTAGACATTGAACATCAGCGAACAAGAAACAGAAGAAGCTAGATTAACTAACAAACACAACTACATTCAGAGAACTGACTCATTGTCTAGACATGAAATCAGAACAAGAACAGAAAGCTTAGATGAACTAACAAACAGCATACATCCAGAGAACTAGACTATTCAGACATTAAATCGAACAAGAAAGAAGAAGCTAGATGAACTAACAAACAATAATCCAGAGAACGAACTCATTGTTGACATTGAACATCAGAACAAGAAACAGAAAGCTTAGAACTAACAACACGACATCCAGAACGACCATTGTCAGACATTGAACATCAGCGAACAAGAAGAAGAAGCTGATGAACAACAAACACAACGACATCCAGAATGAACCATGTCAGACCATAGATAAACTTTTTCGACCCACCGCCCACTTTACATAACATAACTAGTAACCCCTCTCCACATTATAACCTTTCCAACGCCCCACTCCCACATATATACATGCTCTATTTTCTCTTTGACATAGAAAATCGATATATATTTCTGTCATACATGTCAATTTTCAAATGATTATATGCATGAAATCGAAAATTGATGAAAGAATGGATCGTGTAAGACGGGCATTAGATGAATTAAAATGGAGAATTCAAATTTTAAATGATTATTCAATCGCAAAATCAAGAAAATAATTTATTTTAAAATATTTATTATGAATTTCTTCTTTAAGGAGCCACCGACCCCTAATCGCCTGAATACCCCCAAATTCTTCTGAACCCACTATCGCCCCCACCCTCACTAGAACGCTTCAGCGCCCACTGGGGGGCGGCACCGCCCACTTTGGGAAACGCTGGTCTAGACATTGAACAACAGCGAACAAGAAGGAGAAGGAATAAGATTACATCCTTTTTAATAAACCAACTCACTCAATCCTGCACCCCATCAATCTCATACGCACAAACGCACATACGCACATTAACTAATTTGACGTCTTGTTTTTTTTTTATGTTTCCGCTTGTTAAGTGCACCATTTATCTTTAAAACGCTAGTGAAAACTCACCGGAAACCAGTACTAGCACAGGCCTGGTACCGAAACAATGTCAGTGCTATAAATAGTAACACTTAATAGTGTTGTTACTAGAAATATAATGAGATTACTCTTAAAAGCTTATCTATCTTTTCATATTTTTAATCGTTTTCATCTTTATTTCGTTTCTTGTGCCATGTCGTAGGAAAACTTGCCCTAATTTAATGTTTTGGATCCTTATTACATCCTATTTTAAAATATTTTTGTGAAAGTGATACTTCTGTACCAGGGTCTGATCGTAATGGCTAAACACCTCATTGTTGGTGTCAACGGCCTGTGTGGGGCCGGAGTCCGCAACAGCAGCAGAGAATAGTGCCACTGCGACCTACAAGGTATCTCGTAAGAGGCAGCTGAGGTAGAGGGAGGAGGAAGCTACCGTAGTAAATAAAAAGCGTCGCAGAAATCGGATGTTCTGACCTACTTGTAGGCGCATAACTGGCACAACGTACAGTCGCTCTTAGGATCAGATCACATACAAATCACAAAGTGTGGTTTAACAAGTGGTCGATATGGAACTTTCAAAGAAGAAAAAGTAGAATAAATATTTAATATTTATTATATAATATATAATTTATAATTTATTATGATATAATCTATCAATATTTAATAATATAGAAGAAGAAGTCGCACGAGCGGTTATCGGGGCCCAAATTTGAGGTGTAAAGAATAGAACCACTGTTACCTGCCATGCATGTCGTAAGAGGTGACTAAGGAGGTTTGGATGAAATCGGATGCACGTGTCCTAAACGTGTAGAGGTCTATGCCTTTAGGGGCCTACCAAACCAATGTACAACGTATACACGTTCTTGGCAAAGGTCAAATATATCACAAAGAGTGATTAAAATTGGTCGTAAAGAACGAACGCGAAGAAGAAGAAGAAGATGGAAAAGTAACCAACATCCAAACAATGATGAAATACACAAACGATTATACTTGTCAAGTGCAGCACATACTTAACCTTGTTGTGTGAAGCGGACATGTGGACAATGAGCAAACAGATGGAGAGAAGGATTAGGGCGTGTGAAATCCGGATTAAGAGAAGAATAAGCGGACATGTAAACGATGAACACACAGATGGAGAGAAGGATTAGGGCGTGTGAAATCTGGATAGAGAAGAATAAGCGGACATGTGGACAATGAACACACAGATGGAGAGAAGGATTAGGGCGTGTGAAATCTGGATATACAGAAGAATAAGCGGACATGTGAACAATGAACAAACAGATGGAGAGAAGGATTGGGGCGTGTGAAATCCGGATTAAGAGAAGAATAAGCGGACATGTAAACGATGAACACACAGATGGAGAGAAGGATTAGGGCGTGTGAAATCTGGATATGCAGAAGAATAAGCGGACATGTGGACAATGAACACACAGATGGAGAGAAGGATTGGGGCGTGTGAAATCTGGATATACAGAAGAATAGGCGGACATGTGGACAATGAACAACAGATGGAGAGAAAGGATTGGGCTGTGAAATCTGGATTAAGAGAAGAATAAGCGGACATGTAAACGATGAACACACAGATGGAGAGAAGGATTAGGCTGTGAAATCGGATTAAGAGAAGAATATGCGGACATGTAAACGATGAACACACAGATGGAGAGAAGGATTAGGCTGTGAAATCTGGATTAAGAGAAGAATAAGCGGACATGTAAACGATGAACACACAGATGGAGAGAAGGATTAGGGCGTGTGAAATCTGGATAACAGAAGAATAAGCGGACATGTGAACAATGAACACACAGATGGAGAGAAGGATTAGGGCGTGTGAAATCGGATTACAGAAGAATAGGCGGACATGTGGACAATGAACAAACAGATGGAGAGAAGGATTGGGGCGTCTGAAATCTGGATTAAGAGAAGAATAAGCGGACATGTAAACGATGAACAACAGATGGAGAGAAGGATTAGGGCGTGTGAAATCCGGATTAAGAGAAGAATAAGCGGACATGTAAACGATGAACACACAGATGGAGAGAAGGATTAGGGCGTGTGAAATCCGGATTAAGAGAAGAATAAGCGGACATGTAAACGATGAACACACAGATGGAGAGAAGGATTAGGGCGTGTGAAATCTGGATTAAGAGAAGAATAAGCGGACATGTAAACGATGAACACACAGATGGAGAGAAGGATTAGGGCGTGTGAAATCTGGATTAAGAGAAGAATAAGCGGACATGTAAACGATGAACACACAGATGGAGAGAAGGATTGGGGCGTGTGAAATCTGGATTAAGAGAAGAATAAGCGGACATGTAAACGATGAACACACAGATGGAGAGAAGGATTTGGGCGTGTGAAATCTGGATTAAGAGAAGAATAAGCGGACATGTGACAATGAACAAACAGATGGAGAGAAGGATTTGGGCGTGTGAAATCTGGATTAAGAGAAGAATAAGCGGACATGTAAACGATGAACACACAGATGGAGAGAAGGATTAGGGCGTGTGAAATCTGGATTAAGAGAAGAATAGCGGACATGTAAACGATGAACACACAGATGGAGAGAAGGATTGGGGCGTGTGAAATCTGGATTAAGAGAAGAATAAGCGGACATGTAAACGATGAACACACAGATGGAGAGAAGGATTAGGGCGTGTGAAATCTGGATTAAGAAGAATAAGCGGACATGTGAAACATGAACACACAGATGGAGAGAAGGATTAGGGCGTGTGAAATCTGGATTAAGAGAAGAATAAGCGGACATGTAAACGATGAACACACAGATGGAGAGAAGGATTAGGGCGTGTGAAATCTGGATTAAGAGAAGAATAAGCGGACATGTAAACGATGAACACACAGATGGAGAGAAGGATTAGGGCGTGTGAAATCTGGATTAAGAGAAGAATAAGCGGACATGTAAACGATGAACACACAGATGGAGAGAAGGATTAGGGCGTGTGAAATCCGGATTAAGAGAAGAATAGGCGGACATGTAAACGATGAACACACAGATGGAGAGAAGGATTAGGGCGTGAAATCGGATTAAGAGAAGAATAAGCGGACATGTAAACGATGAACACACAGATGGAGAGAAGGATTAGGGCGTTTGAAATCTGGATTAAGAGAAGAATAAGCGGACATGTAAACGATGAACAAACAGATGGAGAGAAGGATTAGGGCGTGTGAAATCTGGATTAAGAGAAGAATAAGCGGACATGTAAACGATGAACACACAGATGGAGAGAAGGATTAGGGCGTGTGAAATCTGGATTAAGAGAAGAATAAGCGGACATGAAGAAAAAGAAAGACAATAGACAACAGAAAATTGAGAGTGAAAAGAGATCTACTCAAGGAAATGGAAATTTGGCTTTGAGATATTTTGGTCGTAAGAAAAGACAGGAAGCTGTTTAAAACCATATTGGCAAAGAAGATGGAAGGTAGGAGAACAAGGGGTTGATATAAATGCAGCTGAGGGACATCTTTTCGAAAGCTCCATATCGACCACTTGTTAACCACTCTGTTTGATCTGTATGTGATCTGAGTCTAAGATCGATTGCATGTCGTGCCAGTTGTGTGCATACAAATAAGTCAGCACTTCCGATTTCTGCAACGCTTTTTATTTACTAGAGTAGCTTCCTAGGTCCCCCTACATCAGTCGCCTTTTACGACATGCCTTGAGGTGTGATTCCCTACATCAGTCGCCTACGACATGCCTGTAGGTGTAGTGTTACTATTTCCCCCCCTTTCTTCCTTGCGAGCCCCGACAACACACGGCTGTATGGTAGTGCTATCAATCAATTAATCAATCAATCAATCAATCAATCAATCAATCAAGAGACTGCTTAAAACTACATTGGAAGAAAAGATGGGAGGTAAAAGAGCAAGGAAAAGATATAGATACCGTTGGGAGGATACATAAGAAGGTGGACAGACAATATTTTACAGAGTGTACCGTCGGGGCAAGCTGCTACTACAGTAACGGAGCAATTATGGGGCAACACGTTACTTGAAGTTGTAGCTTTAACTCGCCGAGTGGTTGCCGGGGCCCAAATTTGGGGTGTAAAGAATACAACCATTGTTACCTGCCACGCATGTCGTAAGAGGCGACTAAGGAGGTTTGGCTGAAATCGGATGCACATGTCCTAAACGTGTCCTACCAAACCAATGTGCAACGTATACACGTTATTGGTAAAGATCAAACAGATCACAAAGAGTGATTAAAATTGGTCGTAAAGAACGAACGCAAAGAAGAAGAAGAAGAAGAAGTAGCTTTAACTAGCCACTAAGTTTAGAAATAAAGAGATCATAAACACAGAGTACACCATCAGTACTGAACTTCATCAAGACACAACAGATTATATGGTACGGCCTCATGAGCAGATTACTAACAAAGAGTCCGAATCAACGTGCAATGCTATTCCGGCATGTTGGATGCAAAACAAAAGGTCTCACACGCAAAAGAAGGACAACAGAAATAGCAGACAGTAAAACTGATTGATTGGACCATCATAATTGTACTTCTGAGAATTACCATGTTTGCTTCGATCTCTTTCTTACATTGCACTTCGTTGATTAACCATGTTTGCTTCGATCTCTTTCTTACATTGCACTTCGTTGATTAACCATGTTTGCTTCGACCTCTTTCTTACATTGCACTTCGTTGATTAACCATGTTTGCTTCGATCTCTTTCTTACATTGCACTTCGTTGATTAACCATGTTTGCTTCGATCTCTTTTTTACATTGCACTTCGTTGTTACCATGTTTAGAATTCAGGATCTCTACTCTTCATCAAGCACACGATTTATGATTACCCATGGGTTACTGAGTCCGAATCCTTTTCTTTAGGCATTATGCAACTCTCGGAAACCAGAATGTCAGAATCTTTTGCCTCATACATTGCACTTTGAATTACCATGTTTGCTTCGATCTCTTTCTTACATTGCACTTCGTTGATTAACCATGTTTGCTTCGATCTCTTTCTTACATTGCACTTCGTTGATTAACCATGTTTGCTTCGATCTCTTTCTTACATTGCACTTCGTTGATTAACCATGTTTGCTTCGACCTCTTTCTTACACAGGAATATATCAGAGGTAGTTTCTCGAACTCCGTTGCCCCGGCCAGTGTTCCCGGTATAATTTTAAAGATGATAACAATTTTTGTAGGATGTTATTTTATTTACAAATGTTCCCGAATTCTTCCTGGGCAGCGGCTTTGCAGCCTATTTTTAAAAATCGATTTTTAACTGTGAAGAATTTATTAACGTGCTCAACTTGAACACTGGAGTTTTATCGTTCGTCTCCGACAGAACTAGGAACTTGATCTCACCTACATTGAGATCAAGGATCTATGAGATAATATCTTGATCGTTCTATGCGGGAAGGGAACTAAGTGCATTTGAGTAGCGACTTATCAAAGAGAGTTTGTGCTTCTGCGGGCACTTACTCCCACTTGTTACAACATATCAACGAACGACGACAAACACATACATGTGGATGGGAGCAGAACAAGAACCCATGCTGACCCATGTTGAGAGGAGAGGTGGAGATGAGTCGGGCATGCTCTACGGAAGACACAGTCGAGTGTCACTGGACATTCGCTTGGGTGGAACCCGCAAGGAGGGCGAAAAAAGAACACGCTCTAGGTGGACCTGGAGACGAGATCTTCTTGGGGAAATGGGGAGTGCTCGACTATCCTGGGAGACCATAAAGAAAACAGACTGAGAAATGTAGCGAACAACTGTTGATGCCCTATGCTCCACGAGGAGCGGAGAGGAATAAGTCACGTCATGCACAATTATCATGAATATAGGGACTAAGATGGTATGATAGGGTCACAAATGAGGAACTTATGAAGAAAACACGACAGATTCCAGTGAACCAAGAGAGGGACTAAGATGGTATGATAGGATCACAAATGAAGACCTTATGGAGAGAACAGGACATATTCCAGTGGGCCAAGAGGTTAAAAAAAGATGCTGGCGCAGGATAGGACATACTGTGCGAAAACCTGAGGGAAATATAACAAGAAGAAAGAAAAGGATGGGCCTTCAAAGAGGCAGCGAAAGAAGTAGGGAGAAATACATGGAAACGGATTTGGAGGCAAGATCAAAATAAAAGAAGAGCTAGAGGAAGGCAGAGAAGCAGATAAGAAGACTGGCATGAGTTGGATGAAGGGCTATGCCCGGTTTTAAACACAGGATTATTGAGAAGGGTCTTAATGTTGTTTTTCTGAAGCACGTCGAGCAGACGATGAGGGATGGTTAACATCGCGGGTAATCTACTCCTGACTTTTCGTGGACCCAATGAGTCGAGAGCGTACAGCCCAGAGGAATGAACAGACATAGCAAGAAAGTTCACTAACAACAACGCAGGTCAAGAAAGGCATAACAACAACGCTATGTCAAGAAAGGGCATAACAACAACGCTACTCTGTCTCTAAGAAACGGTTATACAACAAGTAATGTGGTCTTAAGAAACGTGTTATAAAAAACGTTATGCTGACTCTCAGGAAACGATGGTCACTAACAACGCCGGCAAAACTTTACTAACAACACCGCACTTTTCGTGTACACAAAGTACTGGCTAGACTGTTACACACCCACTTGAAGAATTAACACAACCACTGCCTAAAAACGTGTTCACTAACAACAACGCTACTGCTGCTCTCTAAGAAACGTGTTCACTAACAACAACGCTACTGCTGCTCTCTAAGAAACGAAAAGAAGGCAAAGAGGTAAAGAAGACAAAGAAAATAATTGTGGAGATGCCGGACGAGGAAATAGAGGCAGAAAGTGAGAAAAAAAAAGGAAAGAGAAGGGAGATAATCTCTTACTGCAATCTGCATGCATCGTAACCTCTTTAATGAGGGATTATCTCCTGTTTGAATATTTATTAAAGGGTTTTAAAGCCGAAGGATTGACTTCATTGCACCGGGTTTTACCCCATATGGCTCCGGTCCCTCTCCTCAGAAATGGCATGTCACCTGCCGAGAGTATTGCACAAAGCACGAGCTCCATAGCTCCAGCAACAATCCTAGGGTCTCTGGAAAAAACTGCACTCGTAAACAGAACGGCGCCGTCCGGATTCGAACCCACGACCTTCGACTCACAAGGCAAAGGGCTTAACCACTTAGCCACAGAGTGTGGTGCCGGGGATCATAAGGGAAGCATAGAATAGTACCAATGCGACTTACAAGGCATGTCATAAGAGGCGACTGGTGTAGGCCCTAAAGATGTATTATTTTAAAATTATGATGACGTGATGATGATGGTGATGATGGAGAGGATGATAATGGTGAAGATAATAAGAATTATGATAGTGGTGATGATGGTGATGATAATAATGATGATGATGGTGATGATGATGGTGATGATAGTGATGATGATGGTGATGATGATGGTGATGAAAATGATGATGATGGTGATGAAGATGATGATAGTGATGATGATGGTGATGAAGATGATGATGATGGTGATGATGATGGTGATGAAGATGATGATAGTGATGATGATGATGATGAAGATGATTATAGTGATGATGATGGTGATGAAGATGGTGATGATAGGTGATGAAGTGATGATATGGTGATGAAAATGATAGATGATGATGGTGATGAAGATGATGATAGTGATGATGATGGTGATGAAGATGATGATGGTGATGATGATGGTGATTAAGATGATGATAGTGATGATGATGGTGATGAAGATGATGATAGTGATGATGATGGTGATGAAGATGATGAATGATGATGGGATGATGATGGTGATAATGATGGTGATGAAGATGATGATGATGATGGTGATGATGATGATGATGAGTGATGATGATGGTGATGAAGATGATGATGATGATGATGGTGATGAAGATGATGATAGTGATGATGATGGTGATGAAGATGATGATAGTGATGATGATGGTGATGAAGATGATGATGATGATGGTGCTGAAGATGATGATGATGATGGTGATGATGATGGTGATAATGATGGTGATGTTGATGATGGTGATGAAGATGATGGTGATGAAGATGATGATGATGGTCATGATGATGATGATATTGATGATGATGGTGATGAAGATGATGATGATGATGGTGATGATGATGATGATGATGATGATGATGATGATGATATGATGATGATGATGATGATGATGATGGTGATGAAGATGATGATGATGATGAAGATGATGATGATGGGGATGAAGATGATGATAGTGGTGAAGATGGTGATGCTCATACACCCTCTCAATGCTGACCGCTTTTATTACGTCGCAGTTTTCCATCTTGTTGTTGCAAACCATTTGTTTTGTGACCGTCTCTTCAAATACTGCATCCGTTTGATAACGATGTGTGGGCGGTTAAACAGACGTTGACGTAGTTGTTCTCTCATACCCACCTTCATGTTTTCATATATATGAGCATGATGTAGACATAACTTTGCTGATGTTCTTCTTTGCTGCTGATGTTCTTCTTTGTTGCTGATGTTCTTCTTCGTTGCTGATGTTGTTCTTCTTTGTTGCTGATGTTGTTCTTCTTTGTTGCTGATGTTCTTCTTTGTTGCTGATGATGTTCTTCTTCGTTGCTGATGTTGTTCTTCTTTGTTGCTGATGTTGTTCTTCTTTGTTGCTGATGTTGTTCTTCTTTGTTGCTGATGTTGTTCTTCTTTGTTGCTGATGTTGTTCTTCTTTGTTGCTGATGTTGTTCTGCTTTGTTAATGATGTTGTTCTTCTTTGTTGCTGATGTTCTTCTTCTTTGTTGCTGATATTCTTTTTCTTCTCCTTTCACCTCTAGAGAGGCATAGGTCCGCAATCAAGGTTTTCCAAGACCTCCTCTCTTGTCCAAGGCCAACATTTCCAGATCCGATTTTCTCTCGGATTTCATTGGGTCCCTTCTTGTCTGAATCCTTCATCTTCCTCGGGTGGCGAGCTATTATTCATTACATACCAACTTACCCCAATGTTGAAACTCCCAGCAATTCCAGTAGAGACTAAGAGACAGACTATAAATGCAATCTTCATACCAACACTATGTTACCAGTGTCAAACATGGGCACTGACAAAAGAACAAGAAAGAAAAATTACCACCTGTGAAATCTTCTTTGCGTTCATTCTTTACGACCAATTGTAATCACTCTTTGTGATTTGTTTGATCTTTGCCAAGAACGTGTATACGTTGCACATTGGTATGGTATGCTCCTAAACGCATAGACTTCTACACGTTTAGGACATGCGCATCCGATTTCAGCCAAACCTCTTTAGTCGCCTCTTACGACATGCGTGGCAGGTAACAGTGGTTCTATTCTTTACACCCCAAATTTGGGCCCCGGTAACCACTCGGACGACCTGTGAAATGAAATGCTTGTGAAAAACGGTAAATAAAACAAGAATAGACCATATAAGAAGGAAATTAGAAGAACAGTTGGAACAACACCTGCTGCTAGATTCATTGAACAACAGAGATATTGCAATAGCGTACAACCTGAAAAGCGGAAGGGGCAGACCATGAACAAAATGGGTTGATGGAGTTACAGACATCTTCAAACTCCACAATACCACAGCAGCATACCAAGCGATCGAGCGTGGACTATATCGGAAACTGATCATCAGTTGAACCTGCTACTCCTTGCGAGAAAAAAGCAGAGAAGGACAAAAGTAAGCGGTTTCATCTAGCTATCTAGTGTTTTTTATTAATGCATTGAGGTAGCTAGCCCCACGCGGATATCGTTGATCAATGATTGATTAATGAATTGATTTAGCTGATTGATTTTCCATCAAACATCCGTCGTAAGTAATTAATAGTCAAACAGAAAGAATCACAACCCCACATACAGAAAGATAAGTGTTGTATCCTCACGATTTCTTACCTAATACGTCACCAATATGCGCGTTAGTTACACAAATGTCGTTTTGTCACGCACAATTCTTATTACGGAAATTTACGGTTAAAAAATATAATTACATATCTCCGTGACAGAGCTGGCATAAATCTTGGGATATTCCTGAAAATGATGGCATATTTCTTGACCAACGATGGGTCGTTTAATGTTGAGTGTGCATATGTTTGTGTTTGATTAATATGTGTTTTGCACGCGGTATTTTATCTTTTGAGTATAAGTGTTACAGAAGAGTACTTCATATGTCACGGACAGAGAAGAGAATAAATAGATCTATCCAGAAAAAACTAAAAATCAAAGTAAACTGGTTGATGCTAATAAATAATAAAGAGAAAATTGAGGTATTCTGGACATAAAAAGACATGAAGGGTTGGAGAAGACCATCATAGAAGGAGGCATACCGGCAAAGAGAAGAAGAGGAAGACCACGGAGAAGATGAATTGAGGTTGTAACATGACGGCTGCAGAGGCGGGACATCTGGCCTATGAGAGAGGGAAATTCCGGAGGACTGTTGGGGTGGCAAAGTTCTGCTCAGGACAAGCTATTTGATGATGATGATTTTATCTAATAAAATACTAGGCTAGATGTGCACAAAAGCAAATGTTGTAAACTACCAGCTAGTACCATTGTTAAGGCACACAAAAATCTCACAGACAGCTCAACAACAGATGATTAATATCATATTCTTACCTACTTTGTGTTACTAGAGCCAAACACGGACAATGAGCAAAGAACAGTCACAAAAAATAACTACATGGGAAATGCATTGCCTGCGAAAAGTTACCACCAACACCAGAAAAGTCAGAATCACCAACATCACCATAAGAAAGAAAGTGACACATAACCTTGCTTGAATTACATTGAGAAACAAAGAATGAAGTGGTGTGCCCACTTAATAAGAATGCATCCAAACTCCACAGTATACAGAGTTTTCTACATAGAACATCAGGAAAGAAGGTGAGAGGAAGACCATGAAAAAGATGGTTAGATGGCATAGCAGAATCCTATCAAAGAGCAAAATAATCACTCAAGCCACCAGAACAAGACAAAAACAGAAAACCACGACACTGGGCAACAACCCGGTAGCAGTGTGGTGACAAAAGAAGAAAAAGAAGATTTTATCTATTCCATCTCCCAGGAGCGTAGATCGGGGAAAAGTTGACTGTAAGGTTTAAGAGGGGCACTGGCTAGACGAGAAAGTTGTACTCCCCTAGGTCAAATTTTAAACAAAATTGTACAATGGGAAGTAAATTAGATACATAATCTTGGAGAAGGACCGGTTCCTAAACTTGTAATATGGGGAGCCTCACAGCGGAGTGGGTTTATTCTGATATCTAGGAACCAGACTCCCAGCAATTGGCAAATAGACCCACTGGGAGCTCTGCGGTTAAGTGGTTGAGTCCTTGTATTGCGGTCTGATGATCAGGGAGTTCGAATCCTGATCATGCCATTCTGCTTACAAATGCATTTTCTCCAGAGACCACTAGCATTGTTGCCAGAACTACAGAGTTTGTGCTTTGTACAATACGTTAAACAGGTGGCGTAACATTTCGTCGTAGAGGAACCGATTTTGTATTAATTGTTTCACGCGTCATGCCACTATCTTTCCATTCGACAGTTATCAATTATCAGTTATATGAGGACTATCATCATAGCACTCCGGACATGTCCATAGGTGCTCCGATCTCCGCCTCATCAAATCTAGCAGTGTCCTGCGGCGCAACACGCTAGTTCGATGTTGATTAATCAACCTCCTTGCATATTTAGTATGTCGTTCTTTTCGGGCTGCACCAATATTGACACCCATCTCTTTCAATCTGGTCAGCGAGTGGGATTCACAGCCGTGAAACTCATCTGTTCGGAAAAACTCTCTCAATGCGTGAAGAATGTCATTTCGATTCATGGCAGCTCCTCTGATATTGTAGCCAAGCCAGCCAATCTATCAGCTCGTTCATTACCCCTAACTCCTGCGTGCCCAAGGACAAAAATGAAGGTGATTTCTCTGATCATTGTCTGTACCAGTCCTCCACCCAGTTGAGTCTCACCATTCCTGATTCGACATTTACAAATCATGCTCATGGAGTCACTGAGTATGAAAACACGAGAGTAGTTGTGAGATGTCAACCATTTCACCGCCTCCGTAACCGCTCTAACTTCCATTGTCAAACTACTTGTCCATTCGACAGTTCTTCTCCATGTTTCATTTGGACGTCCAGTTGTTTTCCTCCATCCTTGTCCATCGGAGAGCTGTCTTAGTCAATGTCCATACAGGAATACAACATACATGCCAAATTCATCAACAATTTGTCTTTTAGTAATGGCCTCCAATGATGCACAATATTTTCGTTTTCAAATCTCTTCATCTGTTATGTACGTACCTGTTCAGAATATTTTCTTGATTCTTCTCAAACATTTATTGTGTAATATCTCCATCTTGTGTATGGTATTGTGCGTCAGTATCCAGCACTCACTACTGTATAATATGGTATTGTGCGTCAGTTTCCAGCACTCACTACTGTATAATATGGTATTGTGCGTCAGTATCCAGCACTCACTACTGTATAATATGGTATTGTGCGTCAGTATCCAGCACTCACTACTGTATAATATGGTATTGTGCGTCAGTTTCCAGCACTCACTACTGTATAATATGGTATTGTGCGTCAGTTCCAGCACTCCTACTGTATAATATGGTATTGTGAGTCAGTTCCAGCACTCACTACTGTATATATGGTATTGTGAGTCAGTTCCAGCACTCACTACTGTATAATATGGTATTGTGGTCAGTATCAGCACTCACTACTGTATAATATGGTATTGTGCGTCAGTTTCCAGCACTCACTACTGTATAATATGGTATTGTGCGTCAGTTTCCAGCACTCACTACTGTATAATATGGTATTGTGAGTCAGTATCCAGCACTCACTACTGTATAATATGGTATTGTGAGTCAGTATCCAGCACTCACTACTGTATAATATGGTATTGTGAGTCAGTATCCAGCACTCACTACTGTATAATATGATTGTGGTCAGTTTCAGCACTCACTACTGTATAATTATGGTATTGTGGTCAGTTATCCAAGCACTCACTACTGTATAATATGGTATTGTGAGTCAGTATCCAGCACTCACTACTGTATAATATGGTATTGTGCGTCAGTTTCCAGCACTCACTACTGTATAATATGGTATTGTGCGTCAGTTTCCAGCACTCACTACTGTATAATATGGTATTGTGCGTCAGTTTCCAGCACTCACTACTGTATAATATGGTATTGTGAGTCAGTATCCAGCACTCACTACTGTATAATATGGTATTGTGAGTCAGTATCCAGCACTCACTACTGTATAATATGGTATTGTGAGTCAGTATCCAGCACTCACTACTGTATAATAACACTCCTATGACACTGCTTTTAGATATTTGTGCAGAATTTATGAGGAAATCTGGTACACCAGTCTAAGCGAGAGAGAGAGAGAGAGAGAGAGAGAGAGAGAGAGATGTTTGTAAGTTTGTATTAAGATTCAATCCTTTGTCTTTCCAGATTATGTTGAGCATGACCAACGTTTGACTTCCTTTCTTGAATTTTTCCTTAACGAATTACCATCATTCGATACTGTACTTCCCAGGTATACACAATCTTGAACTTCCTCTATAATTTCATTTGTTTACTAAAAAGTCGAATCATCATCATCATCATCGACTAGCTTATGCTTGAATCGAGTTACATCCTGAAACAATCTTCTCCGTGTCTTCTCTTCTCTTTGCCTTGATGACTCCTTTTGTAATGATATTTTCCCAACCTTTGTTTCTCTTTATATCTTCAAAATATTTCTTCTTCGAACGCTCCATATCGACCACTTGTCAACCACTCTGTGTGATTTCTATGTGATCTGAGCCCAAGAGCGATTGTACGTTGTGCCAGTTATGCACCTACAAGTAGGCCAGCAATCCGATTTCTGCGCTGTTTTTTATTTACTAGGGTAGCATCCCTAGGGCCTACATCAGTCGCCTATTACGACATGCATTGTAGGTTGCAGTGGTACTATTCTTTGCTTTCCTTGTGAGCCCCGGCACCATACGGGCAAATATACTTTAATTTCCTCATTTTTATTTGTAACATCAGTCAGTGTTTTTTTTGATTTTCAGTTCTTTCTGGATAGATCTATTTATTCTCTTCTCTGTCTATGGCGTACAAAGGACTCTTCTGTAACACATATATTTTTTTCCACTGCCATGTTAAATGTCCATGCTTCACACCCATACTTGCCACTAACATCTTCTTCTCCAAACGTTCCATATCGACCACATGATAAACAATGATTTGTATCTGATTTGAGCTTAAGAGCGATTGCACGTTGTGCCAGTTATGCGCCTACAAGTAGGCTAGCACCTCCAATTTCTGCGATACTATCTATTTACTAGATCTTTACTAGCTTCCCAAGATCCCTACCTCAATACCTCTTACGACATGCCTTGTAGATCGCAGTGTTACTATTCTTTACTCTCCTTGCAAGCCCCTGAAACACATAGGTGATACTTATATTCAAAAGCATATATATGTTTTTCCTCTGCCTCGTTAAATGTTCTTGCTTCAGCTACCTACGTTGCCATTGGGATGAGTTAACAAGGAAGTCGAATACGGAAGAATACATCCGATACTATTTTAAAAAAGTATTAACATATCGAAATATTGTATTTACTCGTTAATTATTCAGCGATATCAAAGCTGGTTGCTAATGACGCTTTCTCAAATAGCAATAATCTCTGTCTGGTCTGATCTCTTCTATCTGTCAAATAAAGTAGGTTCTGTGGGCAGATCGGCATCATTTGCTCTCTTGGCAGTCTCTCTCTCTCTCTCTCTCTCACTCTCTCTCTCTATATATATATATATATATATTATATATATATATATATATATATCTTCCTATCTCTAAAGGTCTCTCCCTCTCTCTCTCTCTATATATATATCTTCCTATCTCTAAAGGTCTCTCCTCTCTCTCTCTCTTATATATATATATATATATTTTAATATCTTCCTATCTCTAAAGGTCTCTCTCTCTATATATATATATATATATATCTTTCTATCTCTCAAGGTCCCTCTTTCTCTCGTTCTTTCCAAATATATATATCATAGTCATCATTAAATGTGAACTCGCTTCTCAAGGCTGGTGGTCTGGGTTCAACTCCGCAGTGCGCGTGGAATTTTTCCCGACCGCGACGGCTCTCAGGTCGACCCAGCCTCAACTGGGTACCAGACATGCTCTGGGAAAGTAAAGGCGGCCGGCGTGATGCTGACCACATCAGCCATCGTTTGTCGAAGGTCAATGAAAATACAGGCCTAACACTGTATTGCCCTATATACCACGAGGTATGAAAGGTATTGCCCTATATACCACGAGGTATGAAAGGTATTGCCCTATATACCACGAGGTATGAAAGGTATTGCCCTATATACCACGAGGTATGAAAGGTATTGCCCTATATACCACGAGGTATGAAAGGTATTGCCCTATATACCACGAGGTATGAAAGGTATTGCCCTATATACCACGAGGTATGAAAGGTATTGCCCTATATACCACGAGGTATGAAAGGTATTGCCCTATATACCACGAGATATGAAAGGTATTGCCCTATATACCACGAGGTATGAAAGGTATTGCCCTATATACCACGAGGTATGAAAGGTATTGCCCTATATACCACGAGGTATGAAAGGTATTGCCCTATATACCACGAGGTATGAAAGGTATTGCCCTATATACCACGAGGTATGAAAGGTATTGCCCTATATACCACGAGGTATGAAAGGTATTGCCCTATATACCACGAGATATGAAAGGTATTGCCCTATATACCACGAGGTATGAAAGGTATTGCCCTATATACCACGAGGTATGAAAGGTATTGCCCTATATACCACGAGGTATGAAAGGTATTGCCCTATATACCACGAGGTATGAAAGGTATTGCCCTATATACCACGAGGTATGAAAGGTATTGCCCTATATACCACGAGGTATAGAAGGTATTGCCCTATATACCACGAGGTATGAAAGGTATTGCCCTATATACCACGAGGTATGAAAGGTATTGCCCTATATACCACGAGGTATGAAAGGTATTGCCCTATATACCACGAGGTATGAAAGGTATTGCCCTATATACCACGAGGTATGAAAGGTATTGCCCTATATACCACGAGGTATGAAAGGTATTGCCCTATATACCACGAGGTATGAAAGGTATTGCCCTATATACCACGAGGTATGAAAGGTATTGCCCTATATACCACGAGGTATGAAAGGTATTGCCCTATATACCACGAGGTATGAAAGGGTTCCTTGACTTACTTAACTTTTCATCATCAAATAGTTTGTCCTGAGCAGAACTTTGCCATTCTAACAGTTCTCTCTCTGAGTTTCTCTCTCCTAGGCATGATGTCCCGCCTTGCAGCCGGCATGCTCAAATCATCAGTTACATTCCGAATCCATATCCTTCGTGGTCTTTCTCTTCTTTGCTGGGATATCTCCTTCCATGAAGGTCTTCTCCAGCCCTTTGTGTCTTTTGATGTCCAAATTACTTCAATTTTCTCATTCTTATTTGCAGCATCAGCCAGTTTGATTGTGAGTTCTTTCTGAATAGATCTATTTGTTCTCTTCTCTGTGCCTGATATAGGATGACTTAAGCATATCAATCGTCAGCATATCTAAGTTCAAGTATTTCTTTTCCTCCAATTATAAAAGGTTCGTATTGTTCTTTTTCGCTATCTGCTTTAACAATCAGTGGGATGCAGAGGGTTCAAGAAATAGGGGACGACCTTAGGAGACCTGGAAACAAACTTTGCAGAGAGAGGCAAGAAATATCGGTCTCAGTTCCATGGATTGAACGAGTTATTCAGAATAGAGCGGTACGGAGAAATTGCTTGCAAACCCTATGTAACGTATAACGGTAAGAGAGGAATTATTATTTATTTGACAATTTTCATCATGTTTTCACCATATATGTTAAACAGGGCGATAGAATGCAGCCTTGTCTAATTCCCCGAGTGCCAATGGATCATTAAAGAAGAAGAATAATAATATCGTTTTATTCTTCTTCAATGATCCAGCGGCACTTGAGCTTTGCCCTTCGGCCCAATGCTATGTAGTGGTATCTGCATGTGTTTGTAAGTTGTTCTTTTGTTCTGTATAATGTGTTCCATTTATCTGGCCTTCGAGGAAGGAGGGTCTTTCTGATGTCTTCTAGTGCTTGGCACCTGAAGAGGTGGTGGTGAACGGTTTCATGGTGATGTGCACACAGCTAGCACTCTGGAGTGTGTTGTGATTGAATTCTGTTCAAGTGATTATTAAGTGTTATGTGTTGGGTTCAGAGTCTAAAAATGGTGCTCTGATCTCTTCTTGTAAGGTGGTTGATGTTGTCCTTAAGGTTATGACTGGCCATGTGTCTGTAAACCTCTCTTCCCGTATCTCCCATATCCCATCTGTTCAATCAAATTTCTTTATTTGTTGTCGTTAGGATTTTCTTTGCTGTATTCAGATTTCAAACAACATAAAAGACACAAGACAAGGCTTAATATGTAAACTTAAAAACAAAACAAGCACTATAAAGATATTAGCTAAACTGGACCAAGAATAAGACCTCTAACCTTCTAAGTACATTGTTTCAGAGAGAGTACGATAATTATCAGACTTATTGTGATACGGTTGATAATTCAACTTAACGTAAGTGACTAACAGGACTCAATTAGTAAGGACCAAAGAACAAGGTAGAATAGATGATAGGGAGAGAGTCGCGTGATGTATCATGCTTGTATTTTCAATTAGGTAATCGAGTTATTTCATACAGTGGATATCGGTTAACGTTGGGGGTGGTGAGGGGTGGGGGGGCACACACAATGCCTGGCTGGATTATCATCATCATCATCTTCATCGTCTTCAAACGCTCAATATCGACCACTTGTTAAACCACTCTTTGTGATTTGTATGTGATCTGAGCTTTAGAGTGATTGTACGTTGTGCCAGTTATGCGCTTACAAGTAGGCCAGCACATCCGATTTCTGTGGCGCTTTTTATTTACTAGGGTAGCTTTCCTAGGCCCCTACCTCAGTCGCGTCTCTACGACATGTTTTGTAGGTTGCAGTGTTACTTTTCTTTGCTCCCTTGCGAGCCCGGTAACACACTGGTGATATCAGATTTGAAGAACTAATTAATTTTAAAGATATCAATAAAGAGATATAATAGAGATGATGCCGGTTGAATGTGAATGGACATGTCATCAGAATAAGACAAGAAAGAGAGCAAAGGCATGCAATACAGCAAACACCGGCGCAGGGACAGATGAAAAATAAGCATGTGTGGCAAGGGACAAGTATGACAAAGGATAAGTATGACAAGGGACAAGTATGACAAGGGATAAGTATGACAAGGGACAAGTATGAGAAGGGAAGTATGACAAGGGACAAGTATGACAAGGGACAAGTATGACAAGGGACAAGTATGGTAGAGGGCAAGTATAACAAGGGACAAGTATGACAAGGGACAAGTATGGTAGAGGGCAAGTATAACAAGGGACAAGTATGACAAGGGACAAGTATGACAAGGGACAAGTATACAAGGGCAAGTATAAAAGGGACAAGTATGGAGAGGGCAAGTATGAAAGGGACAAGTATGCAAGTCAAGTGACAAGGCATATGATGAGGGACAAGTATATAGAGGGCAAGTATGACAAGGGACAAGTATGGTAGAGGGCAAGTATAACAAGGGACAAGAATAACAAGGGGCAAGTATGACAAGGGGCAAGTATGGCAGGGGGCAAGTATGACAAGTGGCAAGTATGGCAGTGGGCAAGTATGGCAGGGGACAAGTATGACAAGGGGCAAGTATGGCAAGGGGCAAGTATGACAAGGGACAGGTATGGTAGAGGGCAAGTATGACAAGGGACAAGTATGACAAGGGCATAGGTATGACAAGAGAAAGGAAGTATGACAAGTGGCAAGTATGGCAGGAGACAAGTGGGCAGGGGACAAGTATGACAAGTGGCAAGTATGACAAGGGGCAAGTGTGGCAGGGGGCAAGTATGACAAGGGACAAGTATTGTAGAGGACAAGTATGACTAGTATGACGCTTAGAGTGCGAAACATTGTTTTGTCGTTCGCTCCTTGAAAATTGCAGTTAGTTGACGGGGACAAATAAAAAGGGAGAGAGGCGCATCGAAGTCTTGTCTCATCTTCAAGAGGATACCAGATGGAAATGGATGAGAACCACTTAGCTAAAGAGATCTTCTAGATAGATATATATATACATATTTCCGTGCAATGCACCACTGTACACCAGGAACTAAGGATACAGTCAGGAAATCTCTTCTTAGTATTGTGACGCCATCCAAAGTGCGTATAGAAAACCTGATGAAATGGTGACGCCATCCAAAGTGCGTATAGAAAACCTGATGAAATGGTGACGCCATCCAAAGTGCGTATAGAAAACCTGATAAAATGGTGACGCCATCCAAAGTGCGTATAGAAAAGCTGATAAAATGGTGACGCCATCCAAAGTGCGTATAGAAAAGCTGATAAAATGGTGACGCCATCCAAAGTGCGTATAGAAAAGCTGATAAAATGGTGACGCCATCCAAAGTGCGTATAGAAAAGCTGATAAAATGGTGACGCCATCCAAAGTGCGTATAGAAAAGCTGAAAAATGGTGACGCCATCTAAAGTGCGTATAAAAAATCTGATAAAATGGTGACGCCATCCAAAGTGCGTATAGAAAACCTGATGAAATGGTGACGCCATCCAAAGTGCGTATAGAAAAGCTGATAAAATGGTGACGTCATCCAAAGTGCGTATAGAAAAGCTGATAAAATGGTGACGTCATCCAAAGTGCGTATAGAAAAGCTGATAAAATGGTGACGTCATCCAAAGTGCGTATAGAAATCTGATAAAATGGTGACGCCATCCAAAGTGCGTATAGAAAAGCTGATAAAATGGTGACGTCATCCAAAGTGCGTATAGAAAACCTGATAAAATGGTGACGCCATCCAAAGTGCGTATAGAAAAGCTGATGAAATGGTGACGTCATCCAAAGTGCGTATAGAAAAGCTGATAAAATGGTGACGTCATCCAAAGTGCGTATAGAAAAGCTGATAAAATGGTGACGTCATCCAAAGTGCGTATAGAAAAGCTGATAAAATGGTGACGTCATCCAAAGTGCGTATAGAAAAGCTGATAAAATGGTGACGTCATCCAAAGTGCGTATAGAAAAGCTGATAAAATGGTGACGTCATCCAAAGTGCGTATAGAAAAGCTGATAAAATGGTGACGTCATCCAAAGTGCGTATAGAAAAGCTGATAAAATGGTGACGTCATCCAAAGTGCGTATATAAAAGCTGATAAAATGGTGACGTCATCCAAAGTGCGTATAGAAAAGCTGATAAAATGGTGACGTCATCCAAAGTGCGTATAGAAAAGCTGATAAAATAGACGAAGGGTTGGAGAAGACCATTATATAAATATATATTTCTCTCGTACCGTTATACGTTACATAGGTCCTGCAAGTAATTTCTACACCATACCGCTCTATCCTGGGCAACTCGCTCAATCTCTTCTATACAACTGAGACCGATATTTCTTGCCTCTCTCAGCAAAGTTCGTTTCATGGTTTCCCAAAGGCGTCCTCTCTTTCTTGAACCCTTTGTCTCCCACTTCAATGCCTGCTTTGGTATTCTTTGATCATTTCTTCTCAAGATGTGTCCAACATATCTCCATCTTATCTCTATTATAACAGTTGTTAATAATGGTTGAACAGACATTTCTCTGATTTTATCACCTCTCCTGAATTCGTCTAATTTATGTTAATTATTTTTGGCAGACATCTTCTGAAAACCATTATTATTTTTTCCCGATCCAGAAGCACTTGAGCTTTTCAGCTCTTCGGCTCGGTGCCATGGACATCGTAACCCTTCGGTTCGGTGCCACGAACACCGTAAATCTTGGGAATCTGTGGCTTTTTCTGCCATCCCACGGAATTGAACCCGCACACACAGAGGGATAGTCACCGTAGTCCAACGCGCTACGAACACGCTGGGCAGACGGGCGAAGATCATTATCAAAACCCTCTTTCTATTTCATCACTTTTATTCTTTACAATCCACCAAAGAACCAGAAGGACATTAACCAGTTCTGACCACCTTTCATATGACCATTCTCCTTAAGTGGTTAAGTCCTTTGCCTTGCGAGTCGAAGGTCGTGGGTTCGAATCCGAACTGCGCCGTTCTGTTCACGAGTGTAGTTTTTTTTTCAGAGACCCCTAGAATTGTTGCCGGAGCTACGGAGTTCGGGCTTTGTGCAATACTCTCGGCAGGTGGCGTGCCGTTTCTACGGAGAGGGGCCGAGTCATATGGGGTAAAACCTGGTGCAATGAAGTCAATAGTTCGGTTTAAAACCCTTTAGTTCTTTTTCTCTTCTTCTCCTTCTTCTTCTCCTTCTTCTCCTTCTTCTTCTCCTTCTTCTCCTTCTTCTCCTCCTTCTTCTCCTTCTTCTTCTTCTTCTTCTTCTTCTTCTTCTTCTTCGAACGCCCCATATCAACCACTTGTTAAGCTACTGTTCGTGATTTGTATGTGATCTGAGACTAAGAGCAATTGTACGTTATGTCAGTTATGCACCTACAATTAGGCCAGCACATGCGATTTCTGCGACGCTTTTTATTTACTTGGTTAGCTTCCCTAGGCCTCTACCTTAGACGCCTCTTACGACATGCTTTGTAGGTCGCAGTGCTACTATTCTTTGCTCACATTGAGGGCCCCGGCAACACAGGGGCACTATGCCCATTCAAATCTAAAGATATGATGTAGTATAACTTAGTAGATGTGGTTTTAAAAAGTGGAGTCATATATTCGTAGAATCTTATAAGTACAAGCTTGTGCCCTTATTGGACAATACTCGCACTGGTTAGAGGGGATTAATGGATTGATTGATAGATTGATAGGAGCATCATCATTGCACTTTGGTGAGTTACCATGTCTGCTTCGATCTCTTTCTTACACAAGAAGGTCTCAGCTACAGTGGACGAACTCCGTAGCAAATGCAAAGGCTGTAATCTTGAAGATACAAAATATACTTTTGTAGGAATTTAATTTTAACTTTTCTAATGATTTTTGCCCGGGTTGTGGCTTTCCAGTCTGCTCATCGCGATTTTTAACAGAAAAGGGTTGTTTTACTTGCTCAAATTGAACACAGGTTATACATTTTATCATCCGTTTCCGATAGGACTAGGAAATCGATCTCACCGATACTGAGATGTTACCAGGGATTAGGTTAGAGCTAACAAATCTCCGGAGCGTCTCCGTGACTAAATGATTAATTTTCTTCCGCGTTCCTTCGCTAACGCATGTGTGGTGCTGGGCTCACAAGGGGAGCAAAGAATAGTACCACTGCGATCTACAAGAAATTTCGTAAAAGACGACTGATGTAGGACCTAGTGAAGCTACCCTAGTAAATAAAAAGCATCGCAGAAATCGGATGTGCTGAGCTACTCGTAGACTCATAATTGACACAACGTACAATCACTCTTAGGCTCAGATCACATACAAATCACATAGAGTGGTTAACAAGTGACTGGCCTACTTGTTGGCGCATAACTGGCACAACGTACAATCACTCTTAGGCTCAGATCACATACAAATCACATAGAGTGGTTAACAAGTAGTCGATATGGAATGTTCAAAAGAAAGTACCCTCGCTATGAATTCATGCGAAGTCAGTGCACCTGGTGTGGCGCTTCTGACTGATTTTTGCGTGAACGCCAGCTTTCCTTATTATCAATGTCCATCGCCGTATACGAATGCCTTCTCCGAATTCAGAGGTACTAAGTGGTTAAGCCACGGCATTGTTTTCTGAAGGTCGTTGGGTCGAGTACTGACGGCGCCATTTTGTTCATAAGTGCATTTTTTTCAGTGATCCAAACGATTTTTACCGAAGCTACGGAGTTGGGGATATGTCATGTCTGTGTAGAGGGACCGAGCTATATGGGGAGACCAGGTATAATGAAGTCAACAAACTTTTTACCATTTGCACAAAAAGAGAATTGATCAACCCAATCTTTCTCCCAACATTTTGCTATCAGTGCCAAACCTGGACGCTGACATCAAATGATAGAAGAAAATTAGTCACGACAGAGATGAAGTTTATACGCAGAATGCTGGGAGTATCAAGAAGAGACCGGTTTAGAAATGAAGACATCAGAAACAAAGAGTATAAAACATAAATACCGTGTAATTAGTTCTCTACTATATGGCTCAGTAACATGGACAGCCTACTCAAGACCCGAGAGGAGACTTAACATCTTTCACCTTCGATGTCTCAGCAAGATTATGAACATCAGGTGGTACGACAAGATAACCAACTCTGAAGTACTGCAACGTGCAAACCTGCATTCTATCATGGGCATGCTCAGCAGTGGACGACTAAGATGGTTGGGGCACGTGCGAAGAATGGAAACTTGTCGCATACCAAAATAAATGTTGTTCTGTGAACTTTCGGAGTGGAAGAGGCACCAGGGCAGACCACTGCTCAAATATAAAGATGTCTGAAAAGTCTCAATGAAAAACTTTTCCCAGCACATGAGAAGGACTAGCTGATGATAGACTTTGTGGAAAGCAATATTGCACAAGGGCGCAGTCTTTTGAGAAGAGACTTATTATGAGCTGACAGATAAGAGAGACAAGCGAAAACTCAGAAGTTGTCACAGTAAAAAACTTGCCAATTGACTGCCTGTAAAGACGAAAGACTATATATACATATCTATATATATCTATATATTATATCTATATATATATATCATATATATATATTATATATATATATATATATATATATATATATATATATATATATAACATTAAAACTGAACCTCATCAAGAAACAACAAATTAAGGGGACATCATAGACAGACCTGGATACGGAGTCTTCTTGTGAAGGTTACGGGGGATGGACAATCCCGTGAGGCCATACAAAAAAAAGCCAGTGACTGGGAAAGGTAGCGAACTGTTGAGCCCTATGCTTCACGAGGAGCGGATAGGAATAACACTTTACTAAAACTACTATGTTAGTTTTCCTTCATAAAATTAGTAAGTTCGCATTCGTACGTTTCGTTAGAGAACGAAAGTCGCAATAGGTAGGATCTGAAACCGGTAAGCACTATGGGAACTCTTGTCAACACAGTACAAGGGATACAACCATTAAAATGCACACGCAGTGTGAAAAGTGACAGAGTTATCTAACGTAATTTAAAAAATGCACATAATCAGGACGCTGTCACCTCAACAGTCATTCTGAATTTCTCTCTCTCAAGGACAGATGTCCCGCCTCTGCAGCCGTTATGTTCAAATCATCGGCCACACCCTGAATCCATCTTCTCTGTGGTATTCCTCTTCTCCTCTTTGCGAGATGCCTACTTCTATGGTGGTCTACAGCCTTTCGTATCTTTTTATATGTACAACATACTTCAATTTTCTTATTCTTATGTGTAGAATCAGCCAGTTTTCTTTGATTTTGAGTTCTTTCTGTATAGATTTATTTGTTCTCTTCTCTGTCTATGATATACGGAGGACTCTTCTGTAACACTTATATTCAAACGCTCATGTAATACTGTAATATACCTGGCTTTGACTATATCGCCTGTTGGGAGAAACAATAATAAGAATAACAATAATAATAATAATTCCTCTCGTACCGTTATACGTCACATAGGGCCTGCAAGTAATTTCTCCATACCGCTCTATCCTGGGCAACTCGCTCAATTTCCTCCATGCAACTGAGACCGATATTTCCTACCTCTCTCAGCAAAGTTCGTTTCAGGGTCTCCTTGGGTCGACCTCTCTTTCTTGAACCCTTTGCATCCCACTTCAATGCCTGCTTTGATATTCTTTGATCATTTCTCCTCAAGGTGTGCCCAACATATCCCCATCTTCTCTTTCTTATAACAGTTGTCACTAGTGGTTGACCAGACATGTCTCTGATTTCATCACTTCTCCTGAATTCGTTATATTTTATATTATACAAGACATTTTTACATCTTTCATCCTTGTATGGTAAACGCTCCCTGATATATCTAAAACGTCAGTGTGTTGTGGTGACTCGCAAGGGGAGCAAAGAATAGTAACATTACGACCTACAATGCGTTTCGTAAGAGGCGACTGAGGTAATGGGCTAGGGAAGTTATCATTCTTCTTTACACTACGCCCCTAGGGAGGCATATGTCCGCAACGAGGGCCTTCCAAGCCCGACTATGAAAGGCCATATTTTCCAGATCTCTCCACTCTCTTCCCATTTTCTTGCATCCCGTCTTCAACTCCCGTCTCCAGGGGTGTTCCTGGGTCTTCCCTACCTCTTTAACCCTAGGGGTTCCACCGGAAGAGCTTGTGAAAGCTACCCTAGTAAATAAAAAGCGTCGCAGAAATGGGATGTGCTGGCCTACTTGTAGACGCATAATTGGCACAACGTATAATCGCTCTTAGGCTCAGATCACATACAAATCACAAAGAGTGGATAAACAAGTGGTCAATATGAAGCGTACGAAGAAAAATACGTCCAAATTAGTCTTACAAGCACAAATTAGTCTTACAAGCACAAATTAGTCTTAAGCACAAATTAGTCTTACAAGCACAAATTAGTCTTACAAGCACAAATTAGTCTTAAGCACAAATTAGTCTTACAAGCACAAATTAGTCTTACAAGCACAAATTAGTCTTACAAGCAGTCGAGGCGTGTAATTCGAGAATGAAGGAGGCGTGTCCTGGTTGTAATTCAAAATAAAACTAACGAACAAGACTAGCAACTGACAGTTTTGTCATCAATTATATTCTTTTTCTTCTTCGATCGCTCCATATCGACCACTCGTTAACCACTCTGTGTGTTTTGCATGTGATCTGAGCCTGAGCGCTTGTATGTTGTGCCAGTTATGCGCCTACAAGTAGACCAGTACATCCGATTTCTGCGAGGTTTTTTTTTTTTTTTTTTTCGACCCAGAAGCACTTGAGCTGAAAGCTCTTCGGCTCGGTGTCATGGACATCGTAAATCTGGGGAACCTGTAGCTTTTCTGCCAGTCCGCGGAGTTGAACCCGCACTTACAGAGGACTAGTCACCCGTAGTCCAACGCGCTACGAACACTCTGGGCACGCGGGCTATGCTTTTTGTTTACTATGGCAGCTTCCCTAGGCCCCTACCCCAGTCGCCTCTTGTTACATGTCTTGTAGGTCTCAGTGTTACTTTTCTTTTACCCCGCTTGTGAACCCCGACAATACACAGGCGATATCAGATTTCAAGAACTAATTAATTTGAAAGATATCAATAAATGGATATAATAAAGATATCAGATTTCAAGAACTAATTAACTTGAAAGATATCAATAAATGGATATAATAAAGATGATGCTGGTAGATTGGACATGTCATCAGAATAAGAAAAGCAAGATAGCAACCAGATGTAATACAGTAAACACCGGCGCAGGAACAGATGGGAAATAGGAATAGAGGCATTTGGAGGAGAACTCGTGAAGCAGAGCTCGAAGACATCCACAGGGCTTGGTTCAAGGTCGAAAAAAGGGACAATAGTGGACATTTTTTGACTCTGTTTTATGTACCCTTGGGAGCGACGGGGGCTCATGCTGATGATTATTTTAGTGATACATGCTTCACTGACTTTTGTCTGAGTGACTTTTGTTTCAGTGACTTTTGTCTCAGTGACTTTTGTCTCAGTGACTTTTGTCTCAGTGACTTTTGGCTCAGTGACTTTTGTCTCAGTGACTTTTGTTTTCTACTGATAAGTGGTTCAGTGACTTTTGGTTCAGTGACTTTTGTCTCAATGACTTTTGTCTCAGTGACTTTTGTCTCACTGATAAAGGGTTCAGTGACTTTTGGTTCAGTAACTTTTGGTTCAGTGACTTTTGTCTCAGTGACTTTTGTCTCAGTGACTTTTGTCTCACTGATAAGTGGTTCAGTGGCTTTTGGTTCAGTGACTTTTGTCTCAATGACTTTTGTCTCAGTGACTTTTGTCTCACTGATAAGTGGTTCAGTGGCTTTTGGTTCAGTGACTTTTGTCTCAATGACTTTTGTCTCAGTGACTTTTGGCTCAGTGACTTTTGTTTCAGTGACTTTTGTCTCAGTGACTTTTGTCTCACTGATAAGTGGCTCAGTGACTTTTGTTTCAGTGACTTTTGTTTCAGTGACTTTTGTCTCAGTGACTTTTATCTCAGTGACTTTTGGCTCAGTGACTTTTGTCTCAGTGACTTTTATCTCAGTGACTTTTGGCTCAGTGACTTTTGTCTCAGGGACTTTTGTCTCAGTGACTTTTGTCTCAGTGACTTTTATCTCAGTGACTTTTGTCTCAGTGACTATTATCTCAGTGACTTTGTCTCAGGACTATTGTCTCAGTGACTTTTGTCTCAGGGACTTTTGTCTCAGTGACTTTTGTCTCACTGATAAAGGGTTCAGTGACTTTCGGTCTCAGTGACTATTGGTTAAGTGTTTTTGTCTCAATGACTTTTGCCAGTGACTATTGTCTCAGTGACAAATGCTTCAGTGACTATTGTCTCAGTGACAAATGCTTCAGTGACTATTGTCTCAGTGACAAATGCTTCAGTGACTATTGTCTCAGTGACAAATGCTTCAGTGACTATTGTCTCAGGGACAAATGCTTCAGTGACTATTGTCTCAGTGACAAATGCTTCAGTGACTATTGTCTCAGTGACAAATGCTTCAGTGACTATTGTCTCAGTGACAAATGTTTCAGTGACTATTGTCTCAGTGACAAATGTTTCAGTGACTATTGTCTCAGTGACAAATGCTTCAGTGACTATTGTCTCAGTGACAAATGCTTCAGTGACTATTGTCTCAGTGACAAATGCTTCAGTGACTATTGTCTCAGTGACAAATGTTTCAGTGACTATTGTCTCAGTGACAAATGCTTCAGTAACTATTAGCTGAGTGACGTTTTGTCTCAGTGACGCTTGGTTTAGTGACATATGGCTCAGGACCACACGATTAGTCAATATTACGCCAATCATTCTTGGTTAAGTGACGTATAGTTCAGCTATACTTGGCTCAGTCACAATTACTTTAGTAAAACTTGCTTTAATAGCATATGGTGCAGCCCTACTTTACGCTGCCATGACTAGTTTAACCACAACTGGCTTATTTAAACTTGGTTTAGTTAAAACTATTTCAATCAGATTTGCTCAGTAATACCTGGCCCTGTCATAACTATCTTAATAACAAATTTCTCAGTCATACTTTGCTGTCATAATTTATTTAGTTAAGACACTGGTTCAGTCATACATAGTCCAGTTATATTGATTGATTGATATATCATCCTTGCACTTTGGTGAGTAGCCATGTGTGCTCCGATCTCTTTCTTACACAGGAAGATCTCAAGCTGCAGCACACGAACTCCGTAGCACTGGCGAGGGTCTCCGGTGTAATTTTGAAGATGGTGAATATATTTATGTAGGAATTTTAATTAAATAAATTTCTAATAAATTTTGCTCGGCAGCGGCTTTTCAGCCTGCTCTTCTCGAATTTGTACTGCCAGGGGTTCTTTTAGTGCTCAAATTAAACACAGGACATATGTACGAGGGCGCATTGAAAAGTAATGCCTCCAAGTCCATAACTTTGTTAATATATATAATTTACAAATGAAACATACATTTTCAGAAAGCTTGAGATGTCCACTACACAATAGAGTCATTATTTTTCGACATAGTCACCTCCACGTTCCACACACACGCCAACGTCGAACTAGTTGTTGCATCCCGTCGAAGAAAAAATCTGATGATTTTTCACGAAGCCAGGTACGCACATCTGCTGCCACATCCTCGTCAGAAGCATATCTGTTTCCCTTGAGATGTTCCTTTAGCTTTGGGAACAGGAAAAAGTCACAAGGTGCCAAATCGGGGCTATATGGTTAGTTAGTCTTTCCTCTTGGGCCTGTGGGCGGCGCATAGGGCAGAGGTCATAGCTCTCCATGTCTCGCGGTTCGTTGCTATTTGTTTTAAGTCTTTAATGTTTACTAGGCCCATCGTTGAGCCTTCTCTGGTGATGGTTCTACGCAGAGTCTCTCTTGGTCTTCCTCGTTTTCTTTTTCCTCTGGTGTCCATATGAGGGATTGGTAAGGAGTCTTCTCTCATCCATTCTAAGTGTGTGGCCGATGTAGTTCCAGCGGCGCTTTCTTATAAAATTTGATACAATTTCTTGCTTGGTCTCTTGTCTTATTTGTGTATTGGGTCTGAAATCTGACCATTTGAGGTTCTGTATTCTTCTAAGACATTTATTCTCAAAGTTATCTAATTTTCTTTCTAGAGCTTTTGTTGCTTTCCAACTCTCGCATCCATAAGTTAATACTGGAATCACACAAGAGTTAAAGATCTTTAATTTTAAGTGCTTGCTGAGTGAATTGGACTTCCATATATTTGACAATTTGTTAAAAGCACTTGATGCCAATGCGATTATGTGTGGAATTTCTGGCGCTGTATCCCCGTAGATGACATCATACTCCCTAGGTATGTAAAACTTTTGACTTTTTCAAGAGTGTAGTTTTTTAGTTGAATAACTAAAAATTGGCTATATGGTGGGTGCACTAAAATGTCAAAATTGAGACGCTCTAATGCTGCCGCTGTTTGTCTACTGGTGTGTGGACGAGCATTGTCATGTTGAAGGACTGCGTGTTTTCCAGGACGAACACGTAGCAGTCTTGCCCGTAGTTTCTTCATCGTTTCCACATACCGATCAGAATTGACAGTATTGTCGCGTTCCAAAAATTATGTGTGGATTACGCCTGGCAGTCCCAAAAAATGGTCATCAAAACCTTTCCCGCTGACGCGACAGTTTTGAATTTTTTGGGGTGGGTGAGTTTTTGTGCCTGTATTCCATAGACTGGCGCTTGTTTTCAGGGTCGTAATGATGCACCCATGACTTATCGCCAGTGACAATTCGGCAGATAAAGTCATCGCCTTCTCGTTCATATCGCATCAGGTGTTCCTGACACGCCTGATGTCGGCGATGTTTCATTTCCGGTGTCAGCATGCGAGGGACCCATCTTGCACAAACTTTCCTATACCCTAGCAATACATGAATAATGTGATGTACTCGTTCAGTCGAAATTTCAAGCATTGTAGCGACATCTTTTTGCTTGATGCGGCGATTGACATGAATCAGTTCGTCCACGCGAGCTTGGTGTTGTTCATCCACTGCTGTAATTGGTCGTCCGCTGCGAGCCTGATCATGCAAGGTCATCGTCGCTGGATTGTCGCGTTTAACAGTCCTTGCCCACCTAACGTACTACATCAACAGCGTCATATACGCTCCATTCTCATCATGTCATGGGAACACAACTCGGCGTCAACATTCAATCACGCTCTTGCTTCCCGATTGCATGTATGACGCCATCTTGATATGTTGTGCGCATGCGCAACATTTCAGACACTTGACACTTACTGTCCTGAAAACACACTTACATATACTTTATTCTGATATCGGTGTCAATTGCCCCCGAACACTATTAACAAAGTTATGGACTTGGAGGCATTACTTTTCAATGCACCCTCGTATTATCGTCCGTCTCCGATAGGACTAGGAACTCGATCTTATTCACACTGAGATCAGACTAAAATATCAGATAGTTCAGTTATACTTGGGTGAGCCATTTAGTTCAGCCAGTCTTGTTCAAGCACTTTGTTCAACCACACTGGCTCAACAAATCGTGCTTCACTTTCAGACTTGGTTCAGTAATGAGAGATGCGTCAACAATGTCATGTCCATGTTTACAAAACAAATAACTGTCAACAACTGCCATTTTGAATACACTTGTCCATAAAGATCAATATCATTTAAGCGATATTAAAAAAACTTGAGACAAATTTGATAATTGTTGCCAATTGAATTTTACTGACAAGATTATAATAATTATGTCAAATTAAATTATGATTAATTAACGTCGTCATTAATAACATATAATTAAAACGAGGTATTTAGAGAGTTTCAAAACAAACAAAATGGCCGCCTCGCTATCAGACGGAGAATTTCATCGTATGCAGGTAGGCGTATTTCAGGCAATTTGGTGTTTGATTGAGTAATTTCTCCCTCATTTATAAGTTGTTTTGCAGTTTTAGTACTAAATACAGAAGTGGGGAGGATTGGCTGCAGATTGTTTAGTTCAAATACTGCTAGAAACTCTTTTGTTCGCTCGACGAAAAACGAAATTAAATATAATAAATTGGTCTCGGACCATCAATAAAAAAAGGATTTGGTTTAGTTTTAGTTATTAATTTAAAATTAATAGTAATTAATAATGTAAAGTAATGGTTGCTAGCTTTTAAGTGTAAATTGAATACGATTTACATGAATAACGAATGTTGCTTCAATTAATTGCGAACCAAAATTAGTAAAACTAAACAGGGATAATCATTATTCATATCATGCCTATGCAATGATTCATTTGATTGAATGAATGAATGAATTTTAAAAACAACACAACAGTACAGCAGTTCAAATTTGAAATTGTCATCATGTATGATACATTGTATCATATTTACATAATTACTTCCATATTATATCAATGAGTCATTCACAGGACATTGACAGAGATGTGTCATGTTGTACACTTAGTTTGGGTAGAGGTGGATGCTTGAGGGGCATATAAATGATAGAACTTAGCAGTGTGTTTAATCAGCAAGTGGCCAAGCCACAGGAACCTTCAGTATCATAATACATGCATAACTTTCATTATCTGTTTGGAGAGACTGAGCACCTGTGGGTCTGCCCGGAGTGCTGGGACGTCAGTTCAGTAACCAAAGATTTTGTAATGGGTGTAAAATTGTTCTCTTCACTTTTGATTTATTTCTTGTAAGTTGGACTATTCATAATCATATTTAACTTAAATCAAAATAGTGAAACTACTCTCATGTCAGTGATGCACAACTACTGCCTTACTTAAAGAATTTAGCCAGTAATGCTGATAATTGAAAATGAAAAATCTATGGAGTATAGTTTAGTTTAGTTTTGTCATCGGATCATCATCACTGCACATCGAACCAATTAGTCCATAAGTGCTCCGATCTCCTCCTCAGTATGTCTTTCAGCTTGAGGTAACTAATGACTTCTGTTCTTTGTTGGTTTCCTATTCTTCTTTGGCTACCAGCAAAGTGCTCTTGTCTAGCTATATCACATTTGACTTGGAATTCTTGCAGTCTGGTTAGGGTTGTAGATTCACCACTATTACTTAATCATTTACACATCTTTATGTAATTTAGAATATCAGCCTGCTCCATTGCTTGCTCTCTTTTTACAGCAGCCGTACCTGCAAACCTTTCGTCATGCTCATATCCCCTTACACAAAAATAAAACTGATTTTTGTCAGCTTAGAACTCTTCAGCGACTCCAATCATTGTCTCCCAGCCCAGCCTGTTTCATTCTTCCTGAACATACCCATTGAGTTACTGAGAAAACATGCATGGATAAAAGTCTGTGAAGTCTATGATGATCTATGAAGTATATTGGGCAATACAGTGTTAGGCTTCAATTTTTCTTGATGTGTGATATGGTTAGCATAACACTAGCCGTCTCTAATTCGAAGTGTTTCTTTGATACCCATTTGAGACAAGGGTCAACCCAAGAGCCATTATGGTCAGAACAAACTGCATTCTATTGTGGAATTATTCCTGGAACCATGCACATGCAAAGCTAGTGCACTAACCACTATGCTATTGCAGCTTTTTGATACTTGTTACATCCTTTACATTTCTTTTGACTTCACATATACTATAGTAATAGGAAGGGAGTCAACATTACATAGTGGTAGGGTATTAAGACTTGCGCAATGACCCTAGAGAGAAGCAGCACTGCATACAACCAAGTAGTGATATTCACCGACATCCAGTCGGCTGTCAAAGCACTAAAAAGCTCAACCGGCACAGAGTTAAACGAGTTAAAAACAATCCTCGGAGTACTAACAAACTCATTCAAACACACAGTCATACAGTGGATCCCATCACACTGCAACATAATGGGAAACGAAGTGGCAGACAGGCTAGCAAAAGCAGGAGGGCGACTGCCGCAGACTGATTACAAAATCAGCTACGAGGAGACTAAAACAACCATCGGATGGCAATACAGAGAGAAGTGGTCACAGGGCCACCCTCAACACAGCGCCAAAGATGGGTACTATGGTCTATCCCGTAGCAAACAAGTTATCATATTCCGCCTCCGTACTAGCCATAACAGACTCCGATACCACCTGTATAACAAATTTAAAGTCAACACAACTAGCCTGTGCCACTGCGAGCAGGCGGACATGACCACAGAGCACTTACTGCAAGACTGCCCACTGCTAGCATGCCTGAGCAACGAAACCTGGCCGGAAAATATCGAAAAATGAGAATCTGTACGGAGGGACGGAGCTCCTAATAACAACAGCAGAATTCATATGAAAGTCTGGTACATCAGTCTAAGCGGTGATCGCGTGAGAGAGAAAGACTTGCACACCAGCATACAGTTATGTTCCAGGTGCAGTCGAATCTCTTATCTGCTTGTTCTTGCGTTCACTGTTATGACAGGGTCTATGTGGCGTAGAGGTTAGGTGCTCGTCTCTTGTGCCATAGGTACCAGGTTCGCTTCTCGTGAAGCCATCTAGATATTTTTCAGAGACCCCTGATCTCAGTTTAGGTGAGATCGATAAAACGTAGGTCACGGGTTCAAATTGAGCTTGTAAAAGAACACTTGGCAGTTCAAAATTGAGAAGAGTAGGATAGAAAGCCTTTTCCTGTGGCAAAATTCATTAGAAAAGATTAAAATAAAATCCCTACAAAAATATCTTTACAATTTTCAAAATTATAATCTGGACCCTCGCTACGGAGTTCGTGCACTACAGCTGAGATTGTCCTGTGTAAGAAAGAGATCAGAGCACACATGGTTACTCACCGAAGTGCAATGATGATGGTCCTATCAGTCAATCAATCAGCTATAAATTCAGGTGTATTCAGAGCACTAGGTATGGCACTTCTGACTGATTCTTGCATGAAGGCCTATTTTCCTTATTATCAGTGCCTCCCATACAAACTTGATTCAATGTAATTATAACTGTAACTGTAACTACAGTCTTGTATAGTTACAACAATGCCTATTTGTATTACTTTTTGTTTTAATCGTCAGCTTCAGCTTATTGAACTGCGAACTATAAACTATGAACTTGAGGGCAAGAACAAAAATTGGAGAGAGGTATGTGCACAAAATTCTTTTTATTCTATACACACACACACACAAACAGTACAGAAGAGTCCCTGTATATCATGGACAGAGAAGAGAACAAATAGATCTATCCAGAAAGAACTCAAAATTTTTAAAAAAACTGGCTGATGCTACAAATAAGAAAGAGAAAATTGAGATATTTTGGAGATATAAAAAGACATGGAGGGCTGGAGAAGACCACAATGGAAGAGGCATACCGGCAAAGAGAAGAAGAGGAAGATCACAGAGAAGATGGATTCAGGATGTAACTGATGGGTTGAACATGGCCTATGAGAGAGAGAAATTCCAGAGGACTGTTGGAGTGGCAAAATTCTGCTCAGGACAAGCTATTTGATGGTGATGACACACACAGAGAAAACTCTACAAGATATCTTCTTTGTACAATTTTAACCCTTTGAACCCTGGCCACCTGTACCCTAAAAGCCCCTCCCTTAGCTCCTAAGCAAAAACAGCACATATCGCAGTGATATTAAATCATGATAATTTAGCACAATTAATTGCTCTATAATATGTTATTGACTTACCTACCATCTCCGTTATTCCTATTTATTACATTTGTAGAATATATAAACTGTTAAAAGCTTACTAGAATTATTATGTGGGTTATGCCCCCGAATATGCCCAGGTAATGTAACTCAGATTTTTAAGCTTAGGACCCTCAAGGGTAGTAAAGATTAGTAACACTGCGGCCTACAAGGCATGTCGTAAGAGGTGACTGAGGTAGGGACCTAGGAAGCTACCCTAGTAAATAAAAAGTGTTGCAGAAATCGGTGTTGCCCTATTTGTTGGCGCATAACTGGCACAACGTACAATCACTCATAGGCTCAAATCACAAAGAAACCACAAAGAGTGGTTTAATAAGTGGTCGATATGAAGCGTCAAGAAGAAGAAGGCTGAGTTCACATACAGATCACAAAGAGTTGTTTAACAAGTGGCCGATATGGAAGCGCTCAAGAAGAAGGCTCAGATCACATACAATGGTTTAACAAGTGGTCCATATGAAGCGTTCGAACAAAAAGGCGGCTCAGATCACATACAGATCACAAAGAATTTTTTAACAAGTGATATGGAGCGGTAGAAGAAACTTTTATTATATAACTTTTTTGCAGTCTATCACAGTAAAAATTAGAATATTCATGAGATATAACTATTTAGTAACATTCATTGTACTAATTTTTGTTCAGATTTTTTGTTGTCTACAAATTAAATTGATATATCCTGCTACCAATTCCAGATTTGTTGGAAGTTCAGGAGAAGCAGGAATTCTTGGATAGAGAACTAGGAAAAGCTAAGCAGGTAATAATATATATTAAAATTTTTTTTTTTAATGCAAAGAGATTGGTTAATCAACATTGAACTGGTGCGTGGACTGCTGGACGATGCTGGATTTGTTGAGAGTTGGAGCATATGGAGTCATGATGCTGGTAGCACATATGGACGTGTCATGGGAGTGCTATGGTGATAGTCCTCATATAACTGATAATTGAATATATGTTTTTATTTTCTTCCTTCCTTTTGTTCAACTGAAATATTATCTATATCTGCAATGCTGTCTCGTGTAGAAACTTTTCTATCATTTGTAGGTTATATCAGTGTAGTTTACTTTCTGGTGTTGTTTAACCTATCTTAACCCTTGGTATGGTTAGCCTTGTCCTCTGTTGTGGAGAAAATAATACAGATGACTTGTACATGTATGGTAACAGCCTCTGGCAAGCAGCCTTAATTTCACTCTCTCCCTCTTTTCCTCTCCCCTCTCTCATGCCTTTTTAACCCGATTGGGGCTTAGACCCTCATCCGACATCCCAAGTCTTCCTATCTCTAGCTATCTTCTGCAGCTCCCTCCAGCTCTTCTGTATATTATTGATCTCTGCCTCCAAATTTCTTCTCAGTGTATTTCTAGGCCTCTCTCTTTTTCGCTTTCCCTTTGGGTTTCCAGGAAAGGGTCCTTTTTGTTATATTTCCTTGGTTTTTTCCAAGTAATCACCATGTCATGGAAATTCTGGTTTCGGGGTCAGTTTGGCTAAAAATTCTCAGTGTGCATATGGTACACGGTTGGAGTACAGAAAATCTGATCTTTACTTGGGGATTTAAATTACAAGTACCTCTGAAGTCGAAGTAAGGCTTGCCTGAATGGTGAGGGACACTGGTGATAAGGAAAGCAATCCTTTATGGCAGGGGTCTCTGTGGCTAAGTGGTTAAGCCCTTTACCTTGTGAGTCGAAGGTCATGGGTTCGAATCCAGACCGCACCATTCTGTTCACAAGTGCAGTTTTTTTCCAGAGACCCCTAGGATTGTTACTGGAGCTACAGAGTTCGTGCTTTGTGCAATACTCTCAGCAGATGGCGTGCTATTTCTGCGGAGAGGGACAGAGCCATATGGGGTAAAACCCGGTGCAATGAAGTCAATCCTTCGGCTTTAAAACCCTTTAAAATCCTTTATGGAAAAATCAGAAAGGTGCCACATTACACACAATGACTATGCCACAATTTATAGCGGGTGAACAAAATGAAAAATGTAATTATTTTATGATATTAATATTTTTCTTGTTGTAACTTTGTTTCAGGCAATCAACAAAAGTAAAAAGATAAAGGTAACTAATTTGTTATGTACATGATTTATTATTACATTCTCTGTATTTTCTTGTTATTGTAAATGATAGTATAGTTTCTCTTTGTATAGAGTCAATACTGACATATGGATGTGAAACATGTGAAAAGTTGTACTGTAGTTTTACAAAGTACAAAAACAAGATCAGCGATATTTTGACCAAAATGCCTTTATCAAGAAAAGGATACAACAGAAGTGTAGAAGCTCAAACTTCTTATATAACAGACACACAAGGAAAACAAAGATTAGTAAAACTGCAACCTACAAGACAAGAGTTGAAGACAGAGACTCATGGCGTGTAAGAGGCGACTGAGGTAGGGGCCTATGAAAGCTACTCTAGTAAATAAAATGCATCACAGAAATCGGATGTACTGGAGTAATGGAAGGCGCATAACTAGCACAACTTGTAATCGCTTTTAGGCTCGGTTCACATACAGATCACAAAGAAGGGTTTAACAAGTGGTCGTTTTGGATCGTTTGAAGAAGATACGGCAGACATAACTAACATTTACAATCAAACAATAAATTCAGAACAGCCCTAAAATATCTTTTCATCTGATCCCTAGAGTCATTAGGGATTTATTGTCTGATTGTATATGTTATGTCTGGTGTATAAGAAGTCTGAATTTCAATCTAACTGTTGACCCACGTAATATATCAAGTAACATGAATACAGTTTGGTCTCCTGCAAGTATATAATATATACCAAATATATTATATATGCAAGTATATAGTAAGCTGGAATATCAAACACCTGGAGATGGGAGTTGGAGATGAAATGCAAGAAAATGGGGAGAGAATGGAGAGATCTGGAAAGGATGGCCTTCGATAGGCAGGCTTGGAAGATTGCGGACCTACGCATCCCTAGGGGCGAAGGGTGAAGAAGAGGAATATCGTAGATGTTGGTGGTAAGTCAATAACAAATTATGGAACACTTAATTGTGTCAAATTATCAGGTTTTTATAATCACTTCATGTGCTATTTTTGTGTATGAGCACAGCGGAATGCTCTTTAACTGATTAGTTATTGAATAAAAAAAAACATGGGTTGTGGCTGAATTAAATTTAGGTCCTATTTCCCTACTGCAGGTGTATATAAAAATTCAGCTGCATTTTTCTTAATTATTAACAGATTTTTATAAGTAATATATCATTTTGTAGGTAAATGAATTTTCTTTAAGATCGCTCTAAAACAAATAAATAGCGACACTCTCAGCGTCTTATAGAAGCCAATCAGTTAAAGTACAGGTGGCCAGAGTTCAAAAGGTTAATAACTATGCTCAGATATCTTGCATTAAATACAGCTGTGAATCATTACTGGGATCTAAATTACAAGTACCTTTGAAGTCCGAGTGAGACTTGCCTTAATGGTGAGGGATACCAATGATAAGGAAAGCAAGGTTTCCAGTCAGAAAAAATCAGTCAGAGGTGCCCCATTATGCTTCATGACTACATCTGAATTCATAGCAGGTGCAGTGCGCTTGTTTGTTGCCGGGCCGCAAGGGGGCAAAGAATAGTAACACTGCGACCTACAAGACATGTTGTAAGAGGTGACTGAGCTAGGGGCCTAGGGAAGCTACTCTAGTAAATAAAAAGCATTGCAGAAATTGGATGTGCTGACCTACTTGTTGGCTCATAACTGGCATAATATATGACCGCTCTTAGGCTAAAAACACAGAAATCACAAAGAGTGGTTTACTAAGTGGACGATATGGAGCGTCCGAAGAAGAAGAAGAATAACAGTAGGTGCATGGAAATAAAATATGTGTAACTTGTCTTATTTACTTCTCTTCTTCTCCTTCTTCTCTTCCATAATTTCTTTCTTTATATGAGTGTTGGGGGAAACGAGTGATCTTGTGTGTGCTTGTTTTAAGGCACTTTGTAAGCTGTTATTAATTTTCGTTAGGCTGTTCTTGATGCTGTCGCTCCATCTTTTGCGTGGTTTTCCTCTTGCTTTGTACTCATTATACTTTTTGAGTGGACTGTGTATGCTTAATTGTATGCTACATATTTCATTGGTCCAGGATGTGGAAGGACTACTACAGGAGACAGATTCCTTACAGAGGAAGCTTCAGAGTCAAGAGGAGGAGTTCAGACTTCAGAACCAGACCCTTATGGCAGAGTTAGCAATAGTAGGTTGTAAGGTTTTAGTGGTAGACTGTGTAAATGTGAGGTTGTCTGGGTAACTGTGTAATGGTGAGGTTGTCGGGGTAGACTGTGTGATGGTGAGGTTGTCGGGGTAAACTGTGATGGTGAGGTTGTCAGGGTAAACTGTGTGATGGTGAGGTTGTCGGGGTAGACTGTGTGATGGTGAGGTTGTCAGGGTAGACTGTGTGATTGTAGTGGTAGACGGTGACTTTGTAGTGGCAGACTGTGAGGTGGTGATACTGTGAGGTGGCTCCGTTGCACCAGCCATCCCAAAGTTCATAATCTTACCGTAGTCTTAAGATGTTTATTATATCTTCTTTCTGTATCCTTACGTAAGAAGGTACAGTCTCCCTCACATAGAAGAAACTTGTCTCCCTCACATAAGAAGGTGCAGCCTCCCTCACATAGAAGAAACTTGTCTCCCTCACATAAGAAGGTACAGTCTCCCTCACATAGAAGTAAGCTTGTCTCCCCTCTTTTTACATAAGAAGGTACAGTCTCCCTCACATAGAAGAAACTTGTCTCCCTCACATAAGAAGGTAGTCTCCCTCATATAGAAGAAACTTGTCTCCCTCACATAAGAAGGTATAGTCTCCCTCACATAACAAGGTACAGTCTCCCTCACATAGAAGAAACTTGTCTCCCTCATGTAAGAAGGTACAGTCTCCCTCACGTAAGAAGGTATAGTCTCGCTCACATAGAAGAAACTTATCTTCCTCACGTAAGAAGGTACAGTCTCCCTCACATAGAAGAAACTTGTCTCCCTCACGTAAGAAGGTACAGTCTCCCTCACATAGAAGAAACTTGTCTCCCTCACATAGAAGAAACTTGTCTCCCTCACATAAAATGAACATTTAAAGAGCTCAAATGCCAGTATTAAATTGTTGTTATCCTGCATAGTAATTAGTAAATAAATGATTTCTTCCAGCTTATATCGCATAATGAAGAACTGAAGAAAGAACTGGACGATCTGAAAGATCATTCTGTTTCTTCGGCTGACATATCTAGTGAACATCCAGAGAGTAATGATGACATCCGAAGGCTGCAGGCGGAGAATGCTGCCTTACAGAAGAAATTAAACGGTATGTATCATTTTAACAAACTTCTGTCATATTTAAAAAAAATTGTCCTGTAGTTTTTACAGACCTTAGGATATGAAGTTCCTGCCATTTCACATTTCGCGCTGAAGTTGGAGAACGCCTGTATTGCGGGGACACTGATAAAAAACAAAGCAGGCCTTCACACAACAATCAGTAAAAATCAGCGCCCTTGTGTTGCGGACCCTCCTAGGGAGCAAAAATAGTAACACTGCGGCCTACGAGGCATGTCGTAAAAGGTAGCGGCCTAGGGAAGCTAAGTTAATTGCATATCCTTTACAGGACTTTGCGAATCAACCCCAGCTTTGTAACGCTGTTTGTGATTTTTCTAGAGAGAGAGAGAGAGAGAGAGGAGAGAGAGTCTTTGCTCTACATATCTGAAAACTTCTTCTTCGAACTCTCCATTTCGATCACTCATTAACCACTTTATGCGATTTATATGTTATCTGAGTCTAAGAGTGAGTGTATGCTATGCCAGTTATGCGCCTACATGTAGGCCAGCACATCCATTTCTGCATGCTTTTTATTTACTAAGGTAGCTTCCCTAGGTCCTACATCAGTCGCCTCTTGCGACATGCCTTGTAGGTCGTAGTGGTACAATTCTTTGCTTCCCTTTCGGGCCCCGGCACCACACGGTCGCATATGGGGAAACACAATCAGATATTGAACCTTTATTTTCTCCAATCCTGTTTTGCCTCACACCATCAGGGTAAGACGCTGAAGAAAAAAACAGGATTTGAGAAAAGAAATAATAAGTTTAATGTTTGATTCTGTTTCTACAAATCTAGAGTAGAGATCATTTATATTAGGGTTAAGCGTGGGCATGCATGTCGGTGCTGTCTGCGAGGTAGAGAGAGATCTAAAAGAAATAGGCGCAGGATTGACTTATTGAATTGGGTTTCCCAAATGGTTCCGTCCCTGTCAGCAGAAATGGCACACCACCTGGTCCAGATTTGTACCCCCAACCTTCAAAACGACAGGCAAACGTCTCAACCACTTTGCTGTAAAGATCGCGATTGAACTGAAAAGCATGAAGAAGAATTGATCAGCCATTGTTTTTGTGGGAACAAGATTATATAAATTTAAAATTCCTGTTTCAGTTCTCCAAGAGAAATGTGATAGAGAGTTATCAAGTAGAAGCGATCACTCATCTCAGAATATTAGCACACCTGAAATACCTGAACAGAACAGGTAAGTAAATGTAGTAGGAGTTAATTTTTAAATAGCACACCTGAAACACCTGAGCAGGAAAGGTAAGCAGATTTTATTTTTTTAAAAATGCCTGTTTATGATAATCAGACCAGATCTTCTTCTTCGAACGCTGCATATTTACCACTTGTTATCCACTCTTTGTGGTTTGTATGTGATTTCTTCAGCGTTCTCTGGTATGTGATCTGAACCTAAGAGCGATTGTGACAGTTATGCGCCTACAAATAGGCCAGCACATCCTATTTCTATTTACTAGGGTTTTTCCCCTACGCTCCTACCTCAGTCGCCTCTTACAAAATGCCTTGTAGGTTGCAGTGTTACTATTCTTTGCTCCCCTTGAGGACCCCGGAAAACTGGACGCAGACCAGATCAAATACCATCTTCACACTGAAAGTTGAATGTAATGGATCCTCAATATTTTCTTTCTCTTCCTGTAGTGGTACATTCTAACACATTTTCTTATCTTTTCTTAATGTTTCCTTCCCACTTTAATATAGTCTTCCTCTTGCCTGCTTGTCCTCAGTCTATCTTTTTAGTATGGATTTCAACATAGTGTTCTCTGTCTTTGAGGAGAGCCTGGCCGAATGGATTCGAGAGTGGGTTCCCATTTGGGAGACCCTGGTTCAATCCCAGTTAAGGCCAAATAGTTTTTTTCTGTCGGGGGCATAAAGAAAAATACCTGAACAATTTCTCGGTGACTGCACTAGCCATGCGGCTATTAAATTCCTCAGGCTCATCTCCCCCCTGTCCTACACCGTCCTAGAAAGCGGGATTACACAGCTAGTTAAGACGCTGTTTTTTTTCTTCTGTCTTTATCTGTCCAAAATGCTTGTTCATCACTTTTGACCCACTGGCGAGGGTCCCAACTGGCGAGGGTCCCAAACATAATTTTGAAAGTAGTGAAAACTTTGGGGTCTTTGTGGTGTGGAGGTAAAGTGCTCACCTCTTGCTCCAAAGGTACTAAGTGCGTTCCCCTCAATGAGCAATCAGAATATTTTTCCCAGAGATTCCTGATGTAAATGTAGGTGAAACTGAGTTCCTAGTCCTATCAGAGATGGACGATAAAACAAAGGTCCTGTATTTACGTTTAGCTTTGAGAAAAACCCTTGGCAGTTGAAAATTAATACAAGTAGGCTGCAAAGCCGCTTCCTGGATAAAACTCATTAAACAGATTGAAATAAATTTCTACAGTTCTGTAACCAATTGAAATGAAAGAAAACTGTCGTATCCTTTCCAGGATGTCGCTATTAACTACAGTAAACGAGACGTTGATTTTCTAGGCACCACTTATACGTTCAGTAGTTTGCCATTGCTTTCTGAATGGTGAGGTCTGTTTTTACCGCTCGTAAAAATGAAATCTGCAGGAACAAATTTACTTCCAAACTTGCCCGTGTGTTTCCGGGGTTCACAAGGGAGCAAGAATTAGTAAAACTTCGACCTACAAGGCGATTGAGATAGGGACCTATCGAAGCTACCCTAATAAATAAAAAGCGTCGCAGAAATCTGATGTGCTGGTCTACCTGTAAGCACATAATTGGCACAACATACAATCGCTCTTATACTCAAATCATATACAAATCACAAAGTGCGGTAAACAAGTGGTCGATATGGAGCGTTCAAAGAAGAAGCTTCCAAACTGATGCCTGGAAGCTTGAACCAGGTACTCTTGGGTTGTGATCGAGCTCACTACCGCTAAGCCACAGATGCCAACAACAACCAGTTACCATTTGTTTATTTAATTCACAGGGTTTTGTTGGTGGATGACTCTGACATAGAAACAGATCAAACAGATACTTCAGCTGGAGAAGGTTTGTGATCATCTATATATCTATAAGAATCAGTTGAATGTAATTGTATGTATGTCTGTTCCCATTGTTTCAAGATATCTGGACATTCTACGGACTTTAAATTTGGCAAGAAGGTAGCTTTCATAGATGGGAAGATGTAAAAATTATAAAACCGGACTATTGGTTTGTGTCTATACCTAAATTCCAACTTAACGAAATGGACATGACAAGTTACAAAATGAAATGTTGTACCCATGTCTCAACGTGCCGGTCACATGTTAAAGTGATGATGACGACTATTATTATAACGTATTTTAAACACATTTGCTTAGAGGTGTGTGTAGCGTAATTAATAAGAGTTCCGTCTACCATGTGGTAGACCATGTGTTCGATTCATGCTCAAGTAATTTTTTCTTTTTAAACACATCTCACCCTCGGGTCAAATATTATTTTTTTTGAAACACATTGATAAGCTTATAATCTGAATAAATTTAATTTGCCGATTGTTATTTTAGCCGATTTTGAGGGGATAGTGCATGTTCAGTCTTGCACTGTTTGGAACTTACACATTTCGGAAATGATACTATTTTGTAGATCTATCGAAACTAATGATGTGGTTGGAGAATGATAAATAAAAAAAAAATGAAGGCCAGAAACATGGAGACAGAGGGGGAAAGATTAGTTATTAGACTTGGCTATAAGTGTCGAAGGAGTGTAAAGATGATTGATGAGGAAACTAAAGAGGAAAGACTTGGAAGATCAGCGGAAAATGATAACAAATGTAACTGTAAACTAAATTTAAACTAAATTCCCGTTTTGAAGAACGGGTACCTCTACTAGTATACAATCCAATTGTTTGTACTAATCTGAACTTAGTAATTAGTAAATTCAGTAAATCTGACTGTGATACAGATCATGCACTAGTCATCAGCAAAGTCAAAGTACTAAGGAAAACCCATTCAACAAGAAGACCACCCAAAATCAACATCACTAAAATGAGGATGACAGAGAATGGGGAGACTTTCAGAAAGGTGCTTACTGCTCTGTGTGAGAATGAAATAGGAGAATGTAGCATAGACGAAAAGTGGAGCATTCTAAAATCTAATAAACTTGTCGCATACCCAAACAAATGCTGTTCTGTGAACTTTCAAAAGGGAAGAGGCACCAGGGCAGACCACTGCGCAGATATAAACATGTCTGCGAGGCCTCAATGAAGATATTTTCTATAGGTCCCAACACATGGGAAAAACTAGCTGATGACAGAGTTGTGTGGAAAGCGATATTGCGCAGCGCATAGTCTTTGAGAAGAGACTTATTTAGGAGCTGAAAGACAAGAGAGAAAAGCGAAAGCTCAGAGGTTGTCACAGTAAAACACTTTCCAATTGACCGTCTGTAAAGATGAAAAAGGCTATACCATACCAATTAAGATTTAAAAAAAATTAACAACTAAAAACAGTATGGAATAGAACTGATAGGAAAACAAAGCTCAGAATACTAAGAGCATGCATGCTCCCATTGGCAGCAGATGGGTGGGAAGCATGGACATTTAACACGGCAGTGAAAAAACATATCATCATCAGGTGCCGTGCTGGCTTGCATAGGCAATCATGGATCTCCACAAATCTTTGTCTCTGGTGTTTCCTATGCTCTCAGATGTTGACGCTCTTCCGTGCCATGAAGTCAGGCTATCCAAAATGTTCTGTCTTGTCTCCCCTCGATTTTACCAGTTGTTAGGTTCTAAATCTTTCTTTCTCATCACATGTCCAAAAATGATGACTGCCTCTTTCTTATATTGATGAAAGCTTTCTCTGTATGGACAAACATATATGTGTTTTTTAATATAAGTCCCAAAAATTGTCCAAAGGCAAAGGATTCACAGAGAAGATGGATTCAAGATGTAACTGATGGTTTTGAGCATGACTCCTGCAGAGGCAGGACATCTGACCTATGAGAGGGAGAAATTCAGAAGGACTGTTGAGGTGGCAACGTTCTGCTCAGGACAAGCTATTTGATGATGATGATGAACATGATGATGATGATGATGAACATGATGATGATGATGATGATGATGACAGGGTACATTGTAACGATATGATCAGATGACTTTATCACCAGTCTTTGTTCAATCTAACCTGATAATAAATGATCTTTCTCTTTGAACATATTGAACTGTTCACTTTCCATACCACATCAGACTCGAATATGCTTCAAAGGATTGAATCTCTCTCTCTCGATCCTCCAAAGAATTGAATCTCTCTCTCTCGATCCTCCAAAGAATTGAATCTCTCTCTCTCTCGATCCTCCAAAGAATTGAATTGAATCTCACTCTCTCTCGATCCTCCAAAGAATTGAATCTCTCTCGATCCTCCAAAGAATTGAATTGAATCTCTCTCTCTCGATCCTCCAAAGAATTGAATCTGGAAGTCTGCGTGTGAAATGGGTGGATAGCTTTCGGGGATCACATCTCATGAAAATGACTTGGCTGTACACACCTGGACATTGTGGAGTGCAGGGTAGAGCGTGCTGACTTTCTTGCAAACAATGCCCCGACTCAAGTGGGCAGAGGTATGGACAGAGCCGATATCATCAATGCAGTACGCTCTCAAATATGTGACATGGGCAAGTCTCAGACACTGGAACGAGTTCGAGAATTAGGCGTTACGTTTGGACATGCCAGACACCTGTCTTCGTGATAGAGAGAGAAGATACAGTAATTAACTTCTCATGGATACGGTGAGCAAACAGACTTTGGGATGGCCGCTGCAGCGAAGGACAGAGTGCGAATGAAATGCCCAATGTGCCATGACGTCGATCGCATAACATAACATAACTTTCCATACAAATTATTTTTATATTATTAATTATCATATTAATGTTTCTCTTTCTTATTCTTGTTTTTGTCCAGCTTTAACAGCACCATCTGAAGACTTGAACGATGTGATCAATAGTAAGTATTTTGTGCAAACTAGTTGTAGCACAATCTGTGAAATTCTGTCTTCTTCTTTGAACGTTCCATATCGACCACTTGGTAGACTACTTTGTGATTTGTATGTGATCCTAGCTGAAGAGCAATTGTATGTTGTGCCAGTTATCGCCTACAAGTAGGCCAGCACATCCGATTTCTGTGACGCTTTTTTATTTACTAGGGTAGCTTCTCTAAGCCCCTACCTCAGTCACCTTTTACAAGATGCCTTGTAGGTCGCAGTGTTGCTATTCTTTGCTCCTCTTGCGGGATGCCTTGTAGGTCGCAGTGTTGCTATTCTTTGCTCCTCTTGCGGGATGCCTTGTAGGTCGCAGTGTTGCTATTCTTTGCTCCTCTTGCGGGATTCTGCAACACACGGATGACAGCATGTCATTCTGAATTTTGTGGATTTGAATCCGGGCCAAGTCACATGCAAATGTTTCTCACGCCGTTGGGCAGAAAGTTTGGGAATCTATATTCTAGACAATGATGTGCATTTTAAGTGGTTTTTATTGGCACAAGACGGAACAATTATGGGACATCCCATTGCTATGAAGTTATTGCCATAACTAATTAATTAACTTCCTCTTTTTTGTAGTCACACTGCTACCGGGCTGTTGCACATTGTCGTGGTTTTCTTTTTTATGTCTTGCGCTGTTCTTTTGGCTTGGGTGATCATTATTTTATCTTTTGACAGGATTCTACTAGCCATCTACGATCTATTTTAGGACATTGGGATGTTTCTGTCATAGTCTAATGTAGTGTGCTGTGAAATTTGTCACTCCTGTTGTATCATTTGTGTGATAAAGGCCTTTTGGTCGAAACATTGCTGTGTATTGTCATTGTTTGTGTATTTGTAAAACTAAAGTACTTTGTTATTATGTGCTTTGCCATTGCTACATAGTTTTACTGCAGTCTTCCCCTATATCGATGATCAATTCATGTTAAGTGGCAGATCCACTTCATTCTTTGTTTCTCAATGTAATTCAGGAAGGTTCTGCGTCAACTTTCTTTCTTATGCTGATGTTCTGTTGTTGATGTATACTGTGGAGTTTGGTTGCATCCTTGTTAAGTGGCCGATCCACTTCATTCTTTGTTTTCCAATGTAATTCAAGCAAGGAACTAACAAATATATTTTCTCTTATTTCAGAATTGCAGCTTCAGTTGGATACAGAAAATGAGGAGAAACTAATCATCAAAGTTGAACTGGAGAAAAAACAGGTAGTACTTTCAATATAATTCTGACACAGTAAATATACCTTTACTGTTATGCATCATCATCATCAAGTAGCTTGTCCCTTCCAGAATTTGGCTCCCATGACAGCATTCCTGAAAAACTCTCTGCACTGTGCAAGTCAGCAGCAGTCATTCTCAGATCATCAATGACATCCTGCACCCATCGTCTCTAGGTCTTCCTCACGTTCTTCTTCCAGGCACCATTTCCAGGGGGTCTCTGTGGCTGAGTGGTTAAGACCTTTGCCTTGCGAGTCGAAGGTCGTGGGTTCGAATCCGGACCGCGGCCTTCTGTTCACGAGTGCAGTTTTTCCAGAGACCCCTAGGATTGTTGCTGGAGCTACGGAGTTCGTGCTTTGTGCAATACTCTCGGCAGGTGGCGTGCCATTTCTGCGGAGGGACCAGCATATGGGTAAAACCCGGTGCAATGAAGTCAATCCTTCGGCTTTAAAACCATTTAAACCATTTCTTCCAAATTAATTTCTCCAGGCACTCATGTCGTTTGATGTGTCCGAAATATTTAATTTTCCTTGTTTTTATGCTTTGTAAAACTCTCTTTAATATCAAGCTGTTGCAGAACAGAAGCATTCATTCTGTTCTCTGTCCATGCTATTCTAAGTACTCTTCTGTAGCATTTGCCTTCAAAGGCATTAATGATCTTCTCTGCCCCTTTGTCAATGTTCCATGTCTCACAACCATATGTTGCCAAGGGAAAAAAGCAGGCTCTTAAACACTTGATTTTTGTTCTTATGTCAGTTCTCTTCCATACTACTGTCTGTAATACCACTTTTTGGGCGGTGTAAGACAGGAGAGACATGAGCCTATGGAATTTAATGGCTGCATGGCTAGTGCAGTCGCCGTGTAACTGTTCAGGTTAGGATATTTTCTTTATGCCCTCGACAGAAAAAACTCTTTGCTCTTACTGGGGTTTGAACTTGGCTCTCCCACATGGGAGCCGCAATCTAATCCTTCTTCTTTGCATTCTGTTTCATATGCTTGTCTAAACCATGAGATGGGTTGCCTCTATGAAGCTGCATGTCAGTTGGAGTTCTTCGAGAGTTCCCCATAGCTTTCTCTGTAAGATTTGTTCATGAGGCCATGTTTCATTTCATTGGTGTATGTATGATGGACATGACTGCAGGATATGCTCTGGAATCTGTGTTTCTGTCTGACATGCGCACGACGTAATCCATTCGGTCAGATGCTCCGCTTGTTTCTTTGTATCATTGTATCTTTGATACTAGATATTTGGGATTCGAACCAAGTCACTTCGAGTAGTGGTTTACTCGCTTTAAGAGGTAAACATGTTAGTTGACAGATCTCTTAAACATGTTTGTTATATCTTTAGTATGTTATAAAATAGATTATGTGCCATCTCCCATTTATTTTTTCTTAATTCTTTTTTTTATCTAATCCTGTTTTGTCTCACACCGTCATGATAAGAAGAGATTTCTAGAACAGGCTTTTGTGTGCACTTCGTAAATAGTTTTTTCACTGCCTGTTATCTCTAAGTTCACCTTGTGCGTAGACAGCCTTTTGCTTTGTATCCACTTTATCAGAGTAGATTTGCTCTTTGAGTCTGTTAGTAATCTGCTTATGTGGCCAAACCATATAATATGGTGTTTCTTGATAAAGTTCAGTACTGATGTTGTACCCACTTTTTCCCTGATGTCTTCATTTCTAATCCGGTCTCTTCTTGTTACTCCCAGCATTCTGCGTCGACACTTCATCTCTGTCAGAACTAGTTTTCTTCATGATGATGAGATGAGGTGTCTTAGAAGAGCTGCAAGTGTGACAATTAGAGACAAAATTAGAAATGAAGAAATCAGAAGAAGACTGGATGTGAAACCAGTCATTCAATTCATGAAAGAACAACAGATTAAATGGTTTGGACACCTGACAAGAATGCCCTGGTATTGTCTACCACATAGAGCCACACTAAAAAAGAATAACGAGTACAGAACAAGAAGAAGACCATGAAAAAGATGGAGTGATAGCATCAAGAACAGCCATGCACGAGTAGTTACCGGAGCCAAAATTTGGGGTGTAAAGAATAGAACCACTGTTACCTGCCACGCATGTCGTAAGAGGCGACTAAGGAGGTTTGGCTGACATCGGATGCACATGTCCTAAACGTGTAGAAGTCTAAGCGTTTAGGGGCCTACCAAACCAATGTGCAACGCATACATGTTTTTGTCAAAGATCAAACATATCACAAAGGGTGATTAAAATTGGTTGTAAAGAACGAACGCAAAGAAGAAGAAGAACATCCTTAAGAAAATGAATAACAGCTTACAAAGCGCATTAGAATAAGCACACAAAGATCCCTAACCCCTAACACTTCTATAAAGAAGTAAATGGTGGAAGAGAAGTGTAGTTTCACATTTTAACTGTTTCCTAATACTGGTTGTTGTATTATTATTTGCAGAAAGAGAGCAAAGAACAAATAGCAGCACTACAAGATGAGTTGGAAAAGGTATTTACTTTTTGAGATTTCTGAGATTTCTTTGATAGATTTCATTATTTGTTGTCATTAGCATTTGCTTTGCTGTATGGAGAGTTTTTGCAGTGATTGCTTGCTCTTGTGTTGACCCCTTCTTGGGCTCCTAGGCTCACATGACATACAAATCACAAAGAGTGGTTTAACAAGTGGTCAACATGGAGCATTCAAAGAAGAAGGAAGAAGAAGAAGATTTATAACAGGAAACCGATAAGTTGTAGATTTAGGCAACATGTATTTCTGCCAGCACTAATCACTGATGTTATTTCTAACAGGCATCTGAAAAGTTGTTATCAGTTATATGAGGACTATCATCATAGCACTCGGACATGTTCATAGGTGCTCCACCTCCTCAGCAAATCCAGGCATCTGAAAAGTTGTAGATTTAGGCAATGTATTTCTGCCAGACTAATCATGATGTTATTTCTAACAGGCATCTGAAAAGTTGTGATTTAGACAACATAAATTTCGCCATCACTAATCACTGATGTTATTTCTAATAGCATCTGAAAAGTTGTAGTTTAGACAACATAAATTTCTCCAGATCTAATCACTGATGTTATTTCTAACAGGCATCTGAAAAGTGTTTAGTTACAGTTATAGAGGACTATCATCATAGCACTGACATGTCCATGGTGCTCGACCTCGCTCAGCAAATCCAGGCATCTGAAAAGTTGTAGATTTAGGCAACATGTATTTCTGCCAGCACTAATCACTGATGTTATTTCTAACAGGCATCTGAAAAGTTGTAGATTTAGACAACATAAATTTCTGCCATCACTAATCACTGATGTTATTTCTAACAGGCATCTGAAAAGTTGTAGATTTAGACAACATATAATTTCTGCCAGCACTAATCACTGATTTATTTCTAACAGGCATCTGAAAAGTTGTATAGTTATCAGTTAATAGAGGACTATCATCATAGCACTCGGACATGTCCATAGGTGCTCCGATCTCCGCCTCAGCAAATCCAGCAGTGTCCAGCGACCCAACATGCCAGTTCGATGTTGATTAATCAATCTCTTTGCATAGTTATTATGTCGTTCTTTCGGGCTGCACCAATATTGACACCCATCTCTTTCAATCTGGTCAGCGAGTGGATTCACAGCCCTGAAACTCCTCTGTTCGGAAAGACTCTCAATGCGTGAAGAATGTCATTTCGATCCATGGCAGCTCCTCTGATATTGTAGCCAAGCCAGCCAATCTATCAGCTCGTTCATTACCCCTAACTCCTGCGTGCCCAGGACAAGTTGTATATTTAGGCAACATATATTTCTACCAGCACTTATCACTGGTTTTATTTCTAACAGGCATCTGAAAAATTGAAAAAGAAACAGGAAAGGTATGTCATTTATTGTTGAATTATAACAACTTTATAACTATTTGAATTATAACTTTCTTTTTTCTGTATTTGTTTTCAGCAACTTTTCCTGAGCTTCATTTTAGCTATTTATAAGATACTGTTTATAAAAAAAATACTGAAGCAGGCGTTGAAGTGGGATTCAAAGTGTTCAAGAAAGAGAGGATACCATAGGGAAACCCTGAAACAAACTGTGCTGAGAAAGGCAAAAATATCGGACTCAATTCCATGGAATAAATGGAGCAAGTTGCCCAGGACAGAGCATTATAGAGAAATTACTTGCAGGTCCATGTAACGTATAACTCTCAAGAATATGATATATATATATATATATATATATATATATATATATATATATATATATATATATAATCAATAGGTGCCATGCCTGCTGGCATAGATGATCATGTCTCTCCACAACTCTCACACCCTTGGTGCATTAATCAGTTCTGACGTCGATCTTTTGTCTAACCATGATGTCAGACCATCCAACATCTTCGCCCTCTTTTTCCACGGTCTCTCCATCCCTGAATTTGATCTGTTGTCACCAAATGTTCTAAATCTCCTCTTTGTATCATATGCTCGAAGAATCTTGTTTTCTGATTCTTATTCTTTTAATAATGTTTCTTTGTGTGCAGGCATGTTTTAAAACCTCATGATTTGTTTCCTTCACTGTCCATGGAATTTCCAGTATTCTTCTGTAAAACCACATCTCTGTGGCTTCTAATCTTCTTTTTTCTTCTTTTTCGAACGTTCCTTATCAACCACTTGTTAATCACTCTTTGTGATTTGTATGTGTTCTGCGCCCAAGAGCGATTGTGCATAGTTCCAGTTATGTGCCTACAAGTAGGCCAGCACATCCAATTTCTTGACACTTTTATTTACTTGGATAGCTTCTCAAGGCCACTAACTCCGTCACCTCTTACGACATGCCTTGTATGTCGCAGTGTTACTATTCTTTGCTCCCTTTGCGAGCCCCAGTAACACACAGGCGTGTGGCTTCCAATGATCTTATTGATTGCTTGTTCCTTGTCCATGATACACTGCCATACATAAGTATTGGCTCAATATAGCACTTATTTCCGTAGTTACTCATTTATGCAGATACAATCAATGCCATAAGAGATGGGTTAATTGATAGGACCATCATTATTACACTTCGGAGAGCGATCATATTTGCTCCGATCTCTTTCTTACACATGAAGATCTACATGGCAGTGCACAAACTCTGTAGCACCGGCGAGAGTCCCCAATATAGTTTAGAAGATGGACAAAATATTTTGTAGAAACTTTTATTATTTCATCTTTTTAATGAATTTTGACAGGGCAGCGAATTTCCAGTCTGTTCATCTTGATTTTGAACTGCCAAGGGTTCTTTTATGTGCTCAACATGAATGCGAGACCTACGTTTTATCTGCCATCTTCGATAGGACTAGGAACTTGATCTCACTGAGATCAGAGGAAAAATATTTTGATGGCTCTACAAGGAAGCGAACCGAGTACCTTTGAAACGAGAGGTTAACACCAATCCGCAACGCCATAAAGACTTCTATATGCTATAAGAGAAGAAGGTTGTTGTGAAGAATGTTGTGAAGAATGTTGGGTGCAGTAAGTAAACGCACAACCATTTTGTATCCAATTCAGCACACTAAAATCGATGTTGAATCGATCAAGCGATTTAAGCAGTTTGGAGTTACCTGTTGTTCAAGTCGAACTGGATGTCTGAGAGGCAGAGTGAGAGGTGTGTTTAATCAGCGAGCCACAGGAACCATCAGTATGCATACTCTTCGATATCTGTTGGGGAGACTGAGCACCTATGGGTCTGCCCGGAGTGCAATGACGTCAGTTTAGTAACCAATAACCAATCCAATTCAGCAAACAAAAATCTTCGCATTCGTTAATCTGTCCACAGTGATTTAGTACGCATTGATTAATTGATTGATATGACCATCATCATTGCACTTGGTGAGTAACCATGTGTGATCCGATCTCTTTCTTACACATGAAGATCTCAGCTGTAGTACACAAACTCAGTAGCACTGGAGAATGTTACCAGTGTAATTTTGCAGATGGTGAAGATATTTATCCAGAAATTTTATATTTAATCTTTTCTAATGAACTTTGCCTAGGCTGTAGCTTTAAAGCTTGCTCTTTTCGATTTGAACTGCCAAGGGTTCTGTTATGTGCTCAAACTGAATATGGGATCTAAGTTGTATCTTCCGTCTCCGATAGGACTACAAACTCAATCTCACCTACACTGAGATCAGGGATCTGTGAAAAAATATCTAGATGGCTCCATGAGGAAGTGAACCTGGTACCGTTGGAACGCAGAGAGCAGTATCTATCCTCTCGCCACAGAGGCCCTGATTGGTATGGATTATCCTCATAGCACTTCTGACAGGGATACAGAAGAAGAAGAAAAGATACGTAAGAACTGTGATACAGAAGAAGAAGAAACTGCTAAATCTAGAATGCAGAACAACTTAAATTTGTTCATTTTATCCTCAGCTATTTGCAGCTTCACGCTGAGAAGGAGCAAATTTTCAAAGACAGCAGGTAAATGTAATGTACTTTTATTCTTCGACGCTCCATATTGACCACTTGTGAAACCACTTTGTAATTTGAATGTGATCCAAGCATAAGAGTACGTTGTGTCAGTATATTCGCTACGAGTAGGCCAGCACATCCGATATCTGTGATTTTTAATTTACTAGGGTAGCTTCCCTAGGTCCTACCTCAGTCGCCTCTTACGACATGCCTTGTAGGTCATCAGTGTTACTATTCTGTTTTGGCCCCCCAACACACAGGCGGAATATTGATCATTTCATATCACTCAATAAATTTTGTCATGTTCAAAAGCAACATGATTTTGTAGGTTATATTTTCTCCTTCCTTTCCTGAAGAGCTATGCTCTAGAGCATGAGTTCCCAAAGTGGCGGTATCGTCCCCCTCCTCCTCCCAGTCGGCGCTGAAGCCTTCCAGGGGGGCGATAGTGGGTTCAGAAGCATTTGGGGAATTTTTTTTTCTCGTGATTTTGCGATTGAAGAATCATTAAAAATTTGAATTCATCTTATGCCCATCTTATACAATCCAATTTTTCATCAATTTTCTATTTCATGTATATAATCATTTGAAAATTGACCATGTATGACATAAATATATATCAATTTTCTATGTCAAAGTGAAAATAGAGCGTATATATATGTGTGTGTGTGTGGGGGAGCGTTGGCAAACTCTTATAATGGGGAGGGGGGCATTGCAAAGTTTATGTCATGCAAAGTTGGGTGGTAGACTAAAAAGTTTGGGAATCTATGCTCCAGATCATGGGTTCCCAAACTTGTATTATGGTGGACCCCTTTTAGATACATTTTGCTGCCTGGACCCCAAACTTTCTATATATGAAAATGGAACCGAATTAATTATCTGTGTATTACAATAGTAAACAATATCTGCAATTTAATAAACAGGAAGAGGTTTCCTTCTGCCTTGAACAAGACGCGCTATCATTAGCATCATCACTACATTTGCGTTTAAATTTCAGCCAGCGATCCATCCTGCATCCTGTTATGTCTCATAGCATTAGGATAAAAAGGAGATTTCTAGAACAGGCTTTTGTGTGCGCTTCATACACAGAGTTTTTCACTGCCTCTGTTATTTCTAAGTTTCACCTTTTATGTGGACAACCTTTTGCTTTGTATCCATTGTAGGAAATGCTAACCCGAAACATATGCTGGTAGAAACCTGATGCACTGGGCTGTAAGGCTCATAACATGGTGCAATGACCCCTCACAGTGAGGAATGAGATAACATATTCTATGGTCGCCGCTCTGCCTCGAAGATTTAACCACGCTGGAAGAATGTTGGAACAACCATACCAGCGTCCAAGACAAACTGTATGGCGAGGCTCACAATCTAAGGCAGACGGCGGTCTTTATTGAGAATCGAAATCCAATCTAGTGAGAATGCAGAAGAAGTATCCATTGTATGGAGTAACATTTCTCTTTGAGGAGCACTGTCTGTTGGTTATCTGTTTATGTGTCCGAACCATTTAATTTGTTGATTCTTGATAAAGTTCCGTACTGATGTTGTCCCACTTTTGTTTCCTGGTTTCTTAATTTCTTAACCGATCTCTTCTTGATACTCCCAACATCCTTCATAGACACTTCATCTCTGTCTTGACTAATTTTCTTCTATCGCTTGATGTCAGATTCAGGTTGGCATCTCTTCTTGATACTCCCAGTATTGTGCGTAGACACTTCATCTCTGTCGTGACTAATTTCTTCTATCGTTTGATGTCAGTTTCCAGGTTTGGATTCTTCATTGAACTCGAGATGTGTGCAGACACTTTCATCTTGAGTCAGTAAATTAGAGACAGACTTCTATCGTTTGATGTAGCGTCGTAAGTTTGCATCTTTCTTGATACTCCCAGTTTGTGATCGTAACACTTCATTCTGTGTGCTAATTTTCTTCTAACGTTTGATATCAGATCCAGGTTAATTCAGGAATAATGTTTCATGACTGAAGAGTCAGCTGCCGAGATAGGACCAGAAGTATTATAAGATCAGATTGCTAAGTTAGCTTGAATTGAGAAACAAGAGTGGAATGTGTTGTGTTTGTTTGTTTGCCGTTGTTAATGTTTGTGTTCGTCTTATTAATCAAACACATTGTGATCTGTAGGTTTCGGCTTTGTGCTTGGTGCTTTGTGTTTGGTTGGAGATGTGATTCAAGAAAATGGGGAGAGATTGGAGAGATCTGGAAAAGATAGCATTGGATAGAAGGGTTTGGAAAATCGTGGTTTGGATCTGTGCTTCCTAGGAGTGAAGGGTGAAGAAGAAGATGCAATGATTTTAGTGCAATGATTCTAGTGCAATGATTCTAGTGCAATTTTTCATGCACACTCATTTGGACAGTTTTCTTTATCTGTCATGTGACTAGAGTAGGTCAAAGTTCATTTATTGACCTTGATGCACAGTTAAAAAAATTAATTAACTGTCGTTACTGCCTGTAATACGCTTTTAGGGTGGTGTGGGACATGTTCCTTTGGAATTTAATGGCTGTATGGCTAGTGCAGTCATTGCAAAACTGTTCAGGTTAGAATATTTCTTTATGCCTCCAACAGAAAAACTATTTGGCCTTACAGCGGATTAAACCCAGGTCTCAGCATGTGACAGCTCCATGCATTGCAGGCACCATTCAGCTGCCTCCATTAGACCTCACCCATTCGCCAGACCCAGCCATTGCCAACTACACCCATTCGGCCAAGACACCCACCGCTAACATCGCCAGATGCACCAATGGCGTAACCATTCTGCAGGACACCATTCGGCCAGATGGTCACCCATCTCAAGCTAAACTTTGGAGCCACTTGCAGACACTACACCCAATCCGACCACCTCGGCCAGAGCACGGTCAGCGCTACCCATTCGATGCCAATGATCAGCTACCATTCGCCAGAGCCCACCCATTCGACCAGAGGCACCACCCATTGGCCATGCCCTTGGCACCATAACACTACACCCATTCTCCAGACGGTACACCCATTCAGCCAAAGCTATACCCATTCGCCAGAAGCTACACCCATTCAGCCAGATGCACTACATCATCAGACCAGACTTACTCACATTCGCCAGATGCACCAACCATTGGTCAGACAATGACTGTTAAAGATATAAATTGTTGGTTTGAAGACTACATTTGTTTAAATTAAAGTCCTTTTTAGCTATTTTGAGATTGTTTCAACCAGCAGGTTGAACAGCAGCAATTGTCATCAGACAAGCAAATGGAGACTGAGACAGCAGTCACTGAACTAAAAACAGGATGCTGCACATGAGAGCACTTACTATTGTCAGATGCAACCATTTGTCAGGCTGGTGGTCTGTTCAAGCTCCAATTGCTTGGTTTTCGAGACATATGTTTCAGTGTAAGCCTCAACTTACCGCATGCTTGGAATTTTAGGCGTCCAGGGGTTGACACATCACATTGTGCTCGACGAGTCAATGGAAAATACGGGCCCTAACACTGTATTGACCTTTAAGAGAAAAGGTCACATACGCAACATGGAAAAACTGATAGTAAACATATAGAAAATGGACGAGAAGGAAAACATCTATCAATCTATTCTCTAATCCTGTTTTGCCTCACAGCATCAGGTCGAAAAGGAGACATTTGAAGTGAGCCTCTCTATGTGCCTTGTTTTCTTTCTTTTCTCCATTCCTGATTTGCCTTACAGCTTCAGGGTAAAAAGAGATTTCTAGAACGACTTTTGTGTGCACTTCATAAATAGTGTCTTTCATCATCTCTGTTATCTCTGAGATCCACCTTTTGAGTGACCAGCCTTTTGCTTTCTATTCCGCAAAACATTATATTCACAAAATAGATGAGACTGCAGTAAAACTATTTGATTGGCAAAACACATAATCACAAAGTACTGTCGTTTTACAAATTACAAAAACAATGACAAAATACAGCAACGTTTCGACCAACAAGGCCTTTATCAAGCAAACGAACAACAGGAGTGACAAATTTAAAAAACATATGGACGACTACATACAAACGTTTCTAATGAAAATCTGGGAATAAAACGAATAATGAAATAAATGTAACACAAAAAACACATAAAAACTAGAAATAGAAAAGAAAAACAATGAAAAATCTAGTAAATATATTACTTGAATACATGCAACATATGCCCATATAGATTACAAGGCATGGGAAGAGAAAGTACTAAGAAGCATAGGAATGTAATACGTTGAGCCCACATGGTCGCAAGATATCATACGAAGAAATCAACCGATTCTCCAGATCAAATCGAATGCGATCATCCGAGGAACATGATCGAATGGCTGTGACCTGGACATCGTGAGCTCCTAAATGGCCAGTATCATTGAAATGGGTGGCTACAGGGTCACAGAGCATTGGCGTATGTCGCGCAAGTGTTGGGCGAATCGGTCACTAAGCCTCTTGCCTGTCTCGCCATATAAGCCTTTTACATCGCTACAGATAATGGCATAGATAAGATTATGGGACTCGCATGTGAAACCATCGTCAATAAGAAACGTGGCTAAAGGAAAAGATCGCGTCTGTATCACATAAGCACACATGTTGCAACGCCGACAGCCACACTGGACAGTGCCAAAATGAGTCTGGATATTGGAACATTGGAACCGTGTTAAAACATTATACAGATATAAAAAACAGGATGCATAGTATCAACAAGAAAATATGAGCACTGTCCATCAAAAGAGATGCTGGAGATGTATCAGATATGTGATACCCATGGAGGCTTACTCTGTCATAAAAACTACACATTGCTTGATTGATAGGACCATCATCATTGCACTTCGGTGAGTAACCATGTGTGCTCCGATCTCTTTCTTTAACATGAAGATCTCAGCGGCATGCATGAAATTCGTAGCAGCTGCAAGGGTCCCCGATGTAATTTTGAACATGGTGAAGGTATTGGTATAGGAATTTTATTTTTTAATCTTTTTGAATGAATTTTGCAGGGCAGCAGCTTTCCAGTCTGCTTTTCTTGATTTTGAACTGCCAATGGTTCTTTAACGTGTTCAAATTTAACACGGACCTACATTTATTGTCCATCTCCGATAGGATAGGGCTAGGAACTTGATCTCACCTACACTGAGATCAGGGATCTCTGGAAAATATCCAGATGGCTCCACAAGGGAACAAACCTGATACCTTTCACATGAGAGACAAGCACCTAACCTCTACACCACAGAGACTTCTATGTGCAACACTGAGATGGACACCAGACGGTTAACGAAAATGTGGAAGACCAAAAACGTTCTGGAGGAGAACAGTAGAACAAAAATTGAGAGAAATGAATCACTACTGGGACATAATACAGAGGACGGCCAAGAATGGTGTGCATTTGGTGCTGCCTTAAGCCCCAGGGGTGTCACATGCTATGGAGAGAAACATAGAAAACAGGTCAATAGAAGCAAAACAAATAGGTAAATAGAAACATGGAAAACAGGTAAATAGAAACATAGAAAGCAGGTAAATAGAAACATGGAAAACAGATAAATAAACATGAAACATAGAAACATAACAGGTAAATAGAAACATGGAAAACAGGTAAAGAACAAAAAAGATAAGAACATGGAAAACAGGTAAATAGAAACATGGAAAACAGGTAAATAGAAACATGGACGAGAAACATCAGGTAAAAATAAACGGTAATGAACATGGAAAACAGGTAAATAGAAACATGAACAGGTATGCATCGGTATCAGTTCATTGGGACCTACAGTCTCTTATTACTCCATATTTCACCCATGTGGTGCCGAGGCCTCCAAAAGAAGCAAAGAATAGTACCACTGTGACCTACAAGGCATGTAAGAGACGATTGATTAACCTCCCTAGGTTAACCCTAGTAAATAAAAAGCATAGCAGAAGCCAGATGTGCTGACCTCCTTGTGGGCACATAACTGGCACAACAGGCAATCACTCTTAGGCTCAGATCACATACAAATCACACAGAGTGGTTAACAAGTGGTCGATATGGAGCGTTCGAAGAATAACTGTGTTCTCTACGACATATCTTACCTGGTGTAACTATATATTATATTCCATTATTATAGGTTGACACATCCGGTTTGGTAGCAACTCATCAACTCCAGGAACAAGCATCCAAGTATCTGGCAGATATCGCAATATTACGAGACAGTCAACAGAAGCTAACTAAAGAAAGGGATGACTTATTTGCTCATCTACAGGTATTTAAACAAATTATTTTGTTTTATGAGATCTTGATTTTAAAAAACAAAATACTGCGCTAGCATCTTTTATATTTATATTTAACTGATTGACCCCTATAAGTCGCTGGAAGTACCTCTATTTATGTGTTTCAAAATTATCTTATAGAAATTTCATTTAATTACAAAATGATATATTACTCATAAAAATCTGTTAATAATTAAGAAAGCTGCAGCTGAATTTGTACATACACCTGCAATGGGAAAACAGGACCTAAATTTAATTCAGCCGGATTTTCAATTCAGTAGCTAATCAGTTGAGTTTTCGGGGGGATGGCAGGGCTCTCAAGGAGAGCAAAGAATAGTAACACTCCGACCTATAAAGCATGTTGTAATAGGCGACTAAGGTAGGGGCCTAGGAAGCTACCTAGTAATTAAATAGCGTTGCAGAAATCGGATGTGCTGACCTACTCACTTTACTGTTCTGATCCAGCAGTCATCTGAGCATTTGCCTTTCGACTTGAAGTCATGACAGTGAATTGACAGGTCTGTCTTAGTTGTGGTGTGTTAGCATAGAGAGTGTTTTCAACATCTGGATATAAGTGTAGGTACTTTGTGTAGGTCACTGGCAGAGTACTGAAGTGATGGTGTGCGACAGTTTCTTCTGAATAGTCACACAGTTGACATTGGGCACCTTGGTTGGATGCATGTAGGTGAGCATCAGGGCACATGTTGTGTCCTAAGGCGGAAAATAATGACTTTTTCTTGTCGTGTGAGGTGATTTATGGCATCTTTGGATTTAGATGGTCATGTGTTTAAAGAGGGCTCTACCTGTTTTGCCCATTCATTCAGGCATCCTCCTTTTGTTACTTATTATTTGTTTAGCAGTCTGCAGTGTATTGGTCTGTCATGTTGTTGACTATTTGCTCGATGCTTTGCAAGGTAACCACTCTTGTGATTTGTATGTGATCTGAGCCTAAGAGCCATTGGTGCATTGTGCTAGTTGTGTCCGACAAGACCAGCATATCCAATTTCTGGACACTTTTATTAATTAGGTAGCTTCTACGCCTACCTCAGTTGCTCTACAACATGCCTGTAGAGTGAGTGTTACTATTCTGTGATCCTCGAGCTCTGATAACATCGCAGTGGGTTTATGGAAATTGAAGATTATTATTATCACTTGCCTGTTTACTCTGTTTTATTTAATTTCAGATTAAAATGTTATAATATTTCCTATGTTTAGTTGTCTATGTTCAAAGAAGAGCATGATTTCATTGGAGATTTCAATGTTGCGTCTGTGAATTATTTATATAAATATATATATATATATATATATATATATATATATATATATATATATATATATATATATATATATATATATATATATATATATATAATATATCAATGCATGCCTGCCATGTAGGCGATCACAACTTCTCTCATTGTGCATGTAATCAGTTCTGACATCATTTTATCAACGATGTCAGCCATCCAACATCTTCTCCCTGTCTTCCATGATCCTCATTCCGAATTTACCTGTTACCAAATGTTGCAAATCTTCTTCGCATTATATGCCCGAAGAACCTTGATTTCGGATTCTTATTCTTTTGATAAGGTTTCTTTGTGTGCATGCCTGATTTAAAACCTCCTCATTTGTTTTCTTCGTGTCTAGGAATTTTCAGCTCTTTGTAAAACTACATCTCTGTGGCTTCCAATGATTGCATTGATTGTTTGTTCATTGTCCATGATATATATATATATATTTGAGCTATGAATTCATTGATACCTAGATTTGTGGTATATTTCAGGAAGTCGCAGTGAGCGATGATGCCATTAGTCAAATGCAAGCAGCTCAGTCTGAACGTGACACACAGATTATTTCTGTACAGGAAGTCAGTAGGTAACAATGACATTTAAACAGTTGATCGTATTCTCTGGTGTAAGGCTTATCATGAACCGCTTATTTCTTCTATGAGCTCTACAGTTTGGGCCTGTAGCAGGCATTGGGCATGTTGCGGGCTGGCTGGTTGGGTCTATTTACAGTCGGGCCCAGTTGCTGTCAGGGCTTACGAACTTCTTCCCAGTTGCTGTCAGGCTTATCGGGAACTTCGCCAGTGCTGTCAGGGCTTATCATAAACTTCTCGCCCAGCTGCTGTCAGGGCTTATCATAAACTTCTTGCATTTCTTCTATGAGCTCTAACAGTTAACTCTGGTTGGGCCTGTCGAGGCTGGTGGAAACTTTCAGACATGAACTTTTTGTTAGTGGTTAAAAACTGTTGTTACTTGCAGTATCGCTTTAGGCAGTGTAGACAGGGGATGAGAGCCTGAAAATTAATGGCCACATGCTAGTGCAGTCACACAAACTGTTCAAGTTAGAATTTTCTTTTATGCCTAACAGAAAAAATGCTTGGCCTTATGTGATTGAAACTAGTTCCCACATGGAGTCACTTAATTCATTCCCAGACACTCCTCTTAGTGGTACAAGATGTTTGATTAATCAACACAGAAATGGAATGATCTGTTACCTACAATAATGGACATGTTAGATCTGAACACGTATAGAAATGTCCGGTACAATGATGATGATTCTCACTAACGCAAATTTCTACAAGAAATCTGAAAGACTCCTCCAGCATGGTCACACCCCAGTGAACACTACTATTCAGATACAATGGTGTCAAGACTAAAGTTCCCACCTGCCCAGCGTGTTCTGTAGCACTGACGACGGTGACAAGCTCCTGGAGTGCAGTTCAACTGTGGGCAGCAAAAAGCCACAGGTTCTCCAGATTTGTGTTTGTGGCACAACCGAATGATTACAGTGTCCATGGCACGAGCCAAGAACTGAAAGCTCAAGTGCTTCTGGAACGAAAAACAAAAACTAAAAGTCACCTACACAAACGATGGACATGAAATATCAGAGGTGGTAGAAACACATTCTATGAGCACAATAAGCGCACTTGCAGAACTATGTGGCTAAGTCGCTAAGACATTGTCTTGTGTTCAAGACTGCAGTCTGATAGGACTCTGTGTTCTGTTCACAAATGCATTATCTCCAGAATTGTTGAAACTACATAGTTGATACTTTGTACAATAGTCTCGACGCTGGTGTACAACTTATGTGCAACAGACCGCGTATGGGGTAAAACTGGTCAATGAGATCAATCTGTTTAGACCTTATACTAGCTTTATACTCAGCTTTATACTCAGCTTTATACTCAGCTTTATACTCAGCTTTATACTCAGGTTTATACTCAGCTTTATACTCAGCTTTCTCCCAAATTTTACATTGTCACCAAATGTTCAGATCTCATCTTTGAATATTTGTGAAGAAAACATTGATTGTCTAAATCTCATTCATTTGATAGGCTTCTGCAAGTCTTTAAAACCTCATAATTTGTTTTCTCGCTGTTCATGGGATTTTCAGCATCTTTCTATAAAACTACATCTCTGGGGCTACTAGCAGTCCTGTTTCTTCATTGTCCATGATTCGCTGCTATACAGTTGATTGATTGATTTATGGGACCATCATCATTGCACTTTGGTAAGTTACTTTGTGTTTCGATCTCTTTCTTACAGGAAGATCTCAACTGCAGTGCATGAACTCTAGCACCGCAGGTCCCGATGTAATTTTGAAGATGGTGAAGATATTTGTAAGAATTAAAAAAATCTTCCTAATGAATTTTTGCCAGGCAGCGCTTTCGGCCTTCTTCTCGATTTTGAACTGCAAGATTTGTTCTTGCTCAAATTGAACATGGGACCTACATTTGATCATCCATCACCGATAGGAATAGGAACTCGATTTCACCTACACTAAGATCAAGGATCTCTGAAAATTATTCTGATGGCTCCAAGAGGCGAACTGGTTATCTTTGACACGTGTGGACCTAACCCTCTATGCTACAGAGACCCCGTGCTGCTCTACAGAAGCATGATCAGTATAGCACTAGAGTAGATTTTGCAGTCTTGTTGGCATGAACTAAATTATGCCACAGTTGCTTTTATATCTCTCTTTCGATCACTCCCAGACAGATGTACCAGACCTCCATAAATCTATTCATGGAAATCTGATTCATGCGCTAGCATTGGTGTGTTACATCACATCTTCAGCACCATTGGAGCCTGTGCGATATCCTTGGTAATGTGTCTGGTTTCAGCCAGCGTTTACTCATTCGCCCTCCGTTCTGTAGCCATCAAGTGTTTTTTACGGTATGTGCTATGCCCTCGTTCAACCTCCTAGCCACCTTACGACATGCATGGCAGGTACAGTGGTTCATTTTACACCCCAATTTGATCTCCAGTAACCACTGGGCTTTTATAATGTTTATTAGCACAGTTATTACTACATTTCAACAGGTGGCAGAAAAACGCAAATCTTTGCTGGATGAGTTAGCAATCAAATATCAAAAGGAATATGACGCTCACAGAGAAAATCTCAAACAAATGGAGACAAAACATGCACAAGAGGTGGATCAACTGAACACAGAGATTGATGGACATTTGGTATGTAGTCTTCTTCTTGTAGTTCTTGCTAGCCCTTTGGTTTGTTTGATTGCTTGATAGGACCATTATCATTGCACTTCGGTGAGTAACCATGTTTACTCCAAACTCTTTCTTACACAGGAAGAATTTGTTTGTTTGTTTTGTCCATGTGTTGTTGGGGCCCACAAAGTGGAGTAAAGAATAGTAACACTGCGACTTACAAGGCATGTAGTAGAGTGACTGAGGTAGGGTCTATGGATGCTTCCCTAGTAAATAACTAGTTGCAGTTTGTTGTCTGGGCCTGCAAAGTGGAGCAAAGTATAGTAACACTGCTACTTACAAGGCATGTCGCAAGAGGCTACTGAGGTAGGGCATAGGATAATTTGATTTGCTTTATTGCATCTATGCTGGATTTTGTTTGATTTTACTATGTTAATTGTGATTGTTCTAATTGTGATTGTTCTAATTGTGATTGTTCTAATTGTGATTGTTCTAATTGTGATTGTTCTAATTGTGATTGTTCTAATTGTGATTGTTCTAATTGTACATGTTTGTTCTAATTGTGATTGTTCTAATTGTGATTGTTCTAATTGTGATTGTTCTAATTGTGATTGTTCTAATTGTGATTGTTCTAATTGTGATTGTTCCTAATTGTGATTGTTCTAATTGTGATTGTTCCTAATAGTGATTATTCCTTAGTTGTGATTGTTCTAATTGTGGTGTTCCTAATTGTGATTGTTCTAATTGTGGTTGTTCCTAATTGTGATTGTTCAAATTGTGGTTGTTCCTAATTGTGATTGTTCCTATTTGTGATTGTTCCTAATTGTGATTGTTCTAATTGTGATTGTTCCTATTTGTGATTTATCCTAATTGTGATTGTTCCTATTTGTGATTGTTCCTAATTGTGATTGTTCTAATTGTGATTGTTCCTAGTTGTGATTGTTCCTAATTGTGAATGTTCTCTCATTTACTCATGAAACAGAAGAAGATAAGCGAGTTGAACAAACAACTACCACTCATTGAAGAACTCAATAGAAAGGTCCACTCTTTGGAAGACACCAAGGGATGGCTGGAGAGGCGGTTGTTAGAGACAGAGGTAGTGTTAATTATCTGCTGTTTGCATTTAGTCTGCAGGTAGGCCTCACACTTGTAACATGGTTGGTTCCAGACTAACAAGCCAAGACATGATTCGCTGCCTACAATAGTCAACGCAGAATTTGAAGAGTTAATAAATGTCTACACATCAAAGAAAGATGCTGTTATTTACAGTGATGGTTCTGTGATTCAGCACAGTCAGATTGCATGGCTTCACGCTAGAACTAAAGGTTCTACATAATGTGGGTTGGTTTAAATAAAAGATATCTTTCTGACCACACTCTATGTTCAGAATGTCAGCTTCATCTAGTGCCTGATGCCCCCAGATATGGTGGCAAAATGCCAGTCTGTCTGCTCTCTCATTACCCTAATTGGTCACAAGGAAGACCGCCGGTGCTGACCAATTTCTGAACTTAGTCTTTAACTGAGTGCCTCCTTGAACCGCCGGAGCATCAGAGCTGCTATTTACTTATGACTGAAAGCCGCTGTTAGTGTCAGGGTTTGTTTCCTAGTTAAACGAGTTATACATTTTCATTTTCCGTTTCAGTACAAGAGTTTAATTTACAGACAGGAAGTTTATTCACAAATCATATGTAATCGGTTGAAGATAAAAAAAACAGTATTTTGTCATATTTATCGTGTTTTCAAACCAATTGTCTAACTGTACAAACTTGTTTACCATGGCAACCAAGCAATAATGTCATAGACGATAAGAAATGTCAATTATTTACTAAATATTGTTCAATTTCTGTGTTCTTAGATTTTGACTTATTATTGGATATACTCTACGGTAACCACCATGTGAAAGGTATTAAATGTTTTGGAAATAAAAAATTTGAACGTAAGCTGGGACATTTTTATATTTTTTGAATGTTTTTCTCTTGTAAATAATAATTTTACATTTACAAATTATCTTAAAAAAATTAACAAACAATTGTTTTAGATCAATCTTAAAAGACAATTCATTTACCTACAAAATGGTACATTACTCATAAAAGTCTGTTAATAATTAAGAGAACTGCAGCTGAATTTGTGCATAGACTTGCAAATGGGAAAATGGTAACTCAATTTAATTCAGCCACAACCTGTTTTTTAGTTCAGTAGCTAATCAGTGTGGCGTCTGTGGCTTAGGGATAGTGACTCGGTCTATTAACCCGACGTTCTGAGTTTGAATCACGCTGGGACAATTTGGTTGCAAATTGTTTCATGTGATTTTACAAAAGGATGATGGCACCACCGCTCAGAAAGCAATGGCAAACTGATACTCGTCCATCACGGGTGATGATGACCACACAAATTTTCATCCAAGGGAATGTAGTTGCGCTATGTTTGTCTGTGTGTTCGTAGATGACTAGTGAGCCCGATACGGGCTTGAAATGTTCTTGTACAGTGTGGGCAAGGTGTACTTGCACTTGTGGGGAGTTTTACTGTCTTTCTGTTTTGACGTTTTTGCTCTATCCGTGCTGTTCTACCTGCCTTGCAGGCCGAGGAACCGTGTCGAAGAAGTGTGCACCAGGCTGATCTGTATTGAGCAGCATTCTCCAAGTTGTTGACATCTATGCCAAAAGATTTCGTCGAGTTCTTGAGTGTATCTTTGAATCGCTTTTCTGACCCCTCCTGTGAGCGTTTACCACTATGCAGTTCACCATAAAGAGTCGTTCATAATGGCAAACTACTGAACCTAAAAATGCCTAGAAAATCACAAACAGCGTTAAAAGCTGTGGTTGGTTTGCAAAGTCCTGTAAAGTATATGCAATTAACTTTTTTCAGCTAATCAGTTAAACTTTCCTAACCGCAGGATCCTTATCACAATCTTTATCCATTACAGGAGCAGCTATCATCAAACATCACAGCCCATGAACAAGAAAGAGACTTATTGGTAGCTTCTTACAAAACAGAGATTGATGACCTTACAAAGCAACATAGCCAAGACACTCATAGACTAACAAAAGAAAGAGAGATAGTAGAACAACAGGCAGAGAAAAGGGAAGCAGAATTGAATGAAGAACTAGCAGGCTTGAAGAACAAAACTAATAATTTGAAACAGGTTTGTCAAATTTCTATTCTATTCTACAATTATTTCTTTACTTTTTTACTTCTTTTTTTGTTGAATGCTCCATATCAACCACTTGTTAAACACTCTTGTGATTTGTATGAAATATGAGCCTAGCGATTGTACATTGTGCAGTTAGCCCTCAAGAGGCCAAACATCTGATTTCTGAATGCTTTTTATTTTACTAGGAGCTCTAGGTCCCTACTCAGTCACCCCCTTACATCATGCCTTGTAGGTCGAGTGTTACAATTCCTTGCTTATTTTTGGGCCCTGACAACACAAGCGGAGAAAAGGGGGAGTCTGAATTCTTTTTTTTGTATCCTATAAAAGTAAAGGTAAAGGAACCCATTCATACTTCGGTATATAGGTAAATACAGTGTTGGGCTCGACAGTGACCGCGCACATGATGGGTGATGTGGTCAGCATCACGCCGGCCGTTTTACTTTCCCAGAATGTCTGGTACCCAGTTGAGGCGGGGTTATCTGAGAGCCGTCGTGGTCGGAAAATTTACGCCACACTGCGGGAGTTGAAACCCAGACCACCAGTCTTGAGAAGCAGTCCCCAACAACACGCTCCCGTGGCTCTCTTTTGTATCCTATGCTTTATTGTTATTATTTGTATGTATTTTACTTGTGTTTATTTGTATTGTTTATCTGATTTTTTCCATTTAATTTTTTCATTTATTTCGTTATTCACTTTTAGTCACATATTTTATGGCAGTTAGCAACTTGTTGTTTGACTCTACATGTTGTGTGTTAGCAGAAATGAAATCCTTCAACCTCTTGATCCTTTGCTTGATAAAGGCCTTTAGGTAAACGTTATGGTATTGTTATTGCTTTTGTATTTTGTAAAACTACAGTATTTTGTTTTTACGTGTTTCGCTATTGCTTACCCCAGCTTGGTAAAGCCCTTTTTGCTGAAAAGTCACTCTATATTGTTTATGTGCTTAGTAAAACCACAGTACATTGTTTTTACATGTTTCGCTATTTGTTTCATCATTAATTTATTTTTACATGTTTCGCTATTTGTTTCATCATGAATTTATTTTTACATGTTTCACTATTTGTTTCATCATGAATTTATTTTTACATGTTTCGCTATTTGTTTCATCATGAATTTATTTCTTCTTGAACTTTCAGGAGATAATAGATACAGAATGAAAAGCTCATGAGAAGAAGGGAATGACTATGGTAAGATTACTGTGTTCGGAGATAAATATTTGAGATTCTCCTAATTCACTGAGACACCTGGGTTGCCGGGGCCCATAAGGTGAGCAAAGAATAGTGACACTCAGAACTACAAGGCATGTCATAAGAGGCAACTGAGTAGGAGCCTAGGAAGCTACCCTAGTGATTAAAAATCGCACAGAAATCGGATGTGCGGGGCCTACTTGTGGGGCGAAACTAGACAATATACAATCGTTCTTAGGATGAGATCACATACAAATCAAAAAGAGTGGAACAAGTAGTGATATGGGGTTTTGAAGAAGAAAAAGAAGAAGAAGATTACTGTGTCTTTGAGATTAATAGTTGGGGATTCTCCTTATTAACTGAGAGATGGTATGACAAAGTTGAAACACAGACAGAGATGGTATGACAAAGTTGAAAACACAGACAGAGATGGTATGACAAAGTTGCAAACAGACAGAGATGGTATGACAAATTTAAAACAAGACAGAGATGGTGGGGACAAAGTTGCAAACACAGACAGAGATGGAAAGGACAAAGTTAAAAACACAGACAGAGATGGTATGACAAAGTTGCAAACACAGACAGAGATGGAAATGACAAAGTTGCAAACACAGACAGAGATGGAGACAAAGTTGAAACACAGACAGAGATGGTATGACAAATTGCAAACACAGACAGAGAGTATGACAAAAGTTGCAAACACAGACAGAGATGGTATGACAAAGTTGCAAACACAGACAGAGATGGTATGACAAAGTTGCAAACACAGACAGAGATGGTATGACAAAGTTGCAAACACAGACAGAGATGGTATAAAAGTTGAAACACAGACAGAGATGTATGACAAAGTTGCAAAACAGACAGAGATGGTAGGGACAAAGTTGCAAACACAGACAGAGATGGTATGACAAAGTTGCAAACACAGACAGAGATGGTATGACAAAGTTGAAACAAGACAGAGATGGAAATGACAAAGTTGCAAACACAGACAGAGATGGTATGACAAAGTTGCAAACACAGACAGAGATGGATGACAAAGTGAAACACAGAAGAGATGGAAAGGACAAAGTTAAACACAGACAGAGATGGTAGAAAAAGTTGCAAACACAGACAGAGATGGTATGACAAAGTTGCAAACACAGACAGAGGATGGAAGACAAAGTTGCAAACACAGACAGAGATGGGGACAGAGTTAAAAACACAGACAGAGATGGTATGACAAAGGTAAACACAGACAGAGATGGTATGACAGAGTTGCAAACACAGACAGAGATGGTAACAAAGTTGCAAACACAGACAGAGATGGAAAAGAGTTGCAAACACAGACAGAGATGGAAGGACAAAGTTGCAAACACAGACAGAGATGGAGGATAGAGTTGCAAACACAGACAGAGATGGTATGACAGAGTTGCAAACACAGACAGAGATGGTATGATAGAGTTGCAAACACAGACTGAGATGGTATGACAAAGTTGCAAACACAGACAGAGATGGTATGACAGAGTTGCAAACACAGACAGAGATGGTAGGACAAAGTTGCAAACACAGACAGAGATGGAAAGATAGAGTTAAAACAGACAGAGATGAAGTGACAAGCAAACACAGACAGAGATGGTATGATAGAGTTGCAAACACAGACAGAGATGGTATGACAAAGTTGCAAACACAAAACAGAGATGGTATGACAAAGTTGCAAACACAGACAGAGATGGCATGACAAAGTTGAAACACAGACAGAGATAGAGGACAAAGTCAAACACAGACAGAGATGGTATGAAAAAGGGTTAAACACAGACAGAGATGGAAAGGACAAAGGAAACACAGACAGAGATGGAAAGGACAGAGTTGCAAACACAGACAGAGATGGTATGACAAAGTTGCAAACACAGACAGAGATGGTATGACAAAGTTAAACACAGACTTGTGGATAAAAAAGGACAAGAACCCATGAGGGCCCCAGTTTAAGAGGAGAAAATGATGGGTCAGGTATACACTACGGAAGACACAGTTGAGGTCACTAAGACAAGCACTTGAGGGGAAAACCACAGGAAAAGTAAGGTAGAGGTCCAACAGACCTGAAAGGGAGGTTATTGAGGAATTGAAGGGTGCTGACTGTATTGGGAGGCCATAAAGAAAACAGCCAGAGGCCGAGAAAAGTGATGAACAACTGTTGAGGCCCTATGCTCCATGAGAAGCAGAGAGGAAAAAAGTGTGAAACTATTTCTTTTGGAATATACTTGAAATTGTTATTGGTTATTGAACCAGAGTCATGCTCTTTTGGCAGATCCATGTGATTAGTCTCCCCAACAGATGTTGAAGAGTATGTATACTGATGGTTTATTCGTGAAACACACTTCACTCTGCCCCCAGGCATAAGTCTACTTGTACAACTGGGTAACTCCAAACTCTTAAATCGCTGGATCGAACAAAATTTATTTGGTGTCTTCATCCAACAGGCATCGAAGATACTGAAAACATCCCCTTTATCCATCCTCAACTCCCCAACAATCGATGATGTTTATGCAAATCTGTCTGCTCTCTCACCACGAAAAACCGCATGCCCAGGACAGTAGATCCACATAAGCCTCTGGAGGTTAGAAACTTTAATAGACATCCACTGATACAGAAACTTTCCATTTGATATTCTACATCGACTGAGAGTTAGATACAAAAGCACTCCCAGTAAATGAAGTCTCAAAGAACTAAGGGGGGTCAGCAATAACGGCCATAGTAATCAAAGCTTCTATATGTGTTATGTGTGCATACTTGTGTATGTATGTTGTTGATTGTCTCATACATACGAGGCGTGTTCAAATGAAACGACTTGTGGATTTATTTAAAAAATATCAACGCAAATTAAAGTTTCAAGGAATTAAACAAAGCAACCCCTTGTGAATAAGAATGCACCTGGGGTTTATAGAAAATCGATGCATTTAGGCAAGCATCCCACTGTTTAGGTAGACGCGAATGCCGCCCGAGAAAAAGGTGCGGCTGCTCACTGAACCATGTGGTCACCGCTGTTACGCCTGGGGGCCTGTTGAATCGCTGTCCCTTTAGTGCTTTTCAACGGTCCGAAAAAATGGAAATCAGCACGGGACAAATCGGGGCTATAGGCTGGGTGATGAAGAACTTCCCAATCTTCTTTGCCAATGTTTCTGCACAATTTTATGACAGGACGAGCAGTGTCGGGAGAAGGTCAGGTCAGATATTGTTGCAACAGAAGAAGCCATAGCCTTGCTTGATAAAGCAGTACTGACTGACCGTCGTCGGAGCATTCGTTCGCTTGCAGAAGAATACCATATGTCAATTGGGACAGCCTACATGGTTGTTCGGAAGAAATTGAACTATCGGAAGGTGTGTTCACAGTGGGTCCCACGGATGTTGACTGACCACCATAAGGAAGAACGGATGGGGTGGAGTTTGAACCACTTGATGCGTTACAGGACAGAGGGTGATGCATTTCTGTTGAGCATTGTGGCAGGTGATGAATCGTGGTGTCACCACTATGAACTATGCAGCAAAATTGACAGCATGCAATGGAAACATCCAGGTTCACCAAAACCCAAAAATTCAAGACACAGGTTTCTGCTGGGAAGGTTATGGTGACCGCATTTTTGACCATGAAGGGCTTTTGTTGACGATTTTAAGGAACCTGGTGTCAACATCAATGCCACCCATTATAAAGACACTTTAGACAAGCTGCATAAGGCCATCAAGGCTAAGCGACCAGGAAAGCTTTCTCAAGGTGTGATTCTTCTCCATGACAACGCTGTCCGCGTTGCAAAAATTGTGCAGGAAACATTGGCAAAGAAGAATTGGGAAGTTCTTCATCACCCAGCCTATAGTCCCGATTTGTCCCGTGTGATTTCCATTTGTTCGGACCGTTGAAGAAAGCACTAAAGGGACAGCGATTCAACAGCGAGCAGAGCGTGAAGACAGCGGTGACCACATGGTTCAGTGAGCAGCCACGCACCTTTTCTCGGACGGCATTTGACGTCTACCTAAACAGTGGGATGCTTGCCTAAATGCATACGGAGATTTTTCTGATGAACCCAGGTGCATTCTTATTCACAAGTGGTTGCTTTGTTTAATTTCCTTGAAACTATTAATTTGCGTATGATACTTTTAAATAAATCCACAAGTCCCGTTTTCATTTGAACACGACTGCATAACAAACAAAACTTAATTGCGTGTGTTTGTGCAAGCACTGTTCGATCCTTGTTTTGTCTTCCATAGTAAGATAATCAATTTTTTTGTGCCAGTGCATGCAGGTGTAAGGGGAAATGAATGCACAGATAGGCTTGCAGGTAGGGCTGCTGTAAAAAGCTGGTGAGCCAGGGACCACCAGGCTGATATTCTTAGGTTCCCTAAGGGAGAAAGGACATGTAAATGATTGAAGTAATAATGGTGAATCTATAACACTAACCACACTGCAAGAATGCCAAGTCAAATATGGTGTAGCTAGACAAGAGCACTATACTGGTAGCCAAAGAAGAATAGTAAATCAACAAAGAACCGGGGTCATTAGTTGCCACACTGGAGACAAACTTAGGAGGAGGGTGTAGCACCTATAGACTAACTGGTTAGATGTGCAGTGATGATGATCCAATGACTAAAGTAAACTAAACACATCACCGAGTGGTTACGGGCCCAAATTTGGGTGTAAAGAATAGAACCACTGTTACCTGCCACGCATGTCGTAAGAGGCGGCTAGGGAGGTTTGACTGAAATCGGATGCACATGTCCTAAATGTGTAGAAGTCTATGCATTTAGGGACCTACCAAACCAATGTGCAACGTATACACGCTCTTGGCAAAGATCAAACATATCACAAAGAGTGATTAAAATTAGTCATAAGAACACGCAAAGAAGAAGAAGAACTAAACACGTGTCATTATTTGTCACACATGAGAGGAGGAGATTGGAACACTTATGGACTAATTAGTTCAATGTGCAGTGATGATTATCTGACAACTAAACTAACACTAAACTAATTGAAGGAGGTGACTTTTTCTTCATCTTTTGTCATCACACAGCTACCGGGTTGTTGCCCAGTGTTGTGCTTTTATGTTTTTGTCTTGCGCTGTTCTGGTGGCTTAGTAAGTAAGTAAGTAAAGGAACCCTTTCATACCTCGTGGTATATAGGTCAATACAGTGTTAGGCCTGTATTTTCATTGACCATCGGCACACAATGGGTGATGTGGTCAGCATCACGCCGGCGCCTTTACTTTCCCAGAGCATGTCTGGTACCCAGTTGAGGCTGGATTGACCTGAGAGCCGTCGTGGTCGGGAAAAATTCCACGCGCATTGCGGAGCTGAACCCAGACCACCAGCCTTGCGAAGCGAGTTCACTAACAACTACACTACAACGGCTCTCTGTTCTGGTGGCTTGGGTGATTGTTATTTTTGCCCTTTGGCAGGATTCTGTTGAGTGTGCTTGGGTGATTGTTATTTTTGCCCTTTGACAGGATTCTATTGGGTGATTGTTATTTTTGCCTTTTGACAGGATTCTGCTATGCCATCTAACCATCTTTTTTGTGATCTTCCTTTCGCCTTCTTTCCCAATGTTCTGCTGTAGAAGACTGTATACTGTGATTTGTGGATGCATTCTTATTAAGTGGCCAAATCACTTCATTCTTTGTTTCTTTACTTCAAGCAAGGTTTTGTCCCAACTTTCTTATGATGATGTTGGTGACTCTCTTTTCTGGTGTTGTTGCTAACTTTTTGCAGATAACTAACAGCTGTTATTGATTGTTTCTGTTGATTTATTGATGTTTGATGTTGATTTATATTTCAGTTAAAAGATTTGAAACGGCAGTTGCATGCAGAGCGTAAGAGAGCAGAAAAGTTACAAGCTAAACTACAAGAAGTTTTATCTGAGGGCAACAGTAAAAGTGAGATTGTGTGTTTGTTTGAGTGTTGCAATACAACAGTTGTTAGTGTGCTTCTTTGAGGTTGGTGATCTTCTTTCTTCTTTTATAGTCACAATGCTACTGGGTTGTTGCCCTGTCGACTCTGTGTTTCTGGGGCTCGCAAGGGGAGCAAAGAATAGCAACACTGCAACCTATGAGGCATGTCATCAGAAGGGACTAAAGTAGGGCCCCCCCATGTGCTGCTGGGGCTTGCAAGGTGAGCAAAGAATAGTAACACTGCAACCTACAATGCATATCATAAGAGGCGACTGAGGTAGGGGCCTAGGGAAGTTACTCTAGTAAATAAAAAGCATCGCAGAAATCAGATGTGCTAGACTACTTGTAGGCACATAACTGGTACAACGTACAATCGCTTAAGTGCTACGAAGCTCAGCTAGGAACTCGATCTCACCTACAATGAAATTAGGAATGATCTGGAAAAATATCCAGATGGCTAAATGAGGGAGCGAACCAAGTACCTTTGGAACGAGAGATAAGCACCTAACCTTTATGCCATATAGACAAGAGGAAAAAATATTTATTGTATTGTTTTTTTGCTTGCTGTTTTCCTCTTCGGTTATTGGTTACTAAACTGACGTCATTGCACAGTCCATAGGTGCTCAGTCTCCCCCAACAGATATAGAAGAGTATGCATATTAATGGTTCCTGTCTCTCGCTGATTAAACATGCTTCACTCTGCCCCTCAGGCATCCAGTTCTACTTGTATAACAGGTAACACTAAACTGCTGAAATTGCTGGATTGATTCAACATGTATTTTAGTGTCCTCATCCAACAGACAGTCACGTTCATGTTCTTATTATGACCATAGAAGAATGTGTGCCCTGAATACAGAAAGATTAATCATAGATTATATTTATAATTTCATTTCATTTTTTTGTTTCTAACTTCATCAATATGTTTTACTAGACAAATGTATGCTAATTGTTACGTTGATTTTCTCTTCCACCTCCCATTTACAAACCAAAAAAAAATGAACAAACTTATCAGTGGAAGATTTATTCAGAACTCCAGACAGTGATATCCAAACTGGAGATGCCAGGTATGATTATTCATCATTATGTTTGTTGTTATCACAGCCTGCTGTAATAGAAGACTGATTAACTCAATTGGGAAATAGGAAATTCCCAATGAAGTAGGCTGACTTATATATATATATTTGATAGAATATTGTAAGCTTTATAGCAATTTTTACAGATTCTATGTGTCCATGGTTATTTATTGATGAAAATCTTTGTACATAGATCTTTGTTTTCTTATCAGTTCCATTATGAATGGAAGTCATCTATATAGGTTTCCAACCTCCAGACACTCAAGGGATCTTCTGCCCTTGTCATGCGGGTGTTTGCGGCAAGAGAGGCTGACATGCTTGCATCGAAAGCATCGATTGTTGGGGAGTTTAGGATGCATAAGGGGAAGTTCTTCGGTCTCTTGACGACCTACTGTTGAAGGAGGACTCTAAAGTAGACGTTGAAATCAATAGAGCGATTTAAGAAGTTTGGAATTGTGCATTGTACAAGTAGAGCTGGGTGCTTGAGGGGCAGAGAGAGAAGTGCATCTAACCAGCCAGCCACAGTAACCATCAGTATGCATACCTGTAGCCCCCGGCAACATAAGGCCGAATAGCTTAGACGGGAAATCGAAAATTTCCTGTTTAATGGGGGCTGGCTTTTGTATATGTTTGATAGTATACTGTAAGCTTTTATGCAATTTTGCTCAATTCTATGAGTCTGTGGTTATTTATTGATGACAAATATTAATACTGATATTCCTTAACTCTTTCCACGCTTTAAGCCGCACACTTCGCCACGGCGGAAGTCCGTTGCACGCTTTAAGCCGCACACTGCACCATAGAGTTGCTTTCCTTATAAGAAGTCTTTCTAGTTTTACTTCTACTGTTTTACTTCTAATACTTTTTAACCTTGTTATTCTATTAGGTTGTCCAGTTTTCTTCAATTTTGTATATAATAATATATATATATGTTTATTTATTGACGTGTAGTTGGGATCGAAATAAAAATTTTTTTTTTTTACTTCCCTTGAATTAACTGCTTAAAAATTGAGGAAATAAATGGGCGTGGAAAGAGTTAATGTTAAACGTTAACTTGTTACATAATATAACCTTGATGTTAAACTGAACTTGTTACATAATATAACCTTGATGTTAAACTGAACTTGTTACATAATATAACCTTGATGTTAATGAACTTTACATAATATACTTGATTTAAAGTTGTTGTTTAAAAATGAATTTACCTATATACAACAATACTGGAATGTGAGGTCATGCGACTGTTGTAGTCTTATTAACTAGAATCTTTACCTGAGCCCGTCGACTGTATGTTATCGGAGCCACAGCATGCCCTTCTAAATATGTTAGGGAAGACTGAGCACCTATGGATCTAACCTGAGTGCTGTGATGTCAGTCCTGTAACCAATAACTAATCATACAGTTTTTCATTATTACTACCACAAAATATAAACAGGACACATTGAATCATTTGATATAAGTTGGGGGTCAGCTAACCAGACCTAAGCTTTGAGAAACTGATGTTGATATACTTACATTTCCCTAATCCTGTTTTGTCACACAGCGTCATGATAAGAAGAGATCTATGGAACATGCTTTTTTGTGCACATTTCATAAAAACAGAAGAGTATCATGGACAGAGAAGAGAACAAATAGATCTATCCAGAAGTAACTCAAAATCAAAGAAAACTGACTGATGTTACAAAATAAAAATGAGCAAATTTAAGTATTTTTGACATAAACAGAGACACAAAGGATTGGAGACCATTATGGAAGGAGGCATCCCAGCAAAGAGGAGAAGAGGAAGACCAGAGAGAAGATTGATTCGGGAATGTAACTGATGATTTGAGCATGACGGCTGCAAAGGCGGGACATCTGGCCTATGAGAGAGAAATTCCAAAGGACTGCTGATGTCATGGCAAAGTTCTCAAGATAAGCTATTTGATGATGAGTTTGCCATTGTTTTCTAACGGGAAGTCTTTTCTTACTGTCTGTAAAATTCCACAGAAATAAAGTTGCTTCCAAAATGCCCCCCGTGAACTTTGAATCAGGTACGCTTGGGTTGTGATCGAGTTCATTACCACTTAACTCCTTGTGGAGCAAACACCACACTATGTGGCTTTGTGTTGGACACTTTTTTACCAGGAGCCACACTAAAGGACGTTTAAAAACGAATGGCTTGTAAAAACATGACTTTTGCCCTGGTTTATTAAGAGTTAAGCTACAGACTCCCACTCCACTCATTCTTCTTCTTCTTCTTTTGTCATCACACTACTACCAGGTTGTTGCCCAGTGTCGTGGTTTTCTGTTTTTGTCTTGCGCTGTTCTGGTGGCTTGTGTGATTGTTATTTTTGCTCTTTGACAGTATTCTGCTATCCCATCTAACCATCTTTTCCGTGGTCTTCCTCTTGCCTTCTTTCCCGATGTTCTGTTGTAATAAGTTGCTGTTATAACCTACGTTTGGCACTGATAACATAATGTTGGCCAGAAAATCTGCTTTATAAGATTTACTTTAGTTTTTTAATACTGAAAAGGTTATTATTATTTATAGGTGATGATGATTTGGTTAAAATGCAAACACGTCACCATGAACACTAAAAGAGATTGTTCAACACAATCTTTCTCCCCACATTATGCTACCAGTGCCAAGCCTGGATGTTGATATCAAACGATAGAAGAAAACTAGTCACAACAGAGAGGAAGTGTCCATGCAGAATGCTGGAAGCATCAAGAGAAGACCAGTTGAGAAATGAAGACATCAGGAAAAACTGGGTACAACATCAGTACTGAACTTCATAAAAAAACAATAAATTAAATGATTCTGTCACCAAAGCAGATTACCAACAGAGAGTGTGCCTCAAAGAGCAATGTTACTCCAATACAGTGGATACAAACAAAAGGCTGGACATGCAAAAGATGGACCTCAGAGATAATAGAGACGACAAAAGACACTGTTTATAAAGCGCACACAAAAGCCCGTTCTATAAATCTCTTCTTATCCCGAAGCTGTGAGGCAAATCCGGATTGTAGAAAAGAAAGAAAGACAAGGCGATAGGAGGTCGCGCCAGGTGTCTCCTTTTTCGATCTGACGCTGAAAGGCAAATGAGTATTAGAGAATAGATAGATGATTTGTATGATGTAACGATTGATATTACCTACATCTGTTATCCACAGTTCTGTGTCTTCTTGGGGAGCCAGTGCTAGCGGACTAGGAAAAGATTCAATGGCAAGTGGTCCTCAGGTAAGATGATTGTAGCTGTCGAATCTGTCTAAATGTTGCAATTTATGACTTTGTACCAGGGAAGAAATGAAGAAATTAGAACAGTTGGAACAACATCTGCTATTAGATTCATTGAAAAACAGAGACAAATGGTTTGACATTTAGTGAGAATGAACCCAAATACACCAGTTGCAAGAGCGTACAACCTGAAAATGTAATCATCAAGAGGAAGGAGAAGACCAAGAAAAAAATGGATTGATGGAGTTACAAACATTTTTAAAACTCCACAATTTCACAGCATACCAAGCGTGCATTATCTCGTAAACCGATCATCAGTTGAACCTGCGATGCTTAACGGCAAAAAAAGCAAGAGACAGACAAAAGAAAGAAAGATACAAGTATGGTACCTAAATGATGAGTGAACACATCGATCTATCTGGAAAGATTTTTTGTTGTTGATTGAATGGGCCATCATCATTGCACTTCGATGAGTAACCATATGTGCTCCGATCTATTTATAAACACAGGAAGATCTCAGCGGCAGTGCATGAACTCTGTAGCACCGGCGAGGTTCCTCGATGTATATTGCAGATTTAAAAACTTTTTGTAGAAATTTTATTTTTAATCTTTCTAATGAATTTTGCTCAGGCAGCGGCTTTTCAGCCTGCTCTTTTCAAATTTGAACTGCCAAGGGTTCTCTTATGTGCTCAAATTTAACAAGGGACCTGTTTTATTGTTATCTTCGATAGAACTAGGAACTCGATCTCACCTACACTGAGATCAGGGATCTCTGGAAAAATATCATGATAGTTGCACAAGGTAGCGAACCTGGTACCTTTTGGCACAAGAGACGAGCACCTATCCCTCTACACCATGTAAAAACTCAACATTAAAGTGAAACTGGCTGGTTTAAATTTTAGCATCGCTATTAATTGCTTGTCATCACTTCCACAGTCTGCACTATGTAGGGTTTTCTCTCTCTCTCTCTCTTTTTTTTTTTGCATGAGATCACCTAACAGACCAATGTACCAGATTTCTCCATAACTTCATTCATGTGGAAATCTAATTCATGTAGCCTTATCATGGGTGGGTTTCATCACATCTTCAGCGCCATTTGGAGCTCTGGTGCTTATCCTTCGGCGTTGTGTCCGGATTTAGCCAGCGATTACAGGGTTCGCTCTCCGTCAGCCTTTGGCTGTCCCCAGCCAGCCTGCAGGGCAGCAGGTTGACTTTACACATTTAGGACACGTGCATCCGATTTCATCCAAACCTCCTTAGTTGCCTCTTACAACATGCGTGGCAGGTAACAGTGGCTCTATTCTTTACACCTCAAATTTGGCCCCGGTAACCACTCGGACGATGTAGGGTTTTTAAACCATTTAAGTCTCTCCTCATCAAGTAGTGAAGTAGTATTAATACTGAGATTTTGTTTTAGCGTTGTTTTTTGTTGCTTTTTTAGTCACCGGTGTCAGGGAACAATGGTTTTGTAAGTGAACCTAACACTGGGGAAGAGCATAGTGATCTACTGAAGAGAATAGGAAGTTTACAACAGGAGAAATGGGCTTTGGAAGAGAAGGTGAGTAATTGTTTTGGTCTTCTGATGTGTTTATAAGCTTGAAGTTAAGTTGTGTTAGTCTTTTGATGATGTATTTTAACACTTAGAACATGTGATCCCAATATTTTTGTATTGAATGTAAACATTGCGTGTCCTGAAATATAGGTCTGAGAAGACTCCATCGTTATTTGTCGACGATCAAAGATAAATTGTGTACAAGTGTTACCAGTGTGTTACCGGGGCTGCAAGGAGCAAAGAATAGTAACACTACACACTACAAAGCATGTCGTAAGAGGCGACTGAGGTAAGGGCCTAGGTAAACTACCCTAGTAAGTAAACAGCATCGCAGAAATCGGATGTGCTGACCTACTTGTAAGCGCATAACTGGCACAACCTACAATCGCTCTTAGGCTCAGATCACATACAAATCACAAACAGTGATTTAACAAGTAGTCAACATGGAAAGTTTCGAAGAAGAAGTGTACAAATATGATGTAAAACTCAACCCACATGTTCCACTTGGTTTAGTAAGATGGCGGACGCTGTTGTATGATTTTTTTAAATGCTGATAGAGTACTTTGATGATGAAAAGACGTGCTGAAGATTTTAGAAATGATCACTCTAAAATTATAACAACAGAGCAAGTTGTTGAACTTGTTTTGAATGAATCTGAAATGAATTAGATTTATATATGGCCATTTTGGTTTTTACAGATGGTCAGTTGGCAAATGTTTTTCTGTGACAACTTCTGAGTTTTCGCTTGTCTCTCTTGTTTTCAGCTCATCCATAAGTCTCTTTTAAAAAAGTTTTGCACCTTTGCGTAATGTTGTTTTCCACATAACTCCTGTCATCATCTAGTTTTTCCCATTTGTTGGGACCGATAGAAAAGAATTAGCCTTAGAATGTGATTATTCTGATAAGGATATCAAAAGTGAGTGAGACGATCATTTAGCCGACGAAGAATTGTTTTAATTGATTGATATTCACACCACATATGTTCCGTTTGGAGAACAAGCTACATTATCTGGGAATATTCGGGGATGTTACCCATATACTATATTAAGTAAATTTTAAACGGTTTAGTATTCTGCAGATATATAAAAAAAAAGCATAAATAACGAAGATGATGGAGTATGTCAATAACAAATTATAGAGCACTTAATTGTGCTTAATTATTGTGTTTTAATATCACTCTGATTTTGATCAGGAACTCAGGGAAGAGGTTTTTAGGGAACAGGTGGACAGGGTTCAAAGGGTTAAAGTAGAAAGAGTATGAGTTGTCTTGATTGTCTAATATTTTTTGTAAGTCTGTAGAATGTTAGTTGTTTGTATCTTTTGATGTGTTTGTAGTAATAATAATAATAATTCCTCTCATACCGTTATACATTACATAGGGCCTGCAGGCCATGTCACTCTATCCTGGGTCACTCACTCAATCGTATCCATGGAACTGAGACCGATATTTCTTGATTATCTCAGCAAAGTTTGTTTCAGCGTCTCCCTAGGCCATCCTCTCTGTCTTGAACACTTTGCATCCAACTTCAATGCCTGCTTTGATATTCTTTGATCATTTCATCTCAAGGTGTATCCAACATATCTCCATCTTCTTTGCAGACATCTATTTTAAAATGCATTTAGCTTGCTTTCTATATCTATTGTCATCGTCCAACTCTCACTGGCATATGTTAGGATTGATACAACATGTGTTTGTAAACTTTGAGAAAATAAGATTGCTGCTGGTTCTTTTCTCGTTTGTCCGCTATGAATTATGCATAGTTATGGTACCTGATCTGTGGACCTCTGAGTGATTTTTGTGGGCATGCTCACTTTTCTTATAACCAGTGTCCCTTGCCATTCAGGCGAGTTTTACTCTGGCTTCAGAAGTACTTGCAATTTAGATCCACAAGTAGTAGGTGTGGGAGTTGATGGGTGGGGGAGGTGATGTGTGTGGGAGGTATGGGTGGGGAGGTGATGGGTGTCAGAGATGATTGATGTGGAGCTAATGGGTGTTGGAGGTGATGGGTGTTGGAGGTGATGGGTGTGGGAGCTGATGGGTGTGGGAGGTGATGGGTGTGGGAGGTGATGGGTGTTGGAGGTGATGGGTGTGGGAGCTGATGGGTGTGGAGCTGATGGGTGTGGGAGGTGATGGGTGTGGGAGGTGATGGGTGTGGGGGGTGATGGGTGTGGGAGGTGATGGGTCTTGGAGGTAATGGGTGTGGGAGTTAATGGGTGTGGGAGATGTTGTGTGTGGAAGGTGGTGTGTAGGAAGTTTTGGGTATGGGAGGTGATATGTGTGGGCGTATGGTTGATGATGAGTGCAGGAGGTAGTATTAGAAAAGTTAGGCATGTTTAAAAAACAAAATTGTAGGTGCAGTAAATCTAAAGATTCTAGGAATGAATTACTAACAACCATCTTCATATACGACTCTCAGGTAAACCATCTTGAAGTCAGCAATGCATGCATGGCAGAGGATATTCTCAGCAAAACTTCCATCATTGAACATTATGTTATGGAAAGTCGTACAGGTAAGTCTACGAGAGTGGGCTGAAAAGTTTTGCCTCCCTAAATAGAAAATTAACGAGAAAAGACATTTTAATGAACTGAGAAAAAATATATGCCTACATCATTTAGTATCATGTGAGAGTTTGTAAGTTAAGCGGTAGGGAGCTCAATCACAATCTAAGTGAACCTGGTTCAAACTCTGCGGCAGGCAGTTTACAAGCAAATTAGTTTGTATAAGGGATTTTTAATGAAAGTTAAAAATAGACCTTACCGTTTAGAAAGCAATGACAAACTACTAAATGTATAATTGGTGCCTAAAAAAATCAATGACTTGTTTACTGTTGTTGATGGCTAAGTCCTGTAAAGGATCTGCCAAAAGAAAGAGATTTAGTCTCATAGATGCAGAATTATTATTGTTTTTTTTACAAAATCATCATGCAAGCCAACAAAAAAGAAGTGGGTTGCACTGAGCTTCATCAAGAAATAACACATTAAATGGTTCAGTCACATAATCAGGTTACCAACAGACAGGGCACCTTAAAGAGCAAGGCTGTCCACGTAGAAGGTGGACCACAGATATAACATAGGCAGGGAAGGACACTATTTATGAAGCGCACACAAAAGCCTGCTCTATAAGTCTCGTTGGCAGCATCTGGTAGAATGAATTTAGAGCGCTGGCTCCCATTCAAGAGACTCAGGTTCAATACCCAGTAAGGTCAAGGAGTTTTTTTCTGTTAGGACATAAAGAAAAATATTAATCTGAACAGTTTCACGGTGACTGTGCTAGCCATGCGGCCAACTGCACACGCCATATGGCCACTGCACTAGCCATATGGCCATTAAATTCCACAGGCACATTTTTCCTTGTCCCTACACTGCCCTAAAAAGTGGTATTACAGTCAGTAACGATATTTAAAAAAAAAATCCAGACACTGTGAATCAAAACAGGATTAGAAAAAAGACAATAGAAGTTTATTATTTGTATATTTCTTTCATTTGGTTAAGTTTCAGTAAATTTATTTATCTATTTTCTCTCTATTTCTTTCATTTGTCTAGTTTCCAGTAAATTTATTTATCTATTTTTCTCTCTATTTCTTTCATTTGTCTAGTTTCCAGTGAATTTATTTGTCTATTTTTCTCTCTATTTCTTTCCTTTCATTGGTTCAGTTTCCAGTGAATTTATTTGTCTATTTTTATCTCTTATTTCTTTCATTTGTCTAGTTTCCAGTGAATTTATTTGTCTATTTTTCTCTCTATTTCTTTCATTTGTCTAGTTTTCAGTGAATTTATTTGTCTATTTTTCTCTCTATTTCTTTCATTTGTCTAGTTTTCAGTGAATTTATTTGTCTATTTTTCTCTCTATTTCTTTCATTTGTCTAGTTTTCAGTGAATTTATTTGTATGTTCTCTTCTATAGGTCCCAAACAAAGTACTGTCCATGATGAGAAACTTACACTCAAGAAAGTCATGGATCTTGTAAACAAAAATAGTGATCATGCACAAAGCAGACCAAGATATGAACAAGAGATTGCGAGGCATGTTAGAGGAGACTCTTACCAAGAACATGCATTTACAACAGGTAAGTTGATATCGCAAGATATGAACAAGAAGTTGCGAGGCATGTTAGAGGAGACTCTTACCAAGAACATGCATTTACAACAGGTAAGTTGATATATGTATTCCCAGTGGCAATGTATGGGTGTGAAACATGGACATTTAACAAGGCAGTGGAAAAATATATATGTGCTTTTGAATATAAGTATTTTGATGCTATGATATTTTCAATGCAAGACTGTCCTCTCCTGGGTGAACTGAAAAGCAACATGTGGCTACATCCCAAAAAAAAAAAAAAAAAAAAGTGTAAAGGAACCCTTTCATACCTTGTGGTATATAGGTCAATACAGTGTTAGGTCTGTATTTTTCATTGACCATCGGCACACAACGGGTGATGTGGTCAGCATCACGCCGCCGCCTTTACTTTCCCAGAGCATGTCTGGTACGCAGTTGAGGCTGGGCGTCCTGAGAGCCGTCGCGGTCGGGAAAAATTCCACGCGCATTGCGGAAGCTGAACCCAGACCACCAGCCTTGCGAGCGAGTTCACTAACAACTACGCTACAGCGGCTCTCGGCTACATCCAGTCAACCTTAAAATCTAAGCTTTGGGGAAACTCGACAGACTTGAAACTGACTGCCCTGTTTGTAGTCCACAGTAAATTAAGCGCATGATCAGAGATCGCTGAAGAAGAAGAATATACGTGTTACAGAGTGTGTCTGGTCTCTTATTGCTGTGAACACCCTTATGTCGAGGACAGTAGAGTTACTTAATCCCCTGAAGGTTGGATACCTCAATAGATGACATCCACTCATACCACAACATGGCATTTTGAACCTTCCAAACATAAAATTACTATTCAGACAGAGAAGAGAATAAATAGATCTATTCAGAAAAACTCAAAATCAAAGAAAACTGGCTGATGCTACAAATGAGAATGAGAAAATTAAAGTATTTTGGACATATAAAGAGATGCAAAGTGTTGGAGAAGACCATCATGGAAAGAGGCATACTGGCAAAGAGAAGAAGAGGAAGACCACAGAGAAGATGGATTCAGGATGTAACTGATGTTTGAATATGACAGCTGCAGAGGCAGGACATCAGACCTATGAGAGGGAAATTCTGAAGGACTGTTGGGGTGGCAAAAACATGTATTTTTAAAGAATCAGATTGCTTAATGTTTATGTATTCATAACTTGATTACCAATAAAATGAGAGCAGTCGGACTTGTTTATTCAACCTATTGTTCATCAAGACATTTTGTAAGATGGATTTTTCTTTTCCCAATATCAATTTTTATTCTTAATGAATGCTAATATATTTCCTGTATAATTAACACTGCATTATTTTTGCTAATATACGAGTCAGTAAGTATTTTGTGAAACTGCATCTATTTATCATCAATTTGATATATAACAAGTTGTATTGTAAATCATATTTAGAAACAATAATTAGTTTTGCTAAACTACCAATGCAATTTTTGTGAACTAAAAAAAAATTAATCTGTCCAGAGGCCCAAAAAAACTCTGTAGCGAATGAGTTAATGAAAACAAACAAAGATACTTACAGCTTCAGTCTCAATCATAATATTTGTTTGTCTTTGTATCGTTCAGCACCTGGAACTTATGTCTCAAGAAATTGTCAGACTGAGCAAGCGTCCTTCGACTCCTGTCAGCAGAACATCCGTCCCGGACAGACCAGTAAAAGAATCAACACCCCCAACATCACTGTCGCTAGCATCAACTACAGCAGTGCCCACACCACCCACTGATTCCATCAACATCAACGACAACGGCAGCAGTGATCGAGACAGTAGCGTAGCTTCAGATGACAACTTTGAGGTCATTTCAAGTCCACCAGTTGATGAAGATGTGTTAGATATTAGCGACAGTATGGATTCTCATTCTTGATAATAGTGTAGACTACATTCTATGCTGAGATTCATATATATATATATTATATATATATATATATATATATATATATATATATATATATATATATATATATATATATATATATATATATATATATATATATATATATATATATATATATATTAAATAAATGTATATGTTACATAATGAATATAAAATGGAACGAATTCAGGAGAAGTGATGAAATCAGAGACATGTCTGGTCAACCACTAGTGACAACTGTTATAAGAAAGAGAAGATGGAGATATGTTGGGCACACCTTGAGGAGAAATGATCAACGAATATCAAAGCCGGCATTGAAGTGGGATGCAAAGGGTTCAAGAAAGAGAGGTCGACCTAAGGAGACCCTGAAGTGAACTTTGCTGAGAGAGGCAGGAAATATCGGTCTGAGTTCCATGGAGGAGATTGAGTGAGTTGTCCAGGATAGAGCGGTATGGAGAAATAACTTGCAACCCCTATGTAACATATAAAGGTACGAGAGGAATTATTATTATTTATTATTATTATTAAGTGTACGAACAGACAGGGATATTAAATATGTTTCATAAAAGTTATTGGAACATATTGAACCTCTTAACCCGTGCACTCTTCTGAGCTGATTTACTGGTATTTACTCCCAGTATTTTTTTAAGATAACGCAATTCCAGTATACTGGCTTATTCATCATACAATACTTTATCTATCAATCAATCAAGTGCCATGCCTGCTGGCGTAGGTGATCATGTCTCTTCCACAACTTTCTCTCCATCTTGCAGGTAATCAATTTTGACGTCAATCTTTTGTCGAATCATGATGTCCGACAATCCAACATCTTCTCCCTCTGTCTTCAATGTTCTCTCCCTCCTTGAATTTTACCTGTTGTAACCAAATGTTCTAAACCTTTTCTTCGTATTATGCACCCAAAGAACCTTGTTTGTCTGATTCTTATTCTTTTGATAAGGTTTTTTTCTGTGCATGCCTGATTAAAAACCTCATCATTTGTTGTCTTCGTTGTCCATGGAATTTTCAGCATTCTTTTGTAAAACTACAGCTCTATGACTTCCAATGATTGCATTGATTGCCTGTTTCTTGTCCATGATTGGTTGCCATACATAAATATTGGTTCAATATAGCACTGGAGTACTCGTTGATATTCACAATAGCAGACCATAACAGATAACCCTTAAAAATGCTAATATAGGATTGTCCTCATCAGTGCCAACATGTTTAGAGTTGAAAAAAGTCTTTAGCAGGCAGACTAGGAAATAGCTGGTATTGTTATCCTCATCAGAACCCCAATAATGTACAGATCATCCTCATCAGAACCCCAATAATAAATGACTCATCATGCCAATAATATACAGATCATCCTCATCAGCGCCAATATAATGACTCATCAGAACCCCAATAATAATGACTCATCATGCCAATAATATAATGACTCATCAGTGCCCCAAATGTAATGACCATCAGAACCCAATAATATAATGACTCATCAGTGCCCCAATAATATAATGACTCATCAGTGCCCCAATAATGTAAGACTCATCAGCGCCCCAATAATATAATGACTCATCACGCCCCAATAATATAATGACTCATCAGTCAATAATATAATGACTCATCAGCCCAATAATATAAGCTATCAGTGCCCCAATAATATAATGACTCATCAGTGCCCAATAATATAAGACTCATCAGGCCAATAATTAATGATCATCAGTGCCAATATATAATGACTCATCAGTGCCCCAATAATATAATGACTCATCAGTGCCCCAATAATATAATGACTCATCAGAACCCAATAATAATGACTCATCAGAACAAATGTAATGACTCATCAGTGCCCCAATAATATAATGACTCATCAGTGCCCCAATAATGTAATGACTCATCAGTGCCCCAATAATATAATGACTCATCAGAACCCCAATAATATAATGACTCATCAGTGCCCCAATAATATAATGACTCATCAGTGCCCCAATAATATAATGACTCATCAGTGCCCCAATAATATAATGACTCATCAGTGCCCCAATAATATAATGACTCATCAGTGCCCCAATAATATAATGACTCATCAGTGCCCCAATAATATAATGACTCATCAGTGCCCCAATAATATAATGACTCATCAGTGCCCCAATAATATAATGACTCATCAGAGCCCCAATAATATAATGACTCATCAGTGCCCCAATAATATAATGACTCATCAGTGCCCCAATAATGTAATGACTCATCAGAACCCCAATAATGTAATGACTCATCAGTGCCCCAATAATGTAATGACTCATCAGAACCCCAATAATATAATGACTCATCAGTGCCCCAATAATATAATGACTCATCAGAACCCCAATAATGTAATGACTCATCAGAACCCCAATAATATAATGACTCATCAGTGCCCCAATAATATAATGACTCATCAGTGCCCCAATAATATAATGACTCATCAGTGCCCCAATAATATAATGACTCATCAGTGCCCCAATAATATAATGACTCATCAGTGCCCCAATAATATAATGACTCATCAGTGACCCAATAATATAATGACTCATCAGTGACCCAATAATATAATGACTCATCAGTGCCCCAATAATGTACAGATCATCCTCATCAGTGACCCAATAATATAATGACTCATCAGTGACCCAATAATATAATGACTCATCAGTGCCCCAATAATGTACAGATCATCCTCATCAGTGACCCAATAATATAATGACTCATCAGTGACCCAATAATATAATGACTCATCAGTGCCCCAATAATGTACAGATCATCCTCATCAGCGCCCCAATAATATAATGACTATCCTCATCAGTGACCCAGAGAAGAATCATAACAGTGTAGAGAGAAGTGACATGTACAAATGAGATTTATCACAAGTGTTCAGACATTTGTCGTTTGATATTTTCTACGTAAATTTTTTTTTTTTCTCCGATCTAGAAGCACTTGAGCTTTCAGCTCGGTGCCACGAACACCGTAAATCTGGGGAACCTGTGGCTTTTCTGTCAGTCCGCGGAATTGAACCCGCACACACAGAGGACTAGTCACCGCAGTCCAACGCGCTTTCAAGCGCTGGGCAGACAGGCTTTCAACGTAAATAACAACTAATGATACATTACTGTTTATGCCGTTAAATTATTGAAAAAATAGTGGTCAATTTGTGATTCATCTTGAACACAGTTATTCAGCCGCAAAATGACGACAATAATTTATTTTAAAATATGTATTATTAATTTCTTCTATAAAGAGCCACCGGCCCTAGATCATCAGAACCCCACCCCTCCCAATTATTTAGAACCCACTACACCCTCCCCCAACCCCACCAGAAGACTCCAGCGCCCACTGAAGAGGGGGAGGCGTACCACCCAGTTTGGAAACCAATAGTCTAACCTAATGATAAGGACAGTAAACCTTGCATATTTATTTTTGATTTATTTCTTCATTTCTTGATGACAAACTTTGATTTGCTTCTCTCTCATAAGTAAAACATGCACAATAATTCCATTTTTGTATACTTTTTTAATTGTTCATTCATCTCTTCTACTGTCCTGAGCATGCAGGTGTTTGCGGAAATGAGAGAGCTGACTTGTATCAACAGCATCGATTGTTGGGGAGGGGGAGATGGATCCTTCCTTCCTTTCGTTGGCTTGAAATATTGTCTATATATTCAATGTTGTCTCTTGTATAAAGTTCACTGTCTTTTGTAGCTCACACAGAGGTCTGTGTAGTTTTCTGTCGAGTGTTGTTTTGTCAGGCCAGTGAGTTTGCCTCTGTGTATTCGGGGCAATCTTGAAGTATGCGCTCTGTAGTATGATGTGCCTGTCCACATGTACACATGGCTGAATTGTCAATCTTGAATTTTGTATAAATATGGCTGTATGGGAAGATGAATAAGAGGGATGTTCTTCGGCGGAAAATTTGGTCGATGGCACCACCCATTCAGAAAGCAATGACAAACTACTGAACGTAATAATGCTTAGAAAAATTACAAACAGCGTTTAAAAGCTGGGGTTGATTCGCAAAGTCCTGTAAAGGAAATGCAATTAACTTTTCTTCGGTCTCTAAGACCCTAATATAGATGTTGAATCGGTCTACCGATTTAAGCAGTTTGAGATTGGTCTGCCCGGAGTGCAATGACGTCAATTTAGTCACCAAGAACAAATAACTATTCCAGTTTTATTGTAATCTCTCTCACAGGGTTTCTGTGGGTGCTCACATCTAGCTCCAGAAGTAGTCGGTTCGCTTCCCATATGCAATGATCAGTTTATTTTTCCAGTGATCCCTAATCGTGATATAGGTAAGATCAAGTTCCTAGTCCTATCAGAGATGGATGGGGTCTCAATGGTGAAGTGGTTAAGTCATTTGCCTGTCATACTGAAGGTTGGGGGTTTGAATCCAGACTGAAACACATGTGCAATTTTTAAATGAGATCCCTAGGATTGTTGCCGGAGCTACAGAGTTTGTGCTTTATGCAATGCTCTCGGCAGTGGGCATGTCATCTCTGCCGACAGGGACGGAGCCATATGGGAAAACCCAGTGCAATGAAGTCAATCCTTTGCCTTTGAACCTTTTGATAGACGATTCGCCGAGCGGTTACGGGCCCAAATTTGGGGTGTAAAGAATAGAACCACTGTTACCTGCCACGCATGTCGTAAGAGGCGACTAAGGAGGTTTGGCTGAAATCGGATGCATGTGTCATAAACGTGTAGAAGTCTATGCGTTTAGGGCCAACCAAACCAATGTGCAACGTATACACGTTCTTGGCAAAGATCAAACATCACAAAAGTGATTAAAATTGGTCGTAAAGAACGAACGCAAAGAAGAAGAAGGAGAAGCATTTAAAAGGTCACTTGGTAGTTGAAAATTGACAAGAGTAGGCTGGAAAACCACAGCCTGAGCACAAAAATCAAAACAAATTTAAATAAAATGTCTACAACTGTTCACCGCCCTTAAAATGACCTCGGAGACCCCCACCGATGCTACGGAGCGTGCATTGCCACAGAGATCTTCCCATGTAAGAAAGAGAATAGAGCACACATGGTTATTCACTGAAATGCAGTGATGATAATCCACTCAATCAGTCAATCAATCAATCAAGCCCTCACACAAAAATTTGCACAATAAAAATGAGAATTGAAAATCGTGATATATCCTGCATCGGATGTCGCCATCAACCAAAGTAAACGAGTCATTGATGTTCTAGGCACCACTTATACATTCGGTAGTTTGTCATTACTTTTGGACAATTGAAATGCTTATTGTATAATAGAAGTCATATGTCACTTTTGTCTATAACTGAATAATATATGAGAGTGTATTTTTTAATGTGTTTTTTTAATTGACATGTTGTATTGCACCCAGACATACGTTCTGGAATGATCTTAACACATGGGGACCTCTGTGGTTAAGTAGTTAAACCTTGCGTTCTGTAGGTAGTGAGTTTGAATCCGGACTGCGCCGTTCTGTTCACAGATGCATTTTATTTTCAGAGACTTCTAGGATTGTTGCCGGAGGTATGGAGTTCGTGATTTGTGCAATACTCTCGGTAGCTGGCTTGCTATTTCTGCGGAGAGGGACTGAGCCATATGGGGGAACCCAGTGCAGTGAAGTCAATCTTTCATCTATAGACTCCTTTAGTTGTTACTATGGTTACTGCCTGTAATACCTCTTGTTAGAGCGATGTGGGACAAGGGGGACTTGAACCTGGGGAATTTAATGGCCGCATGGATAGCGCAGTCACCACCAAACTGTTCAGGTTAGGGTTTTAAAAAAAATTCTTCTTCAGCGATCTCTGGTCATGCGCTTAGTTTACTGTGGACCACAAACTGGGCGGTCAGCTTTAGGTCTGTCAAGTTTCCCCAAAGCTTAGTTTATAGGTCAATTATGTGTGGCCAGATGTTGCTTCTCAGCTCACACAGGAGAGGAATGACACGACAGGAAAAAAACTCCTTGACATTACCGGGCACTGAACACAGGTCTCAACGCATGGCAGCTTGCGTTCTAATCCATTTTACCTGTCGCTCTTCTTTGAGTTAATGTGTGCAACTGGAGCGTGCGTTGTATGTACATATATAAATGTTACTGAACATAGACATACAAGTGTGTAGTGTGTAGTTTGTGATGTGTTTGTGTTACATTTTAAGTGACTGAATAATGAAACATGAACATTAGAAGCTGAGTGGGCATAACCTCATGCACCGAATACATTGAAAGACAACAGATGCAGTGGTTCGAACATTTCATGAGAATGGAATACAACCAACCGCCAATAACAGCATTTAATAAAAAGAGATCAGGTACTAGAGCCAAGGGAAGATCAAGAAAAAGATGGATAGACAATATCAAGACTACACTAAATAAACACCGATATTATTACATATATATGTACATGAATTAATAAGGTCAGATCATCCGATGCCTGTGTGTTGCCGGGGCTCTCAAGGGAGCAAAGAATAGTAACACTGCGACTTACAAGGCATGTTGTAAGAGGCAACTGAGGTAGGGCCTAGAGAAGCTACCCTAGTAAATAACTAATCGCTTGTGTGTTGCCGGGCTGCAAGGAGCAAAAATTTAGTAACAGTGCAACCTACAAGGCATGTTGTAAGAGGCAACTGAGGTAGGGGTCTAGGGAAGCTACCCTAGTAAATAACTAATCGCTCATGTGTTGCCGGGGAGCAAATAATAGTAACACTGCGACCTACAAGACATGTCGTAAGAGGCGACTGAAGTAGGGGCATAGGGAAGCTACCATAGTAAATAAAAAGCCTAGCAGAAATCATATGTGCTGGCCTACTTGTAGGCGCATAACTGATACAACGTACAATCACTCTTAGGCTCATATCACACATAAATCACAAAGAGTGGTTTAACAAGTCGTCGATATGAAGCGTTCCAAGAAGGAGAACAAGATTAGTGTTATTTATTTGGTACCACTCCATGAGATTATCAGCATAATTACATTAGAAATATCATACAGAAAGAACATGTAATATTTGATGAGAAACTTAATATTGTGTTAAATGTATTAAATTATTTGATGACTTGTAATATTATTTGAAATATATTTGTTTTATCAGTTTACTAAATAATAATTGTGCTCCAAGATATGAATGTGCCCATACAAGTCCTAGTGCCTTTTTTGATTCTACTTCTTCTTTTTCTACTATTCCCAGTCTTTATTTGTCTTTTTTACCTTCCTCCTTCTTTTCCTCTTTCTCACCTCTATTATTTTCTTTGTGTTCTTCATCTGCTTTCATCCCATTATCTTTTCCTCTTTTTTTTACTGTCTTCTTTTCTTCCTCTACATGATGTCTACTTTCTTCCTCTACATGATGTCTGCTTTCTTCCTCTACATGATGTCTACTTTCTTCCTCTACATGATGTCTACTTTCTTCCTCTACATGATGTCTACTTTTCTTCCTCTACATGATGTCCACTTTTCTTCCTCTACATGATGTCTACTTTCTTCCTCTACATGATGTCTACTTTTCTTCCTCTACATGATGTCTACTTTCTTCCTCTACATGATGTCTACTTTTCTTCCTCTACATGATGTCTACTTTCTTCCTCTACATGATGTCTACTTTCTTCCTCTACATGATGTCTACTTTGCTTCCTCTACATGATGTCTACTTTTCTTCCTCTACATGATGTCTACTTTCTTCCTCTACATGATGTCTACTTTCTTCCTCTACATGATGTCTGCTTTCTTCCTCTACATGATGTCTACTTTTCTTCCTCTACATGATGTCTACTTTCTTCCTCTACATGATGTCTACTTTCTTCCTCTACATGATGTCTGCTTTCTTCCTCTACATGATGTCTGCTTTCTTCCTCTACATGATGTCTACTTTCTTCCTCTACATGATGTCTACTTTTCTTCCTCTACATGATGTCTATTTTCTTCCTCTATATGATGTCTACTTTTCTTCCTCTACATGATGTCTACTTTTCTTCCTCTACATGATGTCTACTTTCTTCCTCTACATGATGTCTACTTTCTTCCTCTACATGATGTCTACTTTCTTCCTCTACATGATGTCTACTTTCTTCCTCTACATGATGTCCACTTTTCTTCCTCTACATGATGTCTACTTTTCTTCCTCTACATGATGTCTACTTTCTTCCTCTACATGATGTCTACTTTCTTCCTCTACATGATGTCTACTTTCTTCCTCTACATGATGTCTACTTTCTTCCTCTACATGATGTCTACTTTTCTTCCTCTACATGATGTCTACTTTCTTCCTCTACATGATGTCTACTTTCTTCCTCTACATGATGTCTACTTTCTTCCTCTACATGATGTCTACTTTCTTCCTCTACATGATGTCTACTTTCTTCTTCTACATGATGTCTACTTTCTTCCTCTACATGATGTCCACTTTTCTTCCTCTACATGATGTCCATTTTTCTTCCTCTACATGATGTCTACTTTCTTCCTCTACATGATGTCTACTTTTCCTCCCCATTTCTCTTCTAATCTGCTATTGTCCTTTATCCTCCTTTATATACCCTCTCCTTTTTTATCCTTCTTTGCCTTCTTCTCTTCAATATCCCTCTCCTCTTTTTCCTCCTCATTTTCTTCCTCTTCTTCCTCTAATCTCCTTTTCCACATCATCATTCTCTACATTCCCTCTCTTTCTCCTTTAATCCTCTCTTTCCTCTAATCCTCTCTTTCCTCTAATCCTCTCTTTCCTCTAATCCTCTCTTTCCTCTACTTCCTTCTTTTCCTCCTATTCATCCTCTCAATCTACATCTTTCCCACTCTTCCTCCATCTTTTCCTCTTCCACTCTCCTCCTCATTCTCTTTTTTCTCCTCCTCTTCCTGGCCTCTCTTCCTGGCCTCTCTTCCTGGCCTCTCTTCCTCTTTTTCCTCTTCATCTCTTTATTCTTTTTCCTCTCATTCTCCTCTCCCTATTATTTCTTTCCCTATCTTACCCTCCTTCTCTTCCTCTCTTTCTCTTCCTCTCCTTCTGTTTCTCCACCTGCCAGCAAAAGAAGGCAGTAACTTAATTGAAAAGTAAGGCTAAAGAGATGTACAAAAAGTGATTTGTCATATCGGACCATCACCACTAGGACAAGAGGAAGTGTTCATGATGCATTCTAACTCATCTTTGATTTGGAGATGCCACCAAATCAATCAATCAATCAATCAATCAATCAATCAATAGAAATCAGAAAACACTATTTATAAAGCACACACAAAAGCCCGTTCTAGAAAACTCTTCTAATTCTGACGCTGCGAGGCAAAACGTGATTAGAGAAAACAAAAACTGTATCTGGTGCTTCCCGAGATTCTTGAACTCCTTCTTATTCACGTAATCATCACTACAGACGTGAGACTGTTAGAGACAACTCTTTCCATTTTCAAACTTGATTTGTATATTATTTGGTTGCTTCCTTGTACTGTTAAAGAGTTGATGACCTCAACCATACCATACCCATTTGGGGAGGGGGGTTGTCCTCTGTGGCGTGAAGGTTAGGTGCTCACTTCTCATGCCAAAGGTACCTGTCTGCTCCTCGTGGAGCCATCAGGATATTTTCCCAGAGTTCCCTGAACTCAGTGTAGGTGAGATTGAGTTCCAAGTCCTTTCGGAGACAGACGAGAAAACTTAGGTCATGTGTTCAAGCTGAGCACGTAAAAGAACCATTGGCAGTTCACAATCGAGAAGAGCAGGCTGGTAAGCCGCTGCCAGGGCAAAATTCATTAGAACGATTAGAAAATAATATTATTACAAAATATTGTCTCCAACTTCTAAATTACATTAGGAACCCTCGCCGGTGCTACGAAGTTCGTACACTGCCTGTAATACCGCTTTTACGGCGGCGTAAGACAGGGAGGGGGCGGACACGAACCTGTGAATTGTAAGTGCCACAAAACTGTTCAGGTTAGGATTTTTTTCTTTATGCCCTGACAAAAAAATCACTCCTTGGCCTTACCGGAGATTGAACTACGGTCTCCCGAATGTGAGCCTGCGCTCTAATCCAGTCAGTCAAACGCACCACAATGATTGTCTGCAAAGACGAAAAAGGACATACATAAACTTTAGCTTCCCATTAGTGGACCCTGGCAGGTACACAGGAAACCTTTCTGCTGGGCATACCCATTTATCTGTGTACAAGATACACTGTTCAACGTTGAAATGTTTTGCCTCTTAGCAATGCATTTTTTGCAGTAATCAAAATTGATGCATTCCTGATATGCAACAAGTTTGCCTAAAGCTACAGTTATTTTTTGTTTCCAGCAGCAGAGAACGAGTTTGTGGTTTTTGCCACTGCCACTAGTAACATCAGAAGAGTGTTTGTGCCACTGCCACTAGTAACATCAGAAGAGTGTTTGGCTGAATAGATTATATCACCGCTCTTATTAAGCTGAAGATCCGTGTTCATGATTGATTGAGTGATTGATTGATAGGATCATCATCATTGCACTTCGATGGGTAATCTTGTTAACTCCGATATTTCTTACGCAGGAAGATCTTAGCTGCAGTGCATGAACTCTGTAGCACCGGCGAGGTTCCCCGATGTAATTTTGAAGATGGTGAAGATATTTTGTAGGAATTTTATTTGTAATCTTTTCCTAAATGAATTTTGTTGACAGCGGCTTTCCAGCCTGCTTTTCTCGATTTTGAGCTGCCAAGGGTTCTTCTACGTGCTCAGTTGAACACGGAACCGATGTTTTATCGTCCGTCTCCGATAGGACTAGGAACTCGATCTCACCTACACTGCGATTAGGGGTCTCTGGAAAAATAATCCGATGGCTCCATGAGGGAGCGATCCTAGTACATTTAACACGAGAGGCCGCCCGTCCGCCCAGCGTGTTCGTAGCGCGTTGGACTACGGGTGACTATCCCTCTGTGTGTGCGGGTTCAATTCCGCGGGATGGCAGAAAAAGCCACAGATTCCCTAGATTTACGGTGTTCGTGGCACCGAACCGAAGGGTTACGATGTCCATGGCACCGAGCTGAAAAGCTCAAGTGCTTCTGGATCGAGAAAAAAAAAAACCACGCGAGGCGAGCACCTAACCTATACGATACAAAGTCCCCATTGTTCACCTCATGGTAAGGCCAAGGATAGTTTTCTTCTAGTGAATAAAAGAAAAATCTGAACCTGAACAGTTTCGCGACGACTGTACTAGCCATGCTGCCATTAAGTTTCTCAGGCTCTCGTCCTCCCTGTCTGACACCGGTTCTAAAAAACGGTACTACAGGAAGTAACGATAGTTTTTGTTTTTTACAACTAAGATATTCTTCAGTCTCTTCGCGACTCTCTGTTGGATGAGGACACTAAAATCGATGTTGAATCGATCAAGCGATTTAAGCAGTTTGGAGTTACTCGTTGTTCAAGTCGAACTGGATGCCTGAGAGGCAGAGTGAGAGGTGTGTTTAATCAGCGAGCCACAGGAACCACCAGTATGCATACTCTTCGATATCTGTTGGGGAGACTGAGCACCTATGGGTCTGCACGGAGTGCAATGACGTCAGTTTAGTAACCAATAACCAATAATCAATAACATCGTCTGGAGAGAGAGAGAGAGAGAACAAGTTCGGATCAATGGTAAAAATACAAGTATGATATTTGAAGATATGATTGATTGGATCACCATCGTTGCACTTCGGTGATTAACAATGTGTGCTCCGATTTATTTTTTGCACATGTAGATTTTAACAGCAGTTCACGAGATCTGTATCACTGACAACGATACATGTCGTAATTTTGAGGGCAGTAAAATGTAAGGAAAATTTATTTTGTTTAATTAGTGTTTTGTTTACATTGGCAGCGGTTTTCTAGCCTACGCTCACAAATTTCCAACTATCAAAGTCTTATTTACATGAACATCTTGTACACACGATATAAGTTGTGTATTCCGTCTTCTTTAGGACTAGGAACTTGAACTCACTTACATTGTGATTCGGTTGATCGTGGTGAGAAATCAGGCTGGGGTTTCTTGGGTTGAATGGTAAGGTTGTTGCAGACCAAAGTGGAGCGTACAGGACAACTACTTCTAGTATGAGAATGGAGGTTGAGGCCGTTACTGCTGCCCTCCATTAGCTCTCTGGGGCTCCATTCACCTCGGCTGTTGTTGTATCTGACTCTCTCAGTCGATGCTTCACAAGATCCAGAAGGGTAGCTTTCGGTATGAGTGGATGTCATCTATACAAGTTTCTAAACTCCAGAGACGTACATGGATCTACTGTCCTAGGCATGCGGGTGTTTACGGTAATGAGAGAGCGGACAGGCTTGCATCAATTGTTGGGGAGTTGAAGATGAATAAGGGGGATGTTCTTCGGTCACGTCGCGACTGTCTGTTGGATGAGGACACTAAAATAGATGTTAAATCGATCCAGCGATTTAAGCAGTTTGAAGTTACCCGTTGTTCAAGTAGAACTGGATGCCTGAGGGGCAGACTGAGGAGTGTGTTTAATAAGCAGACCACGGGAAACATCAGTATGCATACTCTTCGATATGTGTTGGGGAGACTGAGCACCTATGGGTCTGCCCGAAGTGCAATGACGTTAGTTTAGTAACCAATAACCAATAACATTGTGGTTGAGGGCCTCTGAAAAAACAGTTCGATAGCTGGACAGGGTTCGCGAACCCAGTTATAGTGGAATGGGAGACAAGCATAGCAATTTAACTTCACAGTCTAGTCTTCTCTCCCCCTTTTTTTCTCACAGACGTCACTGATGTATCTCCAAAAGCAATTGATCGATACATTAACCTACTATTGGTCAACTTCAAACCGGATAACACGCTCCCAGACAAAACTACTCAACGCTTTTAGAGTTTATGCTACATACAATCATGGGCGTCCACGTACATTTTTCCAGGATGGGGCAAAACTAATTTAAAACCAAATTTGTTTAGTAGTTTACTGCGCGGAAATGGAGAAGACCGGACTACTTGCATAAAACTGTTTTAGCCATTTTCCAGAGGTGGCACTTGCGCCCTATTGCTTTAAAGTATAGACACCCCTGCACACATGGTATGTTCACTCTTTCTGGACTATGTCCTCATCTTCAAACGCTCCATTTCGACCATTTGTCAACCACTCTGTGTGATATGTATGTGATCTGAGTCTAAGAGTGATTGAACGTTGTGCCAGTTATGCATCAACTAGTAGACAGACCAGCACATCCGATTTCTGCGACGCTTTTTATTTACTAGGGTAGCTTCCATAGGCCCCTACATCAAGCGCCTTATAGGTCGCAGTGTTACAATTCTTTACTTCTTTCGGGCCCCGGCCCTACGCTGGCGGAATATGTATAAAAGGATATAAAGCCGAAGGATTGCCTTCATTGCACCGGGTTTTACCCAATATAGCTCGGTCCCTCTCCGCAGAAGAAGCACCCCACCTGCCGAGAGTATTGCACAAAGCACGAACTCCGTAGCTTCGGCAATAGTCCTGTGGTCTCTAAAAAATACACCCGTGAACCTAACGCCGCGTTATCCGGATTCGAACCCATGACCTTCTGAATTCACGACAAAGGCGTAACCACTTAGCCACAGAGATCCCCACAGCGTAACCACTTAGCCACAGAGATCCTGAAAGGATGTAAAAGTGACGGATTGCCTTCATTGAGCCATATTACCCTGTATAGCTCCATCCCTGTCGGTAGAAACGGCATGCCATCTCTAGAGTGTTTCACAAAGCAGAAACTCCGTAACTCCAGCCTTGGATTCCAATAACATACGGCCGGAGGGCCCAGGTTAAAAATTATAGGAAATCAGACCACAACCATCGCGTGACCTCGCATTCCAGTATTGTTGTATCAAGACAAATTCATTTAAAAAAACAATACAACATACTAAATCAAGGTTAAATTATGTAACAAGTTCAGTTTAACAATAAGGAATATCAGTATTACTAATATTTGTCATCAATAAATAACCATAGACTCATAGAATTGAGTAAAACTGCAACACAGTTTACAGTGTTCTATCAAACATATACAAAAACCAGCCCCTTTATACAGGAATTTTCGTTTAGCCGCTTAAGCTAATCGGCCTTATGTTACCGAGAGGCCACACTCCAGCAATACTTATGGTATCAAAACGGGTTACCTACATTAACATTTAACAAAAAATGCATTATGTTTTACATTAGATTTGTTTTAAAAACTGAGAGAAAAAAAGAAACATGAAAACTCAGTTTGTCTCGAGTGTTTTGATAATCAAAGAAATTGTGATCCGAGTTAAAAAAAAAAAGACTTTTCCCATTTTCAAATGGTGCATCCCAGGATAGATCGGCATGGAGAAATAACATGCAAGCACTATGTCATGTATAACGGTACTGATGGAATATTTATATATATAAGATAAATCTCAATAAACTCTGGAGAAAAATATAATTCACGTTAACTCTTTCGCTATTCTGAACCGATTTACTGGCTCGCGGTATTGTATAACATGACGCAACGCCAGTATACCAGCTAATTCTTTATACATTGCAATATAAGTGCGTCCGGAGGTAAAAAAAATATGCTCAAGTGGGAAAAGTTAATGTAATTTTTTAAAGTTATCTCTGATGCAAATGGCATTTTATTTTTATATGAAGTACTAATTTAATCAATTTCAAGATGAAAACCCCCGCAGTTTGTAATATCTAGACGATTTCCATCTTTTCTTGAAGTTAGTTAAGTGTTTTTTTTAATATTTCGCAAAGTTTTTATGTTGCTTGTTCTATAACTGTTACCAGGTTTCTCCACACGAAAGTTAGGATTGCAATATCAATAATTTATTGCTTATAATTATGGTGTTTTTTTTGGTGCTATTTTTGGTGAAAGTGTTACTAAATATTGCCCTAGCCTCACACTGCTACTGAAAACAAAAAATTCAACTACTTGTATGTTCTTTCTGAAATGAGTTTGAAACGGAGAAAGTGTTCATAATTTTTTTTTCGATCCAGAAGCATATGAGCTTTCAGCTCTTCGGCTCGGTGCTATGGACATCGTAACTCTTCGGTTCGATGCCACGAACACCGTAAATATGGAGAGCCTGCGGCTTTTCTGCCAGCCAGTGGAATTGAAACGAACTAACAGGGGGCTTGTCATCCGTCGTCCAGCGCGCTACGAGAAAGATGGGCAGGCGGGCAACTGTTCATAATAAAGATAAAGAACACGCTTCTATCGTTTGTGACTTCCAAAGAAATTTGAAGATGTTATAGTCTACTGATTTTCCTTGAGGATTATGGGAAAAGCTGGATTAGAAGCTGGTAGATTGAGATCTGCGACACTTTTAGGATTAGTAAGAAAGTTGTACTACATGTCCAAGTTTTGAACCCATATGCTGCAGCTGGGAAGCGCAGGCGTTGCAGGTTTAACTGATGATCGGTTTCTGAGAAAATGCTCGGTTGATATGCTCGTGTGACATGGTGGATTTTTGAGATGTCTGCAACTCTATCAGTCCATCATTTTCTTAGTCTGTCCCTTCCTCCTGATAATTCCAGGTTCATGAATAACTTTCTTAATAAAATATTCTCGCCCATGAGGTAATCTGTCGAACAATTGTTACTCTACTTGGGGCTCTCTGTGGTTAAATGGTTAAGTGGTTAAGTGGTTAAGTGGTTAAGTGGTTAAGTGGTTAAGTGGTTAAGTGGTTAAGCCATTGACTTGTGTTCCAAAGATTGTGGATTCGAATACGGACCACTGTTCTTTTCACGAGTGTACTTTTTCCAAAAGCCCCTGCGGTTATTGCCGAAGCTACTGATTACGGACTTTGTGAAATACTCTCGACAGATGGCGTGCTGTTCTTGCATAGAGGGATCGAGCCATATGGAGAAAACCCGGTGCCATGAAGTCAATCCTTTAGAGCAGCGACCGGAGCATGTCCTGCAAGACTGACGTGTGAGTTGAAAAGCAACATGTGGCCACACCCAGTCGACCTAAAAACTAAGCTTTCGGGGAACTTGACAGACCTGAAGCTGAATGCCCAGTTTGCGATCCACAGTAGACTAAGTGCATGACCAGAGATCGCCGAAGAAGAACACCTTTACTCCCGTGTGTTATCTAGGTCCTAAAGGGAGCAAAGAATAGTAACACTGCGACCTACAAGGCATGTCGTAACATTCGTCTGAGGTAGGGGCCTAGGAAAGCTACCCTAGTAAATAAAACGCCTCGCAGCAATCAGATGTGCTGGCCTACTTGTAGACGTATAACTAGCACAACGTACTATCGCTCTTAGGCTAGGATCACATACAAATAACAAAGAGTGGGTAACAAGTGGTCGATATGGAGCCTTTGAAGAAGAAGAAGAAAACCGTTAGACATTTGGTACTGCACGAATGGTTTGTCAGGCGACATGCCGTATTCTGCAAGTTAATCATCCATTCACCCTAACCTGCACGAGAATTTATTCATCTGCCCGAAGCCAAACTATTATATTTTTGTTTACGCTATCAACGTGATTTGTCTATGTCTTTATTATTTTTATGTGTATATTTACAGCACCATTTGATACAACTTTCAGTTTGGCTGTAGAGTATGTCTGGTGTTGAGGTGTGTATACTTAGAGTAACAATTGATTCATCTTACAGTTTGGCTGTAGAGTATGTCTGGTGTTGAGGTGTGTATACTTACAGCAACAATTGATTCATCTTACAGTTTGGCTGTAGAGTATGTCTGATGTTGAGATGTGTATATTTACGCCAACGATTGATACAACTTTCAGTTTGGCTATAGAGTATGTCTGATGTTGAGGTAGTTACCATAATGTGCTTCACGCTGAACATTTTACGAAGGAATTTACAAATATTAATTTCTTGTAAGGATCCCAGTGACGTTGAGGCTACGTGCTTGTCTCTCCTGCCAAAGGTACCAAGTTTGACATCACCAAAGACATCAGCATTGAATGTCATCAAGAAACAACAAATTAAATGTTTCGTCCACATAAGCAGATTACCAACAGACAGTCCGCTTCAAAGAGCAATGTTACTCCGATACAGTGAGTTACTCCCTCGTGGAAACATCTATATATTTTCCAGAGATATCTTATCTCAGTGTAGGTGAGATCGAGTTCCTAGTCCTATCGGATACGGACGATAAAACGTAGGTCCTGTGTTCAATTTGAGCACGTAAAAAAAGTTTGGCAGTTCAAAATCGAGAAGAGCGTGCTATAAGAGCAGGCGGAGAAATATCCATATGGCTTCACGAGGAAGCGAACCGAGTACCTTTGTCAGGAGAGTTGAGCATCTAGCCTCTACGCCATAGTGACACTTCTAGAATTAATTACAAACTTTAAAAGTCACACATTCTACAACAAGAAGTTCACATACAAAATAAATAACGATATATTTAAGAATATATTCTTCTTCTTCTATGAACGCTCCATATCAATCACTTGTTAAACCACTCTTTGTGATTTGTATGTGATGTGATATGGCGCATATTTTCCCATTAATTAATGAAATGCTGATTAATTTCTATATTACATGGTTTCAGCACAAGAGCACCGAGGGTTTACTGTTGTTGTTAACCATGGTCACCTATGACCAGTTGACGAGTCACGTTCAACGACGTGTGGTGACTAGTTCCCATTTAGCTCGTTCAACTGGGTCTTCCTGAGATCCCGTCAGGATTTTCTTTTCTTTTCGACCATGGTTGGCTGTTATAGTTAGTTGTTGTGGAGCCACGTTTATCACGTGAGGTGACTAGTTCCCTTTCAGCTCTCACCACTCTAATAACCCTATTGGACACTACCTGTGCGATTTTTTTTTTGGGATTTCGCCGTCGGGGCGACGGCGAGGTCTCCAGGGGGTGTCATAGTTCCCCAGGTGGCAGCGGAGGAATGGACAGTTAGCCAGATAGTTAGAGTAGTATAATTAGATTATTTAATAGTTGAGACTATGTGTTGTACTCTCTATGAAGAATGCAACACATAACTACGAGACATGACGTTTTTGTGTATACAAATAGTGACGATTTAGTAACTGTTGCTAGTTAGTAAACAAAAACAAGATTCGACAATGAACCCTTAGACTGAGAAGACGTGTTCTGTCTGACTGCAAGTAACTTGAATAAAAACTTGTTATGAATTCCACCAACTATTGAGTTCAAGCTTTATAACATCATCGAACACTGTCTAGAAAATCATCATCAAAATAAAGGCATAATTCTTCTTCTTCTTCTTCTTCTTCTTCTTCTTTCTTTTGTCGTCACACTGCTACCGGGTTGTTGCCCAGTGCCGTGGTTTTCTGTTTTGTCTTGCGCTGTTCTGGTGGCTTGTGTGATTGTTATCTTTGCTCTTTCACAGGATGCTGCCACGCCATCTAACCATCTTTTCCGTGGTCTTCCTCTTGCCTTCTTTCCCGATGTTCTGTTGTAGAAGACTCTGTATACTGTGGAGTTTGGATGCATTCTTATTAAGTGGCCAAACCACTTCATTCTTTGTTTATCTATATAATTCAAGCACGGTTTTGTGCCAACTTTCTTTCTTATGCTGATGTTGGTGATTCTGTCTTTTCTTGTGTTGTTGGTAACTTTTCTCAGGCAACGCATTTCACATGTAGTTATTTTTGTGACTGCGCTTTGCTCAATGTCCATGTTTGGCTCTGGTAACACAAAGTAGGTATAAAAATGCTGTTGATCATTTGTTTCTTAGCTGCCTGTGAAATTTTGGGTGCCTTAACAATGGGGCTAGCTGGTAGATTACAGCATTTGCTTTTTGTACTCTAGCCTCTATCTCTCTATCTAGTTTTCCGTCTTCTGTAAATATGCTTCCTAAGTATTTGAATTCTTTCACTTGGTTTATTTTAGTGCCATTGACATGGATGTCTAGATTATTATGTTTTCTTCCCATATTCATTATTTCTGTTTTAGTGTTGTTGATTTTCATGTCATGTTTCACACAATTATTGTTCAAAGTGTCAATATGATGTTGTAGATCTTGTTCATTTTGATGTATCAGGCACTGATCATCTGCAAAAAGCAGTTCATTTATTTCATCATTATCTGAATTTGACTCTTGAGTTATTTTATCCATATATGCGATAAAGAGTAGTGGTGAGAGGATACAACCTTGTCTAACACCTGATGTAATGGAGAACCAGTCGGTCATTCCTTCTGTTGTTCTTACTGTACTCTGGCTATCTTGATATAAGGCCATGATGTTACCTAATAGTTGTCCTTGGACGCCATATTCTTCAAGGATCTTCCATAGTTTGCACCTGTTTACTCTATCAAATGCCTTTTCTTGGTCTATAAATATAAGCTGTTTACTTTGATTGTTTAAGGCATAATTTAAACTGCTAAATATCATGTAGCCACAATCCAAGAGGAACGAAAGGATATGCACCAGAAGAAATGGATAAAAAAGGAGTTCAGGAACAAATGGAAGACAATGGAGTCAAAGAAATGAATGGAAATAGAATGGATTACATAGAAGGACAATAAATGATATATTATAAGGAGAGGAAAAAGGAGTACCATCAATATCATTAATATCATTACCATCACTATATAATACGAATAACACGAACATGATGATAATATTGATATATATTTGTATCGTAAAGATTATCCCAGATGGTAGGAGGGGGTCTAAGAAGGAATTAGAGTACAATCTCAACCAAGTAAATTACACAAATATATAAAAGAAATAGCCCCTCCTCCTACAACAAGCCTAAGAGCGATAATACATTACGTTGTGTCAGTTATGCGCCTACAAGTAGGACAGCACATCCGATTTATGCGACGCTTTTTAGTTACTAGATTAGCTTCCCTAGGCCCCTACCTCGGTCATCTCCATCTAAGTCTACTTTGTAGATCGCAGTGTTACTCTCCTTATGAGCTCCATCAAATTCTCAAAACTTCTTACGTAATGGTTTTTAAAAAAAAAAGTAAAATAAAAATAAAAATGTTGCTTCACTTAAAAAAACACTCCAAAAGCCCCACATCAGTATGAGATTTTTAAAACAAAATGTGACATAAAATGGATTCTATCTTCGGATTCAACCGATTTTTGTGCACTGTTTTTAAGTTGAGAAGTGAAGAAAATATTTGTCTTCAAGGTAGATTGTTGAAAGATGGGAATACATTTTCTTTCTTCTACGTGTAGATATTTTGTGAATGTCACTTCTTGCAGATTATGATTTTTTCCCCATTATAAATGATGAGAATTCTGTTTTATTCTGAGATTGAATGCTTGTTTCCCTGCTTGAAAGAAGTTAACTCATCCCAAACTATTAACCACTACAGCTGCATTCAAAATGGAGTCAAGCGTCCGCGCAGACACTATAAAAGCTTTTCATATAGAACAATTTCCTTCGTTTTAAATATGGTGTTTAGTTCTTCTTCTTCTTCTTTTTGGAATGCTCCATATCAACCACTTGTTAACCACTCTTTGTGATTTGTATGTGATCTGAGTCTAAGATCGATTCTACGTTTTGCCAGTTATGTGCCTACAAGTAGGTCAGCACATCCGATTTCTGCTACCCGTTTTTAAAACTAAGGTAGCTTCCATAGGTCCTATATCAGTCGTCTCTTACGACATGCCTCCTAGGTGGCAGTGGTACTATTCTTTGCTTCCCTTGAGGGCCCCGGCAACACACGGGTGCGAACGATCCATGAATCGATACATTAATTGTAGATCGATACATTAATTGTAGATCGATACATTAATGTGACCGATACATTAATTGTAGATCGATACATTAAGTGTAGATCGATACATTAAGTGTAGATCGATACATTAAGTGTAGATCGATACATTAAATGTAGATCGATACATTAAGTGTAGATCGATACATTAAGTGTAGATCGATACATTAAGTGTAGATCGATACATTAAGTGTAGATCGATACATTAAATGTAGATCGATACATTAAGTGTAGATCGATACATTAAGTGTAGATCGATACATTAAGTGTAGATCGATACATTAAATGTAGATCGATACATTAAGTGTAGATCGATACATTAAGTGTAGATCGATACATTAAGTGTAGATCGATACATTAAGTGTAGATCGATACATTAATTGTAGATCGATACATTAAGTGTAGATCGATACATTAAGTGTAGATCGATACATTAAGTGTAGATCGATACATTAAGTGTAGATCGATACATTAAGTGTAGATCGATACATTAAGTGTAGATCGATACATTAAATGTAGATCGATACATTAAGTGTAGATCGATACATTAAGTGTAGATCGATACATTAAGTGTAGATCGATACATTAATTGTAGATCGATACATTAATTGTAGACCGATACATTAAGTATAGACTGATGTATAATATAAACAAAGATAGGTGGCTGGGACACACATTTAAAGCGAGTTTAAAAAAAGACGAAGGATTGGTTTCTTTGCACCGGGTTTTACCTCATATGGCTCGGTCCCTCTCCGCAGAAATCGCACGCCATCTACCGAGAGTATTGCACAAAGCAGGAACTCCGTAGCTCCGGCAACAATCCTATGGGTGTCTGGAAAAATTGCACTCTTGAAAAGGAATGCACGGTCCGGATTGAAAACCACCACCTTGGACTCGCAAGACAAGGGCGTAACTACTTAGTTACAGAGAGCCATTTAGAAAACAGAGACATCAATTAAGAATGTAGAAGACCAGACACCCACATGGGGATTTGAAATGGAATCCCGGAGGCAAAAGAGGTGGGGATCAACCTAGAGAGAGACATGGAGATGAACTGTAGACAGAGAAGAGAAGAAGCAGAAAATACATGGAATGAACTAAACTGGCTTGAAGACAGATCTGGTTGGAAGAAAATTGTTGATGATTTTATGCTTCAAGGAGAGTACAGAGACGAAGAAGAAGATACGCTTAGACAGAGTCATGTGATAAAGAAAAGGGTCACAGATTTAAAAAAAAAAAGTAAAGGAAGCTTTTCATACCTTGTGGTATATAGGGCAATACAGTGTTAGGCCTGTATTTTTCATTGACCGTCGGCACACGATGGGTTATGTGGTCAGCATCACGCCAGCCGCCTTTACTTTCCCAGAACATGTCTGGTACCCAGTTGAGGCTGGGTTGACCTGAGAGCCGTCGCGGTCGGGAAAAATTCCACGCACACTGCGGGAGTTGAACCCGGACCACCAGCCTTGAGAAGCGAGTTCACTAACAACTACGCTACCGCGGCTGATCACAGATAAGCCAAGAGGGTTTCGAGTCTAACTTGTGCAAAAAATATGTTTCAGTGTGCACGGTTAAACAGAGACCTGTGGATAAGAACAGAACAGGAACCCACGATGACCCAGGTTAAGAGGAGAAAATGGCGATGGGTAGGACATACCTACGGAAGGCACAGTCAAGTGTCACTGGAAAAGTACATGAGCAGAGCCCGCATGGAAAACGGAAAAGAGGGTGTCATAAACTGACCTGGAGGCGAAGTCTTCTTGAGTAACTGAACGGCGTCTGACTATCCTGGGAGGCCAAAAAGAAAACAGCCAGAGACCGGGAAAAGTGACGAACAACTGTTGATGTCCTATGCTCCACAAGGAGCGGAGAGAAATAAGTCATATCATGGTGCACCGTTGGACTACATGAAACTTTTATTCTTTACTTGTGGTTCTAAATTACAAATACCTCGAAATCGGTGCAAGACTTGCCTGAATGGTGAAAAATACTAGTGATAAAGAAATCATGTCTTCACACAAAAACCAGTAAGAAGCGTCGTAATAGGCGCCATGACTATGCCTGAAATTATAGCGGGCGAACAAAATAAATCAATAATAATAAATAGTGGAGGAAAAAGTGATAAAGCGTAGACTCGTAAATCTGATCAAGTGTAGAGGAATAAATGGGACAATCATCTGAAGGACCTGTGGCTGGACACAAGAAACAAACGTTTTGAATGAGATGCGTGGACATTTAGAGTCCAGACATTATAACAGAAAAAATGGCACAGTCTCTTGCCTTTTCTTCAAGCGAGGAATTAATTATAGTCCGGAAATTGGGTCCTGTGAGATAAACCTTAAAATTACATCACCCCCTGGAGTGTAAAAATTGCCTCACTGAATTTAATAAACAGAATCGGTCTCACCTACTGCCCAGGGTTGATGACGTTAAGAGGCAAACGTGGGGAGGAATCAGCTAACTCGTTTTATGAACTCGTTGTTGAAGCTTTGGAAAATGTAAAGACGATGTAAAGAAAATGTAAAGAGATGCGTGTTATCGACTGATTCATAGAATTATCTTTGCCATGACAGCGAAGATTTATACATGTACTTCACTCTAAGAATGGCTGAAGATTTCAGATAAAATATTCATCAGCTTGGCTCAAATATAGTTGAAATTGTTCAGATTCTAAACATCAGTTAACTCCTACAATCCGGTGCGCCATTTAACAAACCATTCTGGTAGTACCCATTTTTCGGCAAGCCACTATATGAACCAAAAACTGTGTCAATAAACAACATTACTTACAAGATCAATTTAATGCTATTTGTGAATAATTCTTTGTAAAATACAGAAAATGAATTTGTAAAACGAAGCCATTAATTTTCAATGATGAAAACATCAGGAAAAAAGTGGGTACAACATCAGTACTATGAACTTCATCAAAGAAAGAACAAATTCAATGGTTCGGTCACATAAACAGATTACCAACAGACAGTGTGCCTCAAAGAACTATGCTACTCCGAAACAGTGGATACAAAACAAAAGTCAGGCCACGCAAAAGGGAGACCTCAGAAATAACAGAGGCAACGAAAGACACTATTTATGAACGCACACAAGGGCTCGTTCTAGAACTCTCCTATTATCTTGACTCTGTGAGGTAAAACAGGTTTGGAGAAAAGAAAAAGACAACATTTGTTTTTCTGTTAAATTTATTTAATGTTTTCACTTTGCCATTTTTTGTTGCCCTCTGACGCATTTATTTTGCAATGTATACGGAACTAGCAGGTAAACTGGCGCTGCGTCATCTTAAGATGTACTGAAAGCTAATATATCGGCTTAGAAGGTCGAAGGTGTTAATCGTTGACACTTGACACTAAAACAAACATTCAGCCTGGAAAAGAAGAAATTTTTTTTTTCAGTTCCGAAATCTGTCTAAACAAAGGATTAAGATTTTCATCACCTCGGTTCGTTTGTTGGCTTTCGTTCTGTTCAACCTAGTTAACCACTCTTTGTAGTTTGTGAGTTTGTGTAGTCGAGAGCGTGAGAACGTTGCGTACCAGTTTAGATCCTAATAATAACTGTCAATCTCTAGCAATGATAACAGGAACCTCAGATGTGTGCTGCTGCAACTCTCTGGTGTGTACGGAGGTGACTGTAGAGTCCAATCCTAGAACACAAACCACTATCCCAGATGGGACATTCGTGATCAAGGTTAGACATGTGGGTGTCGTGTGTTCTGTTTTTCACGCAGCTCGTTTTCTCTGTGCCTCATCGGCACGACGATTCTCAGCTATGTGACTAAGTCTTCTGTTGTTACATTGCTAAATTTAGCGATCTTGCGCCAGGAATTCCCAGAACGTGGTGTCTATATGGAAGTATTTCAGATACACTTTAAGAGTGTCTTTAAAGCGTTTTTCTGTCCACCAGCTGAACGACTGGCCCCCTTTCAAGCTCGCCATACATCAGCTGTTTAGCCCCGTTTAGCCCCTTAAGCATGTAGAGCAGGTACATCCGAAATTCAACCAAAGTGTTTACTTATTGTCCAACAGCAGACACATTTTTACAGACGGTAACTGTAAGATATTACAAATAGGAACATCTCACTTTAAATTATGGTTACAGAAGAGTTCTTCGTATATCTTAGACAGAGAAGAGAACAAATAGATCTATCCAGAAAGAACTCCAAATTAAAGAAAACTGACTGATACTACTAATAAGAAAGAGAAAATTGAGGTATTTTGGACATATAAAAAAAGACATGAATGGCTGGAGAAGACCATCATGGAAGGAAGCATACCGGCAAAGAGAAGAAGAGGAAGACCACGGAGAAGATGGATTCAGGATTAACTGATAGTTTGAACATGACAGCTACAGAGGCAGGACATCTGGCATATGGGAGAGAGAAATTCCGGAGGACTGTTGGGGTAGCAAAGTTCTGCTCAGGAGAAGCTATTTGTTGATGATTTACTTGCAAAATATACTTTGTGCGGGAATTGTTCACGATTTCCGTCAATATTTAACTCAAGAAGAAATCAGTTTCTCTCTCTCTCTCTCTTTCTCTCGCGAGAAGAAATCAATTTAAAAATGAAGACATCAGGAAAATAATGGGTAAAACATCAATACTAAACTTTATAACGTCGGTGTGTTAACAAAGTCTTCAAGGGGAGCAAAGAATAGTAAGACTGTGCCCTACAAGGCATATTGGAAGAGAAGACTGAGGTAGACTTCTAAGGAAGTTACCCTAGTGAATAAAAAACGTTGCATAAATCGAATGCGCTGACCTACTTGTAGGCGCATAACTGGCATAACGTAGGCTCTTAGGCTCAAACCACATACAGATCACAAAGAGTGGTTTAACAAGTTGTTGATATAGAGCGTTCCAAGAAGAACTTATATATAAAAAAATAACTTTAAATGATTCAGCTTGATAAGCATCTTACTCACAGACAATCCGACTCAAATGTCTTTGATTCTCCGTTACAGTAGATACACGGAATAGGTCGTCTGCACAAAAGGTGGCCCACAGAAATAACAGAGGGAAATTGCACACAAAACCCCGTTCTAAAAATCTCTTCTTATTCCAACTCTGTAAAACAATTCAGCACTTTCAGGAAAATAAAATAAAATAATATTAACAATGAATATGATAAAGATGATGGCGATGACTATAAATTAATTTTAGTATGAGACTGTCCCCTGTATGTCTTCCCTAGAAAGAACTGCTGGCTCCTCAATTCAACACTACATTAAAAACTACACGGCACCAGAGATGAGCTCCAGACAACAGTCGACTTCATCATAAGAACGCATCTAAAGGTATAATCATCAAAATATCGATATCAAAGAAGAAGAGGAAGAGCCAGTTCTGCAAGACTGTCACCTGTATGTCCCCATGAAGAGATGCAGGCCCTACAACACAAAACTACATTCAAAACTACATGGCACCAGAGATGAGCTCCAGACAACAGTCGACTTCATCATAAGAACGTATCTAACGGTATAATCATCAAAATATCGATCGTGAAGAAGAAGTACGAATGGCATTGCTTGCCCACTGTCGATATAAGGGAAGACTGCAGTAAAATTATGTAGCAATGGCGTCGATATAGGAACTGCAGTAAAACATGTAGCAATGGCGCGATATAAGGAAGACTGCGTAAATTATGTAGCAATAGCGTCGATATAAGGGAAGACTGCAGTAAAATTATGTAGCAATGGCGTCGATATAAGGGAAGACTGCAGTAAAACTATGTAGCAATGGCGTCGATATAGGGAAGACTGCAGTAAAACTATGTAGCAATGGCGTCGATACAAGGGAAGACTGCAGTAAAACTATGTAGCAATGGAGTCGATATAAGGGAAGACTGCAGTAAAATTATGTAGCAATGGAGTCGATATAAGGGAAGACTGCAGTAAAACTATGTAGCAATGGCGTCGATATAAGGGAAGACTGCAGTAAAATTATGTAGCAATGGCGTCGATTTAAGGGAAGACTGCAGTAAAATTATGTAGCAGTGACGTCGATATAAGGGAAGACTGCAGTAAAATTATGTAGCAATGGAGTCGATATAAGGGAAGACTGCAGTAAAATTATGTAGCAGTGACGTCGATATAAGGGAAGACTGCAGTAAAATTATGTAGCAATGGCGTCGATATAAGGGAAGACTGCAGTAAAACCATGTAGCAATGGCGTCGATTTAAGGGAAGACTGCAGTAAAATTATGTAGCAGTGACGTCGATTTGGAAGACTGCAGTAAATTATGTAGCAGTGACGTCGATATAAGGAAGATTGCAGTAAACTAGTAGCAATGGCGTCGATATAAGGGAAGACTGCAGTAAAATTATGTAGCAGTGACGTCGATATAAGGGAAGACTGCAGTAAAACTATGTAGCAATGGCGTCGTTATAAGGGAAGACTGCAGTAAAATTATGTAGCAATGGAGTCATAGGAAGACTGCAGTAAAATTATGTAGCAGTGACGTCGATATAAGGGAAGACTGCAGTAAAATTATGTAGCAATGGCGTCGATATAAGGGAAGACTGCAGTAAAACTATGTAGCAATGGCGTCGATTTAAGGGAAGACTGCAGTAAAATTATGTAGCAGTGACGTCGATTTAAGGGAAGACTGCAGTAAAATTATGTAGCAGTGACGTCGATATAAGGGAAGATTGCAGTAAAACTATGTAGCAATGGCGTCGATATAAGGAAGACTGCAGTAAAATTATGTAGCAGTGAGTCGATATAAGGAAGACTGCAGTAAAACATGTGCAATGGCGTCGATATAAGGGAAGATTGCGAAATTATGTAGCAATGGCGTCGATATAAGGGAAGACTGCAGTAAAATTATGTAGCAGTGACGTCGATATAAGGGAAGACTGCAGTAAAACTATGTAGCAATGGCGTCGATATAAGGGAAGATTGCAGTAACATTATGTAGCAATGGCGTCGATATAAGGGAAGACTGCAGTAAAACTATGTAGCAGTGACGTCGATATAAGGGAAGACTGCAGTAAAACTATGTAGCAATGGCGTCGATATAAGGGAAGATTGCAGTAACATTATGTAGCAATGGCGTCGATATAAGGGAAGACTGCAGTAAAATTATGTAACAATGGCGAAACAAATAAAAACAAAGTATTGTAATTTTACAAAATACAAAAACAATAACAATACACAGCAACGTTTCGACCAAAAGGTCTTTATCAAGCAAAGGATATAAGGGAAGTGAAGAATTAGTGATTATACGTGTCCCACTACAGCCGAGCAGGTTTTCTTAGACAGTACATACACTTGGGCATACACTTGGGCATACACTTGGGCATACACTTGGGCATACACTTGGGCATACACTTGGGCATACACTTGGGCATACACTTGGGCATACACTTTTATATACACTTGGGCATACACTTTTATATACACTTGGGCATACACTTGGGCATACACTTGGGCATACACTTGGGCATACACTTGGGCATACACTTGGGCATACACTTGGTCATACACTTTTATATACACTTGGGCATACACTTTTATATACACTTGGTCATACACTTTTATATACACTTGGTCATACACTTTTATATACACTTGGTCATACACTTGGGCATACACTTTTATATACACTTGGTCATACACTTGGGCATACACTTTTTTATACACTTGGTCATACACTTTTATATACACTTGGTCATACACTTGGTCATACACTTTTATATACACTTGGTCATACACTTGGTCATACACTTTTATATACACTTGGTCATACACTTGGGCATACACTTTTATATACACTTGGTCATACACTTGGGCATACACTTTTATATACACTTGGTCATACACTTGGGCATACACTTTTATATACACTTGGTCATACACTTGGGCATACACTTTTATATACACTTGGTCATACACTTGGGCATACACTTGGTCATACACTTGGTCATACACTTGGGCATACACTTTTATATACACTTGGTCATACACTTTTATATACACTTGGTCATACACTTGGTCATACACTTGGTCATACACTTGGGCATACACTTGGTCATACACTTGGTCATACACTTGGTCATACACTTGGGCATACACTTTTATATACACTTGGTCATACACTTGGTCATACACTTGGTCATACACTTGGGCATACACTTGGGCATACACTTGGTCATACACTTGGGCATACACTTGGTCATACACTTGGGCATACACTTGGGCATACACTTTTATATACACTTGGTCATACACTTGGTCATACACTTGGTCATACACTTGGGCATACACTTTTATATACACTTGGTCATACACTTGGTCATACACTTGGTCATACACTTGGGCATACACTTGGGCATACACTTGGGCATACACTTGGTCATACACTTGGTCATACACTTGGTCATACACTTGGGCATACACTTGGGCATACACTTGGGCATACACTTGGGCATACACTTGGGCATACACTTTTATATACACTTGGGCATACACTTTTATATACAATTGGGCATACACTTTTATATACACTTGGGCATACACTTGGGCATACACTTGGTCATACACTTGGGCATACACTTGAACAAAACGCTCGTAACATTAACAGAAGAGACTGTTGAAGCATGTATGCAAGGAATTAAGGAGTCTAGTGAACTGTAACAACTGGCTTTACTGTCGGACTCGAGAAGAGAGTATAACATTTTGGCAAATTTTTGGAGATTTGTTAAGTAATATTTTCCAGTTGGTATGATTTAGAAGTTTAACTTAATGTAGAGTGTAACGAATAAAAAGCTGGATAGAGAGAGCATGTAAGAGAGAGAGAGAGAGAGATAAAGAGCTGAAGTGTCTACGCAGAATGCTGGGAGTATCAAGAAGAGACTGGCTTAGAAATGAGGACGACATCAGAAAAAAGAGAGTACATCATAAATACTGAACTCGCCCGTGTGGTACCGGTGCCAGCAATGGAATAGTACCACTGCGACCTACAGTGCATGTTGTAAGAGGCGACTGAGGTAGGGACATAGAATAACTAACCTAGTAAATAAAAAGCATACTTGTAGGTACATAAGTGGCACAAATGGTTCTTAGGTTCAAGTTACATACAGAACACACAGAGTTGTTAACAAGTGATGGATATGTAGGGTTAAAAGAAGAAGAAGATTACTGGACTTCATCAAGAAACAACAAATGAAATAGTTCGGTCACATAAGCAGATTACCAACAGACACTGAACCTCAAAGAGCAATGTTACTGGGATATAGTGGATACAAAGCAACAGGATATCCACGAAGAAGGTAAATCTCAGAGAAAACAGACTCACGAGTGGTTACCGGGGCCCAAATTTGGGGTGTAAAGAATATAACTACTGTTACCTGCCACGCATGTCGTAAGAGGCGACTAAGAAGGTCTGACTGAAATCGGATGCATGTGTCCTAAGCGTGTTGAAGTCTATGTGTTTAGGTGCCTACCAAACCAATGTGCAACGTATACACGTTCTTGGCAAAGATCAAACATATCACAAAGAGTGATTAAAATTAATCGTACAGAACGAACGCAAAGAAGAAGAAAAACAATGACAAAACAATGACAAAATACAGCAACGTTTCCACCAACAAAGCCGAAAACTACAGTACTTTGTGATTACGTGTTATGATTAACCATGTATTCTCCGATTTTTTTTCACACACAAAGATCACAGCGACAGTGCACGAACTTCGTTGTATAGGCGAATGTATCCGGGTTAATTTTAAGTATGATGAAAATGTAAATCAGGTGCCATTCCTGCCGGCATAGGCGATCATGTTTCTTCACAACTCTCTTTCTCTGGTGTAATTAATCAGATCTGACGTCGATTTTTTGTCGAACCACGACGTCAGAACATCCAACATATTCTCCCTCAGTCTTCCACGATCTCCTATTCCTGTATTTGACAGGTTGTCACAAAATGTTTCAAATGTCATCTTCGTATTATCTGCCCGAAGAACATTGATTGCTTGATTTGCGTTTGGATACTCTTTTATCATGAACGAAGTTTACAGAGCAAGTTACGGGCAACTCTCGAGGAACTCCAACTGACATGTAGTTTCTTAGAGGCAACCCATCTCATAGTTTAGATCATTGATTTCTTGAGGCAACCCATCTCATAGTTTAGATCATGATTCCCAAACATTTTCAGCCCACGCCTCACTTTGCACGACATAAACTTTAAAGCCCCCTCTCCATTATAACAGTGTATCAATTCCCCCACCCCCCCCCCCACCACACACACCCCACACACACATATATAACCATGCTCTATTTTCACTTTGACATAGAAAATTGATATATATTTCTGTCATACATCTTCAATTTTCAAATGATTATATGCATGAAACAGAAAATTGATGAAAAAATGGATCAGTAAGTCAGGAATAAGATTCATTAAAATGCAGACTTCATATGTTAAATGATTATTGAATCGCAAAATCACGAAAATAATTTATGTTGAAATGTTTATTATTAATTTCCTCTTTAAGGAGCCACCGACCCCTAATCGCCTGAACACCCCTCCCTCCCAAATTCTTCTAACCCACTATCGCCCCTAGAACGCTAGAACGCTTAGGCGCCCACTGGGGGATGGTACCGCCCACTTTGGGAAACGCTGGTTTAGACGAACATACGATATCGAACGCAAGAAGAAGTAAAGATACCAACTTGGTTTTCCCTGTAAAATAAATAAAAAAAACAACCCAAAAATTAGTTCAAAATTTCTTCTAAAAATAACCAAGATCATTATTGATTTGGACTCTTGTTGACATTTGTCTCAAATTTCTTGTCCAAAATTAGTTTGCTGTTTCTTGTTTATATTTTTCACTGACAATATTATTGTGTTTAGTTGCTGGTATAAATCTCAGTGTGAGATACTGTTTTCTTTTAGTGCGCTTGTTGGAAATTATATTTAATAATTTATTTAATTAGAGTCTTGTCCCATCTTCAAGGAAGTCGAGGAGAGGAGCGACGAGTCTTGTCCCCTCTTCAAGGGGTCGAAGGGGGCAGAGTCTTGTCTCATCTTCAAGGGGTCGAAGGGGCGACGGAGTCTTGTCTCATCTTAAAGGGGGTCGAGGAGGGGGCGACGGAGTCTTGTCTCTTCTTCAAAGGGGTCGAGGAGCGTGGGGCAACAGAGTCTTGTCTCATCTTAAAGAGGTCGAAGGAGCACGGAGTCTTGTCCAATCTGGGTAGGGGCGTTGGTGCAAGTGTGGAAGTCTTGTCTCATCTAAAGGGTTGGGGTGGGGACGGACGTGAGTGTTGTTCCATCTTCAAGGTGGGGAGGGGCGTGATAGTATTGTCTCATCTTCAGAGGCGGGGCGTGAGAGTCTTATCTCATCTTCAAGGGCGTTAGAGTCTTGTTTCATCTTCAAGGTGGGAGAGGGGAGAAGGGTCACAAGTTTTAAAAAGTTGAGAACCACTATAATAGAACACCAGGAAGAAGACGATCCAAAAATGATTGCCAAGTGAGTTTAGTATGTTCTTCTTCTTCTCTTAACTCCCTATGAAACATAAGGCATCAACAAATTGTCACCAACTAGATCTGTTCAGCTTAGTTCATTCCAGGTCTTTCGGTTCCTTCTCTTTCTCTGTTTACAGTTCGTCTCTATGTCTCTCTTAGTCACCCCAACCTTTTTTAGTACCTGATATTTTTCAAAGCCACATTTGGGTGCCTAGTCTTCTGCATTCTTAATGTATGTCCCAACCACTTGCCTTTGATCTACTCAATCAATCAAATGCCATGCCTGCCGACGTAGGCGATCATGTCTCTTCACAACACACTTCTGACAACCCGTATCAGACAACCCGACATCTTCTCAATTTGTCTTCTACGATTTTCTTTCCTGAATTTTACCTGTTGTCACCAAATATTCTAAACCTTTCTTCGCAAAATTTGCCTGAAGAACCTTAATTATCTGACTCTTATTCTTTTGATCAGATTTCTATCTGTGCAGGCCTGTTTTATAATATCATCATTTATTTTCTTTGCTGTCCATGGAATCTTTGATTAATTTGTAAAACCATATCTCTGTGACTTCTAATAATCGTATATATTGCTTGTTCATTGTCCATGATACGCTTCCATGCATAAGTATTGGTTCAATATAGCAATGGAGCACTCCTATTCGCAGTGTCATTGGCATTCTTGCGTGCGCAACTCACCACTACTAATGTATTCACTATAGACACAGTGTTTGATGGAACTGTGGTTGATGGCTACGTCCTTTGGGATATGCCACGATTTCATAGACACAGTGGAAGCTGAACTATCAGCGCTATCATTACTACTATTTCTGCTTGCAATGTCAGTTTTAGAGCGTCTGTGACTTAGCAGTAGTGAGCTCAATCGCAACCCATGATTACCTGGTTCAAAATCCGCGGCGAGCAGATTGAAAGCAAATTTGATTCCGTGTATTTTGCCGAACGATAAAAACAAACTTCATCTTTAAAAAAGCATTGGCAAACTCACTGAACTTATAAGTGGTGATGAAAATCAACGACTGGTTTACCGTGGTTGATGGCGACATCTTTGAAAAGGGTAGGCTACGATTTTCATTTATTCATTGTCAATTTAGCCAAGCTGGACGTCAGATTCAGATAACTCTTCAACCTTCTGAACTACCACTTTTTTTCTCCCTTATTGATTATTTAATGATTGCCAAAAAAAAAGACTATTCGAAACGAGGAATTGAAAGTGGACGAGGAATGAATTGATTGATCATACTGAGGTTAACTCATTGACCTCATGAACCAACAACTGGAAAGAAACTACCCAGACCTCAATCCTTCTTTTTTTTGCCTTCCATTTTTCTTTCCTCTAATCCTGTTTTGAATGCAAATGCTACAGAAGAGTACTTAGAATATCATCGACAGAAAAAAGAACAAACACTTCTGTTCTGAAACAGCTTGAGATTTGGCTATTAAATAACATAAAATGAAGGAACTTTGAATATTTCGGATACATCCCAAAAGACATTAGTGCCAAGAGAAGATTTTTAGGGAAATGGTGCCTGGAAGAAGAGTGGGAGAAAGACCTAAAAGACGATGGTGGCAAGTTGTCACTGATGATAAGAATGACTGCTGCTGAGTGAATGCTGGAAAATGACCCAACATATAATACACAAGTTGGAGATATTTCAGAATAAATGTTTATTAAGAATCCTTTCAAATTTTCTGGCCAAATACCATAACAAATGAGGAGCTTTTGAAACGAACAAACTGTGCATCATGAGACCATCATTAAGAGACGAAGATGGAAGTTGGTTTGGACATGTATGTCGTTGCCAGTGGGGCATTGGCTGGATAGCTCTCAGATAGACAGCGTATGGGAAGAAGAAGGCCTGGACGTCCAAAGGGAAACATGGAGAAGAACGGTGGAGAGAGAGTTGAAGGAGTGTGGCCTGACGTGGAGACGGTTGGTAGAAAGGCAGCAGAACGGCAACAGTGGATGTCTCTTGTGGAAGCCTTATGTGTCAATTGGGACATGAAGAGGATATAGATAGATCAGTCGGGATGGATGATCATCAGTAGAATCGCAAAGAACATTATATATGGTCAACTCGCAACAGGTACTAGACAGCATAGATGTCCATTACTACGTTTTATTGATACTTACATACGTGATCTAACTTCATACAACATAGATGTCCATTACTCGTTTTATTCCTCCCATGAGGCCATTACCTTGTAGTGGTGGGGAGGCTTGCGTGCTCCAATGATACAGTGAGCTAGGACGGCGGGAGCTTATGTTCCCGGAAGGGTTACCCAAGCCGGAAAGGTCACTGAAGAGGGACAGACGAAGCATGGTCTCCTGGTCCTCCAGGTTGGGGTTGGGCTTGGACTAAGATCCCATCCTTTAAAAAAAAAATTAAAGTTACGGAAACAACAAAAAACATACAACCTATCTACGGGCATGAAGGGCTACCAGAGTCATTGACTCACATGACTGGAAGTGGTGAAAGCCGAAAGGAAGCTACTTTCACGAGGACGGAAGTCCTGAATGCCAAAACCAAGACCAGAATTGGATGCTGGAATGTAAGAACAATGTACGAAACCGGAAAACTGTCACAAATAACAGCAGAAATGAGAAGATATAATCTACATATCCTAGGGTTAGCGAGAGCGAATGGACAGAAATGGAAGAAGTACCACTGCAACAGGTGAAACAGTCCTTTTTCTGGACGAGACGATGACCTACACCATGAAGGAGTAGCAGTAATCCTAAGGAAAGGCGTGGAAAAGTGTCTGTTAGAATGGAAACCTATCAGTAGCCGCTTGATTAAGATCAGACTAAAGGGGAAGCATACAAACATCACAATCCTACAATGCTATGCGCCAACTAATGATAGCGAAGATACAAAGAAAGACTCTTACTACGAAAACCTACAAGCAGAATTAGACAAGTCACCATCCCATGATGTTATCATTGTTATGGGAGATCTAAATGCGAAGGTCGGACAAGACAACACGCATAGTTATAGAACTATGGGAAAATATGGATGTGGTATGATGAACGAAAATGGGAACGTTTAGTAAACTTCTGCAGCATGAACAATCTCGTTATAGGAGGAACCCTATTTCAACATTTAGATATCCACAAATTAACATGGTATTCCCCTAATGGCAGAGATAAAAACCAAATAGACCATATAATGATCAATGGACCCTGGAGACCTGCTGCTAGATGTTGTAGTCAAGAGAGTGCAGATGTTGGTAGCGACCACCTAGTCACAGCTTATGTCAAACTTAAACTAAGAAAAACATGACAACAGAAAAACTTCCAAAAGAGGTTCGATGTGGATTGATTAAAAGACACGGAAGTAATGGATAAGTTTATAATGCAGATAAAGAACAGATTTCAAGCCCTAGAAAGTAATGAAACTACGGATGAAACTGACAACATAGATAGAACATGGGACAACATAGCATCTATATATAGCAAGAGCAGTGAAACATGTCTAGGTACCGCATAAAGAAAAGAAAGAATGGATAACACCAACAACATGGAAAATAATAGACAGCCGAAGAATATTAAAAAGAAATTGTTAGAAGCAAAGTCCGAAAGACTGAAAGCAAGATACCAAGAACAGTACAAAAGCGCAAGTAAAGAAATCAAACGGGCTGTGAGTGCTGACAAAAGAATGTATGTTGAAGACCTGGCAGTGCAGGCAGAAGAAGCAGCAAAAAGTGTGATCAGGGAACAGTGTACAAAATTACAAAGCTAATAAGCGGGAAACATTACAGGAGATCAAATACTCTCATAAAGGATAAGAATGGAATACTATTGACAACGGAAAAGGAACAAGAAATACGATGGACAGAGCATTTTAAAGAATTGCTAAACAGACCACCTCCAACGGTAGTAGCAGACATACCAGAACCAACAGAGGAATTAGAAATTGACATTGAAACACCCAGCCGGGATGAGATCATTACAGCAATTAAATCTCTTAAGAATAACAAGGCACCAGGAATGATAACTTAAACGCAGAACTATTCAAAATAGACCCAGAACTTGCAGCTAATATATTGCAACCCTTGTTTACTACTATATGGAATACCCAAATAATACCTGATGCATGGAACAGAGGAGTCATCATCAAGATCCCCAAGAAGGCTCCCTTGCCGATTGTAATAATTGGCGTGGAATAACACTGCTTTCTGTCCCAAGTAAAATCTTAAGCAAAATCATCGTACAACGTATTACTGATGCTGTGGATAAGAAACTGAGAAAGGAACAAGCAGGATTTCGCAGAGGACAGAGCTGTATAGGCCAAATATTTGCTCTTAGAAATATCATAGAGCAGTGCACAGAATGGCAAAGAAAACTCTATATCAACTTTGTAGATTTTGAAAAAGCTTTTGATAGCATACACCGCGAAAGTCTATGGCGTATCTTAAGATGGTATGGAATCCCACTGTGTTTTATAAATATTATAAAAGCTGCTACAGCAAGTTTGCATGCAGTGTTGAAACTTCAGAACTAAAGTTTGAAGTAAAAACAGGCGTGCGACAAGGATGTGTTATGTCAGCCCTATTATTCAACACTGTCATAGATTGGGTGATGCTTAAAACAACGGAAGATAAGGCAAGAGGTATTAGATGGACGCTTACATCCACTCTGGAAGACCTAGATTTTGCAGATGACATCGCACTCCTATCTCATACACATAGAGATATCCAGGAAAGACCTGCCGCCTTAACCAATATAGTGAGATGGTTGGGCTGAAAATAAATCAGAAGAAACTGAAGTAATGACTCTGAACATAGCAACCCCAGCACCAGTCAAACTAGAAGGTAAAACCCTCCGAGATACAACCGCTTTCACATACCTTGGAAGTGTTATTAGCAATGAAGGAGGCGCTGGATCTGACATTAAAACAGACTGAGTAAGGCACGAAGTGCATTCAGACCCTTCAGACCGCCTGGAAATCTGCCCAATACAGCATCAGAACCAAGACTAGTATCTATAACAGCTGTGTGCTGTCAACATTGCTGTACGGATCGGAATGCTGGAGAATGACAGAACAGGATATGTCCAGACTCTCCGCCTTTCATACAACTTGTCTGCGAAAAATCTTACGCGTGTACTGGCCGACTACTATCTCGAATAAAGAATTGCTTGGACGATGCCAACAAGAGAATATGGGCACTATCATCCGAAGACGACGCTGGAGATGGATTGGACATGTGATGCGCATGGAGACTGGCTCCGACACGAAAACTGCACTGAGATGGACTCCAGAGGGTAGGCGAAAGCGTGGAAGACCCAAGACGACCTGGAGGAGAACGATAGAGCAAGAGCTGAAGGAAATGAATCATAGCTGGAACACAATACAGAGGAAGGCCATGAACAGGGAAGAATGGTGTACGTTTGTTGCTGCCTAAACGCCAAGGCGTAACAGGCTAAAGAGAGACTACGTTTTATTGATACCTGCATACGTGATCTAACTTCATGCAACATAGATGTCTATTACTACGTTTTATTGATACTTACATACGTGATCTAACTTCATGCAACATAGATGTCCATTACTACGTTTTATTGATACCTGCATACGTGATCTAACTTCATACAACATAGATGTCTATTACTACGTTTTATTGATACCTGCATACGTGATCTAACTTTATGCAGCATAGACAGTAAACATTGGGAGCTTATGGCCAAAGACAGACAAGCATGGCTAACGGCAGTGAGGGAAGGCGCCAAGAAAAAAAAGGAGAGCACCATAACATATGGAAGTCTTCTTCTTCTGCGTTCTCACTAGATTGGGATTTCGGATTCACTAATTTTTTTCTTTTTTTTCGATCCAGAAGCACTTGAGCTTTTCAGCTCTTCGGCTCGGTGCCATGGACTTCGTAACCCTTCGGTTCAGTGCCACGAACACCGTAAATCTGGGGTATCTGTGGCTTTTTCTGCCATCCCGCGGAATTGAACCCGCACACACGAGGGATAGTCACCCGTAGTCCAACGCGCTACGAACACGCTGGGCAGACGGGCAGATGATTCTCTAATAAAGGCTCGATATATTTGAATCTTCGTCTGCAATGTCAGTTTTGTGTTGTCCCACGCTCGCTTTGATAGTTTGCCGAATGTAGTAGCCGCACTCTCCTAACGAGCGTTGATTTCTTCATCAAGAGAAAAACTGGCAGTGACCATGGACCCGAGATAGCAAAATGTTTGAATTGATGTCAGATGGTTACCATTTAAAGTGATATTTGATGTCTTACCTCCTTGACATAGTACAACTGTTTTGGAGACACTTATTGTCAGAGAAAATAGGTCGCATGCCTTTGACAAATTATTGATTAGGCATTGCAGTGTAGTCTCACTGTGGGCGACTAAGGCAGCATCGTCAGCGAAAAAGAGGTCCTTGAGAAGAATTTCCATCGTTTTTGTTTTGGCTCTTAAGCGAGCCAAGTTAAAGAGTGAACCATCAGATCTAGGCCTACGTTTTATCGTCAATCTCCGATAGGACTTTGATGTGTCCTACATTGAGAACAGATGTAACTGAAAAACTGCTTCGATCACTTCACACGGGATGAAATAAACATCGTGGCATATCCTTTACAGGACGTAGCCATCAACTACAATATTGTCGTGGCGAGTTTGGGCGAATACATGACGTAGCCATCAACTATAATATTGTCGTGGCGAGTTTGGGCGAATGGATTATAGCGCGGTTCCAATGCAGGAGACCCAGGTTCATTCCACGGTAAGGTTAAGGAGTTTTTTTTCTGCCGGGGACATAAAGAAAAAAATCGTAACCTGAACAGTTTCGTGACAACTGCACTAGCTATGCGGCCAATAAATTCCACACTAGCTATGCGGCCAATAAATTCCACAGGCACATATTCCCCCTTGTCCTACACCGCCCCTAAAATGTAGTATTACAAACAGTAACAACAGTAACACTACAATACTTTGTGTTCATGTGTTTCACCTTTTTACGTTACATTATGTATGCTTAATTAGTGGACCAATTGGACAGAACTAGCAAGGAATATGGATTAGACATTAACATACAGAAAACAAAAACTATGGTAATCAACAAGGAAATGGAAAAACCTAAAATGAATATAAAAATACATGGAGAATTACTACATCAAGTAAAAAGCTACTCCTATCTCGGTCAGATGATAACAGATGATGGCAGATGTATAACTGAAATTAAAAAGAGAATAGGAATGGCCAAAGATAATTTCAATAGTATGAGAAAGTTACTGACATCCAAACAAATCACAAACAGGCTAAAAATTAGAATGATCAAATGCTATATATATCCTATATTAATGTATGGCTCGGAAACATGGACAATGAACAAGCAGTTAGAAGACAGAATTGATGCATTTGAGATGTGGATATATAGAAGAATAAGCAGAGTTTCATGGACAGAAAAACAGACAAATAAACAAGTTTTAGGAAAACTAGGCATGAAGAAACAATTATTAAGAGAAATAAAATTCAGACAAGTAAAGTATTTTGGGCACATAAAAGGCATGACACCATGATAAAACATTTACTAGAGGGGAAAGTTGAGGGAGAAGAGCAAGAGGAAGACCGAGAGATAAGTGGGAGGAAACTTTAAGAAATGGACAGGTTACAGTCTGGCAGTGTGCAACACCAAGGCGAAAGACAGAGGATGCTGGAGATTCATTGCAGCCAACCTTCGATGTGGAGACGGCACCTGATGATGATGATGATATGTATGCTTGCAATTTTTCCATATCGCTCTGTCCTGTGGAAATCTTTTAATCTCTTCTATAGAATTAAGTCCAATATTTCTCGACTTTCTTTCTTCTCAGCTGTTCGTTTCAGGGTTTCCCTGCGACGTAATTTCTTTCTTGAATCTTTGGCGCCACACTTTAATGCTGCTTTGTGATTCTTTGAATGCCTGAGTGGTTACCGGGGCCCAAATTGGGGTGTAAAGAATAGAACCACTGTTGTCTGCCAAGCATGTCGTAAGAGGTCGGTAGTGGGGCTAGCTACGCCACACCGTAAAAAACATTAGATATCTACAGAACGTTGAGCGAACTGAGTAAACGCTGGCTGAAACTAGACACATCACCGAATGATAAGCACCAGAGCTCCAAAATAGTGCTGAAGATGTGACGTAAAACATACCAATGCTAATCCTGCATGAATCAGATTTCCAAATGAATATAATTTATGGGAGGTCTGGTACATTGGTCTGGCGTGATCGCGAGAGAGAGTAATTCTTTGATAATTTTTTTCAAAGAATGCCGAACATATTCTCTGGGAATAAATAATATTGGCCACCATCTTCTTTCCTGAAATAATGAAAATCGTAGCATATTCTTTTTACAAGACGTAGCCATCAACAACGGTAAACGAGTCGTTGATTTTCTAGGCACCGATTATACGTTCAGTAGTTACCTATTGTTTTCTGAACGGTGAGGTCTATTTTTACCTTTCGTAATAATCTCACGTGAACGGATTTACTTCCAAATTGCCTGACGCTGAGTTTTCTGACGCCGAGTTTGCCTGACGCCAAGTTTGCTGACACCGAGTTTGCCTGACGCCGAGTTTGTCTGACGCCGAGTTTGCCTGACGCCGAGTTTGCCTGACGCCGAGTTTGAACCAGGTACGCTTGGGTTGTGACCGAGCTCACCACCCACCGCTTAAGCTACAGACGCCCGTCTGGTTACAAAATAAAACAAGAATGATAAAGCGGGAAGTTTGTAGTCTTCCTCTTCTTCTTCTTCTAACGCTCCATATCGACCACTCTGTTAACCACTCTGTGTGATTTGTATGTTATCTGAGTATAAGAGCGATTGTACGTTGTGACAGTGATGCGCTTACAAGTAGGCCAGCACTTTCGATTTCTACGAAGCTATTTATTTACTGGGTTGGTTCCCTAGCCGGCACCACACGGTCGAATTTTTCAACTATGATCCGAATCAAATAGAGGGATGTGAATGTATGGCAAGGGCGGTATGACGACGCGGGCACTGAGCTGAACAACGCTTCAGTGGACCATTTCTGTTAACTTTAATCGCGGAGACGGTGCATAATCCTTTACAAATATTTCCACTTTTTATCTTTTTAGTAATCTAGAAAATCCTTTACATCATCAACACATTCAAACTGTTTTCCTCCATTTTCTTTGTCAATATAGCTCAGCTTTTCTTCATCCAAAACATCCCCGTTTTAACTGGAAGCAGAAAATAAAAATCAATATTAAGTTGCTGGGAATCTCTGCTGATAAAAGAGACACTTATAAGGTCTTCTTTAATCCTAAAATGTACAGTGCTGCTTGATTCAACTATTGCCTCAAGGTGCATATATTCTGACGTTCTAAGAAATCTATTTCCCGCTAAATTCGATAATGGCCTTATTGATTATATGGCCCCCTAGTCTGTCCCTCTGGTGCAACTCATTATCTGCATTTTGGCTTTTTTGACTGGAAACATAACGGGTTAGATTAGTGGTTCTCAAATGATTTGAAGCTGTGGCACACTTGAGGACCTTAAAAAAATCGTCGACGCACTATACACTTGTTCTTCTTCGAACGCTCCATATTGGCCACCAGTTAAACACTCTTCGTGATTTGTACTCGTATGTCATCTGAGCATAAGAGCGATTGTACTTGTAACAGTTATGCGCCTACAAGTAGACCAGCACATCCGATTTCTGCGAAGCTTTATTTATTAGGTGGCATTCCGTAGGCTCCTACCTCAGTCGCCTCTTACGAAATGCATTGTAGGTAGCAGTGTTACTATTATTTGTTCCCTTGTCGACCCCCTGAAGCGCATGAGCACACCTTTTGAGAACCACTGGGTTAGATGGAACTTTAAGGTGAAAGTTAATGCCCTGTTTCACGGGTACAGAAAGCTAATGTTTGCTTGAGGATACGCAGTTATCATATGATCTATAGTTTGAGAGTCTCTGTGACAGTTCAATGAAGAGTTAGATATTTATTCAGATATGCTTGTTCTTGTCTTGTGTTTATGGTTATCTTAGAGTTAAACCTGTCCTTCCGACATTTTACATTGAATAAAAGGAAGCTTCTTCTTCTTTCAACGCTCTATATCGACCACTTGTTAAACTGTTCTTTAGGGATTTGTATGGAATCCGAGCCAAATAGCAGTTGCACGTTGTGTCAGTTATGCGCCTACAAGTAGACTAGCACATTCGATTTCTGCTACGCTTTTTATTTGTTAGTGCAGTATTCCCTAGACCCCCACCTTAGATGGTCTTACTAGCGGAGTGGTTAAGTCGTTTGCCTGTTGTACTGAAAGTTGTCAGATCCACACTATACAAGATGGTTAACAGAGTTCGATGTGGAGAGTTGATGTGGAGAGTTCGATGTGGAGATTTGATAAGTCGATGTGGAGAGTTGATGTGGAGAGTCGATGTGGAGAGGTCGATGTGGAGAGTTCGATGTGGAGAGTTCGATGTGGAGAGTTCAATGTGGAGAGAACTATGTGGAGAGTTTGGAGTCGATGTGGAGAGGTCGATGTGGAGAGTTCAATGTGGAGAGTTGGGTCGATGTGGAGAGGTCGATGTGGAGAGTTCGATGTGGAGAGTTCGATGTGGAGAGTTCGATGTGGAGAGGTCGATGTGGAGAGGTCGATGTGGAGAGGTCGATGTGGAGAGTTCGATGTGGAGAGTTCGATGTGGAGAGGTCGATGTGGAGAGATTGTGAGAGTTCGATGTGGAAGTTCAATGTGGAGAGAACTATGTGGAAGGTCGTGTGAGAGGTCGATGTGGAGACTATGTGAAGAGTTCGATGTGGAGAGTTCATGTGGAGAGACTATGTGAAGAGTCGATGTGGAGAGGTCGATGTGAAGAGTTTGATGTGGAGAGTTTGATGTGAAGAGTTTGATGTGGAGAGTTTGATGTGGAGAGTTCGATGTGGAGAGTTCGATGTGGAGAGTTCGATGTGGAGAGGAGGGAAGTCGATGTGGAGAGGTCGATGTGGAGAGTTTGATGTGGAGTTTGATGTAAAGTTGATGGAAAGAGTTCGATGTGGAGAGGTCGATGTGGAGAGTTCGATGTGGAGAGGTCGATGTGGAGAGTTTGATGTGGAGAGTTCGATGTGGAGAGTTCGATGTGGAGATGTTGGGAGTTCGATGTGGAGAGTTCGATGTGGAGAGTTCGATGTGGAGTGGAAGTTGATGATTGTGTGAGAGTTTGATGAAAAGAAATCTTTTCCTTTCGGTATCAGGTAAAAAAAAAAAGTCACTTGGAGCGATCCTCATGCGCTTTGTACACTGAAATTTAGTGTCTCGGATATTCTTTCGATCGATCGTTTATGTTGTCGTCCTCTGGGTCTGTTGTCGTTGTATCTGAGTGCTAGTACTCTTTGTAGGGGACTGTCTTGTGGTAAGCTTGATACGTCCGAATCATTTGACCTGTTGTGTCTTAATATCTTGTAGCACCGGCAAAGATCCCAGTCTACTTCTGATTTCGTCGTTTCTTATCTTATCTTTTCTTGTTACATGTAGAATTCGCCGTGAACACTTCATCTCTGTCGTTTGTGTTCTTCTCAGTTTTACATCATGACAATATAATACCAGAATTCATAACTAGAGCAACAGACAGGGAGTTGGGGACGTTCGTGTGGTGCCGGGTCTCGCAAGAGGAGCAAAGAATAGTAACACTGTGACCTTAAAGGCATGTCGTAAGAGGCGACTGATGTAGGACCTAGGGAAGTTTCCATTAATAAATTTAAAAAATCGTATAAATCGGATATGCTGGCCTACTTGTAAGGGCATAACTGGCGCAATGTACAATCGCTCTTAGGCTCAGGTCACATACAAACATAAAGAGGGGTTAATAAGTGGTCGTTATAGATCGTTCGAAGAAGAAGAAGATGAAGTTGTGGAAGAACAGAATAACCTACGCCTGTTGGGATAGCACTTGATGATGATGATCTAACATTCTCCAAAACCTTACACAAACACATACACAAGCACTACGTACACACACCCCCCTACACACAAACATACACATTAACAACATTTACAACCTTGGAGGAAGCTGCAGGAGATAGCTAGAAGGCATCAGTTGGTTGATGGTATATGCCCCAATCTGGGTTAAAAAGGCAGAGAGAGAGAGAGAGAGAAAGAGAGAGAAAGAGAGAGAGAGCATCCTAAAATTCCAGAAATTGTTGCAATCAACAAACGATCTAACAGAAAACTTTAAAATAACACACAGCAAAAAATAAATACAACAAAAAAAACAACAGACACAAACACATTAAGAAAGAAACACTAAAAGCACTCTATTATTATCTACGTTAGCAAATAACGGAGACAATGTTCTACATCTACGGAACAGCACGTGCAGTCAAAAAATCGATATTTGAAAACTAAAAATAGAATAGAATTGTGTATACTGGGAAATTTCAGTGCAAATTTGAACCAATACTTATTTATGGCAGCGAATCATGGACAGTGAACAAACACTGAATAAGATCGTTGGAATCCACAGAGAGATGGTTCGAATACTATGTTTGGTAATTTGTGTTTTTTTTCGAAAGCCCATAATACTTGTATACTGTCTATGTAGTGATAATATTTTGTCTCACAGTTTCAGGATAAGAAGAGATTTCTAGAACGTGTTTTTGTGTGTGCTTCATAAATAGTGTTTCCTTGCCGTCTTTGATTTTAAGCTTCCTGTATTTACTCGCATTCTGTTTTTTATTTGTTAATTGTTTTGTTAGTGATTGATTGTTAATTGAGTGTTAATTGATTGATTGATTGATTGATAGGACCATCATAATTGCACTTCGGTGTACAACCACGTGTGCTCTGATTTCTTTCTTGCACAGGAAGATCTCAGCTGCACTGCACCAGCTTCGTAGCACCGGCGAGGGTCCCAGATGTAATTTTGAAGATTGTGAAGATATTTTGTAGGAATGTTATTTATAATCTCTTTATAATAAATTGTACCCGGGCAGCGGCTTTCCAGCCTGCTCTTCTTGATTTTGAACTGCGAATGGTTCTGTTACGTGCTCAAATTGAACACGGGACCTACGTTTTATCGTCCGTCTCCAGTAGGACTAGGAACTCGATCTCACCTACACTGAGGTCAGGGATCTCTGGAAAAATATCCAGATGGATTTACGAGGGAACGAACTGATTAGCTTTGGCACGAGAAGCAAGCACCTAACCACTACACCACAGAGACTACACTTATTAATGTATTGTTTTGTATCATCCTTCTTCACAAAGAGTTTCCATTTTAATGCAACTTTTATTTAGCCAGATATCGCTATCCTGAGTTTGTTTTATTTTTTCTTACGCGCTTTCGGCAGATCTCGATATGAATTGATGCCGACTATTGAAGTTTCTAACCTCCAGAGGCTTACGTGAATCTACTGTCCTGGACATGCGGGGGTTTACGGTAATGAGAGAGCAGGCATGCTTTCATCAACAGCATCGATTGTTGGGGAGTTGAAGATGGATAAGGGAAATGTTATTCGGTCTCTTCGCGACTATCTGTTGGATGAAGACACTTAAAACAGATGATGAATCGATCCAGAGATTTAAGCAGTTTGGAGTAATCCGTTGTACAAGTAGAACTGGATTCTTAAGGTGCAGAGTGAGGAGTTTGTTTAATCAGCGAGCCACGGGAACCATCAGTAAGTATACCCGTCAAGATTTCTTGGTGGGGTAAGGGGAAGCATCTATGGGTCTGCAATGACATCCGTTGAGTAATCAATAATACAGTGGTTCCCAAACTTTGCATTAATGCGGACCCCTACTTAAATATATTTTGCTTCCGTGGACCCCAAAAGTTTCTTTATATGAAAATCTTCTAGCGATGGAGTTATTATTACACCACACCAACATTCAAACTGGCTCCAATTTCTCAGACTGCTGGAAACTTCAAATGATCTTTCATTTTATCCTGTCAGACACTTAGACTCGGTCTGGTCTGGTCCTTTGATTTCACATCAGAACTAGTTTACCACTGTTTTATACATGTTTTTGAAATTTATTTTTCAGTTTGAAATTTCAAAGATCATAATTTTTCTCCAGCGCGTGAGGTCCCCTTTTGAGTACCTAGTGGTCCCCCAGTGGTTCATGGACCCCAGTTTGGGAAAAGCTGCACTAATCAATAACTAATTATGCGCGTTATCGGACGCTACATTTTCTTATTTCTTTCTTCATGTTTAATTTTCATTCTGTAATTGTAGTTTTTCATCTGTTGTCCTTTCACCTTTGTTGTTGTGTAAGTAGGTGTAATCTCATCAATGATTTCTTTAGATGTTTGTGTCGCCCGAGTGGTTACCGGGGCCCAGATTTGAGGTGTAAAGAATAGAACCACTGTTACCTGCCATGCATGTTGTAAGAGGCGACTAAGGAGGTTTGGCTGAAATCGGATGCACATATCATAAGCGTGTAGAAGTCTATGCGTTTAGGGGTCTACCAAACCAATATGCAACGTATACACGTTCTTGGCAAAGATCAAACATATCACAAAGTGATTAAAATTGGTCGTAAAGAACGAACGCAAAGAAGAAGAAGAAGATGTTTGTGTTAGAATTCCCAACTATACTTCTTTTTCCCTCTCTTTATTCATCTTCGCTTCCTGTGGAGCATAGTGTCTCAACAGTTGTGCCCCTCTTTCCCCGGTCTCTGACCACTTTCTTTATGGTTTCCTGGGATAATAAATCCTCTCTTACCGTTATTCGTTACAAAGGGCCTGTAAGCAGTTTTTCCATAACGCTCTATCCTGGGCAATTCGCTCAACCTCCTCCGTGGAACTGAGATCGATATTTCCTTCGTCCTGTGATAGTCCAACATTATTTAGTTCATACAGAAAAATATGTATACAGGACTATTTGGGACTTCCTCATTTCCATTTTTCTTGCGGGTTCCACTAAGACACTCGACAGTGTATTCCGCAGTGTGTGCTCGACCTTTCACCTTCTTTTTATCTTTAACTAAATCCTCGTGGGTTTCTGTCCTGTTCTTATCTACAGGTCTATGTTTGTAACTCTGTTATACCATCTCTGTCTAAGAATATGTTATACCATCTCTGTCTGAGAATATGTTATACCATCTCTGTCTGAGAATATGTTATACCATCTCAGTCTAAGAATATGTCATACCTCCTCAGTCTGAGAATATGTTATACCATCTCTGTCTGAGAATATGTTATATCATCTCAGTCTGAGAATATGTTATACCATCTCAGTCTGAGAATATGTTATACCTCCTCAGTCTAAGAATATATTATACCTCTCATTCTGAGAATATGTCATACCTCCTCAGTCTGAGAATATGTTATACCTTCTCAGTCTGAGAATATGTTATACCATCTTAGTCTAAGAATATGTTATATCATCTGTGTCTGAGAATGCGTTATACCTCCTCAGTCATAGAAAACGAATATTTATTGTATACAAAGCTAATGTAGCGCCGTCTCCCACACAACCTAACTAGCAACCCTGGACCTGATACTATTCACAATCTTCTTAGCTTCGCCTGAGGCTAATAATGCATAGACATGTTTCTCGTGTTTATGTCGTTCAGCGCAAATTATTTTGTATTGATCTGTTTTCGTCTCTCTTGTGCATGATGGAATATCTTATCTCACCATTCTTTTTACTTTTTGTTCTTAATGGAATATAAGGTTGCTATTTATCAGTAGTATCGCCCGAGTGGTTACCGGGACACAAATTTGGGGTGTAAAGAATAAAACCACTGTAACCTGCCACGCATGTCGTCAGAGGCGACTAAGGAGGTTTGGCTGAAATCGGATGCATGTGTCCTAAGCGTGTAGAAGTCTATGCGTTTAGGGGCCTACCAATATGCAACGTATACACGTTCTTGGCAAAGATCAAACATATCACAAAGAGTGATTAAAATTGGTCGTAAAGAACGAACACAAAGAAGAAGAAGAAGATCGGTAGTATTCCTTCCTTTGGCAATGTATGGGTGTGAAGCATGGACATTTAATAAGACAGTGGCTAAACATATATGTGCTTTTGAATATAAGTGTTACAGCAGAGTTCTTCATATATCATGGACCAGAGAAGAGAACAAATAGATCTATCTAGAAAGAACTTAAAATCAAAGAAAACTGACTGATGCTACAAATAAGAAAGAGAAAATTGAGGTATTTTGGACATATAAAAAGACATGAAGGGCTGGAAAAGACCATCATGGAAGGAGGCATACCGGCAAAGAGAAGTAAAGGAAGGCCACGGAGACGATGGATTCAGGATGTAACTGATGGTTTGAACATGACGGCTGTTGCGGACATCTGGCCTATGAGAGAGAAATTCCGGAGGACTGTTGGGGTGGCAAAGTTCTGACTCAGGACAAGCTATTTGATAATGATGATTCCTTCCTTCCTTTCTTTCGTTCGTTTGAAATATTGTCTATATACTCAACGTTGTCTAATGTATGAACTTCACTGTCCTGTGTAGCCTACACAGAGGTTCATGTCCTCTTGAGGTTGAGGGCCCGACACTGCACCTGCATCAGTGTCCGTCACAGGGCGAGCACCATAACGTTCAGAATAAACAGACAAATAGACGATATACGAAAACACACAAATCTGAGGTGGTCAAAGCGGATCAGATCAGATCTGGAGAAAACCGAGGGAGGCTGCGATGATACTTAATAAATTGGTGTGCTAGGACAAAGATACGTATGTATGATATCACTTAAGCAAGCAAAATTAATAATCAAATCATGAAATTAGCAAAAATCTAACGCTTCGACTATAAGTCTTTGTCAAGGAACACACACAATGAATACTAAACAAACTAAATTATGGAACCAAATAGGATGGATGATTAAAGATGGATAATTTTGCCTTAGTGCGGGGAAAAATTACAACGACAGGTGGAACAAGAGATAAGAAGCAGAAGGTGGCGATGGATAGGACACACACTGAGAAAATTCCATAACAGCATCACAAGACAGGCTCTCCGATGGAACCACCAGATAAATAGAGGTAGGAAGACACAGGAACACCTTGAGACGGGAGTTGGAGCGGAATGCAAGAAAATGGGAAGTGGAGATATCTGGAAAGAATGGCCTTGAATAGGCGGACTTGGAAGGCCTTGGTTATGCAGACCTATTGACTTCCTAGGGCGAAGGGAAGAAGAGACATGGACACATGATTACTATAGTGCACCTCTTGGCTATAGTGCACCTCTTGGCTATAGTGTACCTCTTGGCTATAGTGCACCTCTTGGCTATAGTGCACCTCTTGGATATAGTGCACCTCTTGGCTATAGTGCACCTCTTGGCTATAGTGTACCTCTTGGCTATAGTGCACCTCTTGGCTATAGTGTACCTCTTGGCTATAGTGCACCTCTTGGCTATAGTGCACCTCTTGGATATAGTGCACCTCTTGGCTATAGTGTACCTCTTGGCTATAGTGTACCTCTTGGCTATAGTGTACCTCTTGGCTATAGTGCACCTCTTGGCTATAGTGCACCTCTTGGCTATAGTGCACCACTTGGATATAGTGCACCTCTTGGCTATAGTGCACCTCTTGGCTATAGTGCACCTCTTGGCTATAGTTCACCTACTTGGATATGTGACCTCTTGGCTATAGTGTACCTCTTGGCTATAGTGCACCTCTTGGCTATAGTGCACCTTTGACTATAGTGCACCTCTTGACTATAGTGCACCTCTTGACTATAGTGCACCTCTTGGCTGGTTGTCTCCAGCTTCAGCACTCTCACTAACATTAATTTTAGTCTTTTTGTTTTGTGAAGGTTTCTATGGTAAAGTGGTTAAAAGACGTTTGCTTGTCGTTCTGATGGTCGATGGTTCGAATCCGAACCTAGCCACATGTGTAATATTTGATGAGATTCCTAACAATGTTGATGGAGTTTCGGAGTGTGTTCTTTGTTCAACGCTCTCTGCAGATGGCTTGGCATTTCTGATGGGAGAGTCGGAGCTATCTGGAAGAACCTGATACAACAATGTGAATCATTTACATTTAAATTATTTTTTGTATTGACATCTGAAGGCATGTTCAATCGAAAGTTTACTAATTAACCTTCTTCTTCTTCTTTTGTCGTTACACTGTTACCGGGTTGTTGCCCAGTGTTATGGTTTTCTGTTTTTTTCTTGTGCTGCTATAGTGGCTTGGGTGATTGTTAATTTTTGCTCTTTGACAGGATTCTGCTATGTCATCTTTCCATCTTTCAATCGTGGTCTTCCTCTCGCTTTCTTTCCCGATGTTCTGTTGTAGAAGACTATGTATACAGTTGAGCTTGGATGCATTCTTATTAAGTGGCCGAACCACTTCATTCTTGGTTTCTCAATGTTATTCGAACAAGGCTCTGTCCCAACTTTCTTTCGTATGCTGATGTTAGTGACTGTTATTTCTGGTGTTGTTGGTAACTTTTGGTAGACATTGCATTTTACATGTACTTATTTTTGGTAGAAATGTCGTTTTTCAGTTCTTTGAAAAAAGGAATTTAAAGACTAATTTAAGATAGTTTTGCTGTACAGGAAAATAAGGTTGCATCTATCCCGCTGCTATTCATACGTACATTGGCCAATTTGTAAAATAACTAACACCACCGAAGAACAACCTCAGAGAACTCTTAAATGAATTTCTTTGCAGACGATCAGGCAATCATATCAACAACAGAAGAACAGCTACAACAACACTCAACAGACTCAGTTAGCATGCAACAATACAACATGAGAATTAACATCGACAAAACAATAATGACATTCAGAGAGAAACACTACCAACATCTCCATCGATAATCATCTACTACATTAAGCAAAAGATTTCACATGCTTGGGGAGCATTTTTCAGCAAATGGAAGAATAACTAATGAAATTCAACACAGATGCAACAAAGCAAACCAAATGATAGGGCAAATGGCGCCAATTTTAAGATGCAAACACGTCACCATGAACACAAAAAGAGCAATGTTCAACACAATCTTTCTCCCCACATTATGTTACCAGTGCCAAACCTGGACGCTGACAACAAACGATAGAAGAAAACTAGTCACAACAGAGATGAAGTGTCTACGCAGAATGCTGGGTGTAACAGAAGAGACCGGTTGAGAAATGAAGACATCAGGAAAAAGTGGGTACAACATCAGTACTAGACTTCATCAAGAAACAACAAATTAAATGGTTCGGACACGTAAGCAGATTACCATCAGACAGTGCACCCCAAAGAGCAATGCTGCTCCGATACAATGGGTACAAAGCAAAAGGCCGGCCACGCAAAGATGGACCTCAGAGATAACAGAGGCGACGAAAGAGACTATCTACGAAGCGCATACTAGGGCCCGTTTTAGAAATCTCTTCCTGACCTGACGCTATGAGGCATACAGGATTCGAGAAAGAAAGAAAGAGTACAGGAAAATTATACTAAAATGTATAAGGAGAACTTGTCATCTATAGCAGCAAAGTTGGACTGCAGATAAACTATGAAAAAACAAATATAATGAAGACACGTATGGCAAGTAACGCAGATATCACCCTGTAATCTAAAATGAAAAAAATAACAGAGCAGTTCACCTATTTAGGTAGCAATTTTAATTGCACAGGAAATGTTAAAAAGAAATTATGATACGAATTGGCAAAGCAACATCAGTTTTTAAAAGTCAAAATAAAATATGGAACTGCAAGTTATATAGTATTAAAACTAAATTACGAATTTTCAATTCAAATGTTGTATCAATCCTAACATATGCCAGCGAGAGTTGGAAAATGACTAAAAATATAGAAAGCAAGTTGAATGCATTTGAAAATAGATGTCTGCGAAAAATAATGAATATAAAATGGAACGAATTCAGGAGAAGTGATGAAATCAGAGATATGTCTGGTCAACCACTAGTGCCAACTGTTATAAGAAAGAGAAGATGGAGATATGTTGGACACACCTTGAGGAGAAATGATCAACGAATATCAAAGCAGGCATTGAAGTGGGATGCAAAGGGTTCAAGAAAGAGAGGTCGACCTAAGGAGACCCTGAAACGAACTTTGCTGAGAGAGGCAAGAGGTATCGGTCTCAGTTCCATGGAGGAGATTGAGCGAGTTGCCCACGATAGAGCGGTATGGAGAAGTTACTTGCAGGTCCTATGTAACGTATAACGGTACGAGAGGAATTATTATTATATATTATACGGAGAAAGATTGTCTTCATTGCACTGGGTTTCTCCATATAGCTCGGTCCCCCTCCGCAGAAATAGCCCATCATTTTCTTGCACAAGACTCTTGCATAAATCTGAAATTGCGTGGACCTCAGAAATAACGGAGGCGACGAAAAAGCACTGTTTATGAAGCGCACACAAAAGCCTGTTCTAGAAATCTCTTCTTATCCTGACGATGTTAGGCAAATAATGATTAGAGAAAAGAAGAAGACAGACTGCGTAGCTTCGGCAACGATCATAACGATCTCTGGAAAACACGCACTCGGTAACAGAACGGCGTGAGGCAAAACAGGATTAAAGAAATGAAGAAGACAGACTGCGTAGCTCCGGCAACAATCATAAGGATCTCAGGAAAACATTCACTCAGGAACAGAACAGTGTGGTCTAGATTCAGAACCCCCGACATTCGGAACGCAAGTTAATGCCATAACTACTTAACCACAGTGGCTCCAGTAAAATTATACGTTATTGCGTTCTCCAGTCGATATCGTCTAACGTCATACACATATTAGTTAGTTAATTCTCCTCGTAGCCGGGGGCACACGAGACTTCTGTAAAAACTCTGTATGATCCCCTGTCATTTGCGGTCTCCAGTTCTGTGTTGCATGTCAGAGGTATACTACGAATTTCCTCTTCCATTTTATGTTATGCTCGAATTCTATTTTGGTCTTCATTTCTCTCACTTTCTCTCTGGTGTACAAACAAGTGAAGTTCTTTTATATATGTGTTATTTTATATATGTGTTATTTTATATATGTGTTATTTTATATATGTGTTATTTTATATATGTGTTATTTTATATATGTGTTATTTTATATATGTGTTATTTTATATATGTGTTATTTTATATATGTGTTATTTTATATATGTGTTATTTTATATATGTGTTATTTTATATATGTGTTATTTTATATATGTGTTATTTTATATATGTGTTATTTTATATATGTGTTATTTTATATATGTGTTATTTTATATATGTGTTATTTTCGCCCCTGTGTTGCTGGGATTCTCAAGGGGAGCAAATAATAGTAAAACTGCGGCGGCTAGGTAATAGCCGTCCATCGTAAGCGATGATGACAACAATCTCAGACGTGTACTGTTGCACCTCTCTGGTGTGTGCGGAGGTGACTGTAGAGTCAATCCTAGAACAGAATCCCCGACCACAGGTGGGGCATACATGATCAAGGCCAGACATGTGCTTGCTGTGTGCTCTGTCTTTTCGCGCTGCTCGTTTTCTCCGTGACTCAACAATACGATGATTCTCAGCTATTCGGTTCCTCTTTTGTTGTTACAGCGCCACATTTGGCGATCTTGCGCAAGGATTCCCAGCACGTATTGTCTATATCGAAGCATTTCAGAGACACTTTAAGAGCGTCTTTAAAGCGTTTTTCTGTCCACCAGCTAAACGTCTGCCCCCTTCAAGCTCGCCATACATCAACTGTTTTGGGATGCGTTTATCAGGCATTCGAGCAACGTGACCGACCCATCTCAGTTGGGCCTTCTGCAACAGGGTGTTGACGCTTGGGATCTTTGCTCTTGTGAGGACTTCGCTGTCTGGAATTTTGTCCTGCCAGTTTATTTTTAGTATTCTGCGTAGACAGCTTGTGTGGAAATGGTTTAATTTTCTTCCGTGTCTGCTATACACTGTCCATGTCTCGCTTGCGTACAGCAGCGTGGTTAGCACTATGGCCTGGTAAACTTTCAGCTTTGTGACTATGCTTATCCCCTTCCGTTCCCACACAGTGACACGTAATCTTCCGAACGCAGCACTGGCTTTGGATATCCTATTGTGGACCTCAGAATTTATGTTTGCCGATCTGGATAGGAGGCTGCCAAGATAAGCAAAGTTGTCCGTTGACTGGAGACGCTGGTGTTTAATGTTGATGACTGGATCGTAATACTGTTCTCTAGGGGCGGGCTGGAACATGACCTCTGTTTTTGGTGTTAATGGTGAGGCCAAACCTATCACAGGCCATTGAGAACTTGTCCATGTAAGTCTGCATTTCTTCCTCAGAGTTGGTAGCGAGGGCACAGTCATCAGCAAACAACAGGTTTGAGATAGTTGATTCTTTTACCTTGGTGGAGGATTTTAACCTCCGAAGATTGAATAGGTTACCGTCTGTCCTGTATCTAATCTTTACCCCATGTTCGTCGCCTTCCCAAAAGACATCCGTGAGCATGGCAGCAAACATCATGCTGAAGAGTGTTGGGGCCAGTGGCAGCTAGGTATGTCGTATAAGGCGACTGAGGTAGGGGCCTAGGGAAGCTACCCTAGTAAAAACAAAAGCGTCGCATAAATCGGATGTGCTGGCCTACTTGTAGGTGCATAATTGTCATAACGTACAATCGTTCTTAGGCTCAGATCAAGCTAAGCAGAGTTCAAAACCAGGCCTCACGGATCATCACTGGAGCCATAAAGTCTACCCCCATAGAAGTACTGGAAACTGTGATAGGGCTCCAGCCAATGGAGGACAGATGGGACGTGAAGGTTCTTCAACAAGGAGAAAAATTCAAAAGACTGACGAACCATCCAATGCACCTCCGAATCAACAGCTACTGTAGGGGCAGATTAAAAAGAAGTAACTTCGTGGCAAACTCAAAAGAACTTGCTCACAAAGATGCAATATTGGCACTGGCTCAACCAAGACACATTCAACCAGCCAGCACCTCCCCTCCCTGGGCATGCAGTCTCTTAGAACTCTCAGAAGAAATAAGTGGCATTGGCAAGAAAGGAACACAGACAGACCTGGAGAGAAGGCTTATCGCTAAAAAACACATAAACGAAAACTACCTAATGGACTCATGGACACATGCATACACGGATGGCTCTGCTACAGATGCCACCCACAATGGAGAAGGGGGAGTTGTCCTCAGACTAACAAATGAAGTAGAACTAACCTTAGCTCTGGCCACCGGAAAGTTCTCAACCAATTTCAGGGCTGAGGTAGAGGCCCTCAGTGCAGCTACAAAAATGGCACTACAAAATATGAACCAAATACATGGAAAAATAGTGCTCTTGACTGACGCACTGTCCGCTATCTCAGCACTGAAATCTGAAAGGAACACAGAACTAAGTGATCTCAGGTCAACCTTAGCCCAGTTATCCCATGAATCTGAGAGGGTAGTAATCCAGTGGATACCCTCACACTGCAAGATCAAGGGGAATGAAGATACTGACAGATTGGCTAAAGAGGGAGCAGGAATGCCCCAAGATGGCAACCTGGTTAGCTATGAAGAAGCAAAACCATCGCCAAAGGGCACTACAAAGCAAAATGGGATAAAGAACACCCAAAACACAACAAGAACGATGGATATTACCAACTGTCCAGAAGGGACCAGAGAGCTATACTGCGCCTCCGGACGGGTCACAACAGAATGAGACGGGTCACAACAGACCTGTACACTAAATTCAAGATAGGCACCAACGACCTGTGCCCCTGTGGCTTGGCAAGTATGACAACTGAACATATCCTACAGAACTGCCCCAGTATGCAGACCTGAGAAGAAAGAGGTGGCCCACTTACACCAGCGTCCAAGATAAACTGTATGGCGTGGCTGATAATCTGAGAGAGACGGTGGCCTTTATTAGATAATCCGAAATCCCAATCTCGTGAGAACGCAGAAGAAGGCTCAGATCACATACAATTCACACGGAGTTGATAAAAAGTTGTTGATATGGAGCGTTCGAAGAAAAATAAGTAAGTGATCCGAGCCTAAGAGCGACTGCACGTTGTGAAAGTTATGCTTCTGCAAGTAGGCCAGCACATCCGATTTTTTATTTACCAAGGTAGCTTCCTACGCCCTACCTTAGTCGTCTCTTACGACATGCTTTGTAGGTTGCAGTGTTACTTTTCTTTGCTCCCTTGCAAGCCCGGAAACACACAGGTGACTACAATAATTATTTGTACCTATTACTCAAATTTCCCCTCGTGATGGAATTACTCAGTCCTAAATTATCTCTCCTTGAATCATCTCTCAAATTGACGTTACCAGGCTCTTATACATTTCGATGCACAATTCTTACGTAAAACGGAATAAGTATTCTTCTTTCTTCTTCTGCGTCCTCACTAGATTGGGATTTTGGATTTTCTTCTTCTTCTTCGATTGCTTCATATCGACCAGCTGTCAACCACTCTGTGTGATTTGTATGTGATCTGAGCCTAAGAGCGATTGTACGTTGTGCCAGTTATGCGTCTATAAGTATGCTAGCACATCCGATGTCTGCGATGATTTTTATTTACTGGGTATCATCTCTATAGCCTACATTAATCGCCTCGTACGACATGTATTGTAGGTTGCAGTGGTACTATTCTTTGCTTCCCTTGCGGGCCCCAGTACCCCATGGGCGTCGGACTCTCTAATATAGGCAGTCTTCTGTCTCGTATTGTCAGCCACGTCACACAGTTTGTCTTGGACGCTGGTGTAAGTTGGCCACCTCTTTCTTCTTAGGTCTGCATACTGGGATAATTTCTATAGGATATGCTTTGTTGTCATACTCGCCAAGCCACAGGGGCACAGGTTGTTGGTGCCTATAGTGACTCTAGTGTACATGTTGTGTCTCATTCTGTTGTGACCCGTCCAGAGACAAAGTATGACCGTCTGGTCCCTTCTGGAAAGTTGGTAATATCCATCATCCTTGAGTGTTCGTTCTCCCACTTTGCTTTGTAGTGTCCTCTGGCAATGGTTTTTGCTTCTTCATAGCTGACCAGGTTTTCATCTTGGGGCATTCCTTCTCTCTCTTAAGTCAGCCTGTTAGCATCTTCATTTCCCTTGATCTTGCAGTGTAATGGTAACTTATACAGAAAATTTAAAAAATGCACTAAACACGCAGACAGTTTCTATTGAAAGCTACCGAGATGCATGCTGGTTATGCTAACAGGATATGACAATGTTGATATTAGCTGTAATGAAGAAATCAATATTTGGTTCCAGAACTTACCCGATTTGCAGACTTGCATGGGCGTATATCTTATCTTGTCCAGGTTGGGCAGGGGATGGGGATTTAGCTGGTAGTTTATTACTAGGAATTGGAGAGGACCATATTCGCATAATCATAAATAAAATTCATTTTCCAGATAGGAGGTGGGGGTGGGAGGGGCACGTATCTCCCCTCCCCTATTTAGCCTTAACGTATGGACGCCCCATGCAGACTTGTGGAATATATTACACAGAGAAACCACACCGCTCCCTCCCTTCTCCACAAAAAACATGCCTTTACTACTTGTGTAATACCTCTTTTTTAGGGCAGGGTAGGACAGAAGGGACATAAGCCTGGAGAATTTAAGGGCCGCATGGCAAGGGGAGATATTTCAGAATAAATGTTTAAGAAGAATTCTGCAAATTTTCTGGCCAAATACCATAACAAATGAGAAGCTTTTAAAAGAACAGACTGTGTATCCTTGGAGGCCATCATTAAGAGACGAAGATAGAGGTGGTTTGGACATGTATGTTGTGTGTCAGTGGGGCATTGGCTAGGACAGCTCTTAGATGGACAGCGGATGGGAAGAGAAGGTCTGGACGTTCAAAAGAAACATGAAGAAGAACGGTGGAGAGAGAGTTGAAGGAGTGTGGCCTGATGTGAGAGACGGTTGCTAGAAAGGCAGCAGAACGGCAACAGTGGAGAGAGAGTTGAAGGAGTGTGGCCTGACGTGAGAGACGGTTGCTAGAAAAGCAGCAGAACGGCAACAGTGGAGAGAGAGTTGAAAGAGTGTGGCCTGACGTGAGAGACGGTTGCTAGAAAGGCAGCAGAACGGCAACAGTGGAGAGAGAGTTGAAAGCCTTAGTGTTCATCGCGACACGAAGAGGATATAGCAAGGCAGCAGTCGCTACATAACTGTTCAGGTTATGACATTTCTTTATGCTCCTGACAAAAAAAACATAAAATAAAATCGTCGCCTGACGTGGAGTTGAGCCCAGGTCTCCCGAATGAGAGCCCGTACTCTAATCCCTTTAGCAAGACGCTGCACTCACAGAAAGTGTGGGGGGGGGTGGGGTGGGGTGGGGAGTCTCGGTAGAAAACATACAACATTTGAACAAATTAAGTTTGGGTAGAAAACAGACTTTATAAGAACAAATTAGGTTTAGGAAGAAAACAGATTTTGAGGACAAATTATGTTTAACAGATTTATGAGGACAAATTAGGTTTGGGTAGAAAACAGATTTTAGGAGGACAAATTAGGTTTGGGTAGAAAACAGATTTTATGAGGACAAATTAGGTTTGGTAGAAAACAGACTTTATGAGGACAAATTAGGTTTAGGAAGAAAACATACTTTATGAGGATTAATTTCGCGCAGAGAGACGTTCAATCAATCAAGTACCCTGCATGCCGGCGTAGGCGATCATGTCTATCAACTCTCTCTCTCTCTCCTTGGTGAATTTAATTAATTCTGACGTCGATCTTGTGTCGAAGCATGATTTCAGGCCATCAACATCTTCTCCCTCTGTCTTCCACGATCTCTCATTCCCTGAATTTTACCTGTAGTGTCAAATGTTCTAAACCTTCTCTTTGCATTATATGTCCGAAGAACCATGATTGTCTGATTCTTAGTCTTTTGATGGTAAGTAGGTCTCACGCAAAACTCAGTCAGAAGCGCAATACCAGGTGCCATGACTTCCGCTTGAATTGGCAGCGGGCGTTCACAGACGAAGTACAAGAAGACTTTGGATAAAGTTTCTGTGTGCGTAGGCCTGATTAAAAACCTCCTCATTTGTTGTCTTCGCTGTCCATGGAATTTTCAGCTTTCTTCTGTAAGAAAGTTATTGGTTATTGGTTACTAAACTGACATCATTGCACTCCGGGCAGACCCATAGGTGCTCAGTCTCCCCAACAGATATCGAAGAGTATGCATACTGATGGTTCCTATGGCTCGCTGATTAAACACACCTCTCACTCTGCCTCTCAGGTATCCAGTTCGACTTGAACAACGGGTAACTCCAAACTGCTTAAATCGCTTGATCGATTCAACATCGATATTAGTGTCCTCATCCAACAGAGAGTTTCGAAGAGACCGAAGAATATCCCCCTTATCCATCTTCAACTCCCCAACAATCGATGCTGTTGATGCAAGCCTGTCCGTTCTCATTACCGTAAACACCTGCATGCCCAGGACAGTATATCCACGTAAGCCGTTGGAGGTTAGAAACTTCTATAGACGACATCCACTCATACCGAAACCTGCCCTTCTGGATCTTGTGAAGCATCGACTGAGATTCAGAGACAACAACTGCCCCAGTAAATGAAGTCCCAGAAATCCAATGGAGGGCAGCAGTAACGGCCTCAACCTCCATCCTCATACTAGAAGTAGTTGTCCTGTATGCCCCACTTCGCTCTGCAACAACCCTACCATGCGCATTAGCCAAGAAACCCCAGCCGGATTTCTCACCACGTTGAACCGACCCATCGGTATATACAACAACATCATCATCCCTTGCATTATCTTCTATCAGTTGCTTAACTGCGAGATCAGCCTTCATGTTGCCCCAATCTCTACATTCTCTTCCAAGAGTAATGATAACGTTGAGATAGTTCATCATGCTACCATCTGTTGGGATCCATTCTTCCCCTATTGGTAGAGTCGCAACCGTAGTCACCTGACCAATTAAGAAAGACAATTTCTGTCAGAAAGACGTTACAAATCAAAACATGGAAACTAAAAAAAATATTGATGGAACTGAACTTGAAAAACAATTGCACGTGTTGTACCGGAGCCCGCAAGGGAAGCAAAGACTAGTACAACTGCAACATACAATGCATGTCGTAAGAGGCGAATGATGTGGGACCTCGGGAAGCTAATCTAGTAAATAAAAAGCATTGCAGAAATCGGATGTGCTGGGCTACATGTAGGTGCATAACTGGCACAACGTACAATCACTCTTAGGCTCAGATCGCATACAAATCACAAAGAGTGGTTTAACAAGTGATCGATATGGAGCGCTCGAAGAAGAAGAAAAATAAGACAGACAATGAATGAAAGAAAAATAAGACAGACAATGAATGAAAGAAAAATTAGACAGACAATGAATGAAAGAAAAATTAGCAGACAATGAATGAGAAAATAAGACAGACAATGAACTTAAAGAAAATAAGACAGACAATGAATGAGAAGAAAATAAGACAGACAATAGTGAAAGAAAATAAGACAGACAATGAATGAATAGAAAATAAGACATACAATGAATGAAAGAAAATAAGACAGACAATGAATGAAAGAAATAAGACAGACAATGAATGAAGAAAAATTAGCCAGACAATGAATGAAAGAAAAATAAGACATACAATGAATGAAAGAAAAATAAGACATACAATGAATGAAAGAAAAATAAGACAGACAATGAATGAAAAGAAAATTAGACAGACAATGAATGAAAGAAAAATAAGACAGACAATGAATGAAGAAAAATAAGACAGACAATGAATGAAAGAATAATAAGACAGGAATCAATGAGAAAAATAAGACAGACAATGAATGAAAGAAAAATAAGACAGGCAATGAATAAAGAAAAATTAGACAGACAATGAATGAAAGAAAAAAGACATACAATGAAGAAAGAAAATAAGACATACAATGAATGAAAGAAATAAGACAGACAATGAAAGAAAGAAAATTTGACAGACAATGAATGAAAGAAAAATTAGACAGACAATGAATGAAAGAAAAATAAGACAACAATGAATGAAGAAAAATAAGACAGACAATGAATGGAGAAAAAAAGACAGACAATGAGTGAAAGAAAATAAGACAGACAATGAATTAAAGAAAAATAAGACATACAATGAATGAAGAGAAAATAAAGTCAGACAATGAATGAAGAAAATAGCACAGCTAATGAAAAGAAAAATTAGACAGACAATGAATGAAGAAAATAAGAATACAATGAAGAAAGAAAAATAAGACATACAATGAATGAAAGAAAAATAAGACAGACAATGAATGAAAGAAAAATTAGACAGACAATGAATGAAAGAAAAATAAGACAGACAATGAATGAAAGAAAAATAAGACAGACAATGAATGAAAGAAAAATAAGACAGACAATGAATGAAAGAAAAATAAGACAGACAATGAATGAAAGAAAAATAAGACAGGCAATGAATGAAAGAAAAATTAGACAGACAATGAATGAAAGAAAAATAAGACAGACAATGAATGAAAGAAAAATGGCGAAGCTAGTAGTGGAAATTGCTTGATAGGACCTTCATCATTGTACTTCAGTGAGTAACCATGTGTACTCCGATCTCTTTCTTTAACATGAAGATCTCAGCTGCAGTGCACCAACTCCGTAGCACCGACGAGGTTTTCCGATATAATTTAGAAGTTGGTGAAAATATTTTGTAGGAATTTTATTTTCGATCTTTCTAATCAATTCTGTCCAGGCAGTAGCATTCCAGCCTGCTCTTCTTGATTTTGAACTGTAAAGGTTTCTTTTGCGTGCTCAGCTTGAACACGGAACCTACCTTGTATCGTCCGTCTCCGATAGGACTAGGAATTCGATCTCGCCTACACTGAGTTCAGGGATCTCTGGGAAAAATATTCCGATTGCCCAACGAGGAGCGAACGAGGAGCTTTGAAACGAGAGACGAGTACTTAACCACTACACCACAGAGACAAATATAAGAATGATAATAAGGAAAGAAGGATGATATTAGAAATAGAGAAGGATGATATTAGAAATATAGAAGGATGATTAAGAGATAAGATTGATAATGATAAGAGGGGATGAAGATAATAGATCAATACCCCGACCCCTGTGTTTTGCCGGGGCCCGCATTGGGGAGCAAAGAATAGTAGCACTGCGACCTAAAAGGCATGTCGTAAGAGGCGATTTTGATAGGAGCCTAGGGGATCAACCCTGTCACAGAAATAGAATGTGCTGACCTACTTGTAGGCGCATAACTGTCACAACGTACAATCACTCTTAGGCTCAGATCACGTACTAATCACAAAGAGTGATTTAACAAGTGATCGATATGGAGCGTTCGAAGAAGAAGAAGAAGAAGAAGAAGAAAGAGAAATTCACCTTCAGATCAATATCACGAGAAGAAGCTAATAATTGCCATAAAGATGATGAAAATAACAGGAGAGAAAAAGGAACAATAGAAGGAAAGGGGGAGAAAATGGTGAAATAATGAAAATCAACCGCGGTTAATAGGGCCAACAACACAGTCAAATTCTCGCAGGTCTTGGGTGAACATAACACCAGACAGTGCTAACAGACGTGAGTGCCAACAGAAGCTGGCACCATACCGACAGTGGCTCTATTTTAAGAGCGGTCGTATGAACTGACCACAAAGTCATGTTCCATAAACGTCAGGCAAGTTTTCCTGCCAATTTGGGCACTCCGTAGATTTATGGATTCGCTCACGAGCTTAATAGAGATATCACGAGTTTGCGTGGGCACACACGCCACGCAAATATATACTTAGAGACGAGAACACACACTCAGACATATACACGCATACAATAGTGCTGATACATAAATATAAACACACACTAAAATACACACGCAAACACATTATCTCATCCGCGTAAACACACGCACACGCTTTAATACGCGCTAATACGGTCACTAACACGCACACAATTACACACACACTCCGACACATTTGCATCCATACTAACACAGTGATAGTCTTTCACATATATTTTAAAAAAGGGTGCTTACACAACCAGCATATATATCGCATATATTTGCGGAACATAACTTTCATCACAGACCGCCTGAAAAACTCTCTGTCTCCAGCTAGTTCTCCCGCCTCTTCCGGCGTCATGTTCAAGGTTTCTTTGATGCCCTGTTGCCAGCGTCCATTTGGTCGTCCCCTGCCTCGTACTTCAGAAACCATGTCTTCCATTACCATTCTCTCCAAAACCACTGTGACAGTTAACGTTGCCAACATATTTCATCTTCCGTAACACGATGTTATTTATATAAGTGTCACACCCGAGTGGTTACCGGGGCCCAAATTTGGGGTGTAAAGAATAGAACCACTGTTACCTACCACGCATGTCGTAAGAGGCGGCTAAGGTGGTTTGGCTGAAATCGGATGCACGTGTCTGCTAGGAATGCTAACCGAAACAAATGCTTGCAGAAAACGGATGCACCAGGCTGTAAGGCGCATAACATGGTGCAACGACCCTCACAATGAGGAATGAGATAACGGATTCTACAGTCGCCAATCTGCCTCTGAGATTTAGCCACGCAGTAAGAATGTCAAACCTACCATCACGAGGGTGGCCAAAACTTACTGCGGGAAGAGGTCGGCACAAACGGGAAGCAGAAATCATAGGAATTATATCCTACAGAACTGCCCCCAGTGTGCAGACTTGAAAAGAAAGAAGTGGCCCACTTACACTAGCGTTCAAGACAAACTGTGTGGCGTATCTGATAATCTGAGGCAGACGGCTGCCTTTTACTGGAGAATCCGAAATCCCAATCTCGTGAGAACGCAGAAGAAGAAGGAAGAAAGATATAAGTGTCAAACATGATCAATAACAGCAGCTAATAGCGGAAAATCATAACGACAGAGATGACGTGTCTTACAAGTGCTGCTAGAGATGCAAGCCTTGTATGATGTCTTTGTTTCTCTGTTCTGTTCAGGATGTTCTCGAGATGCAAGCCTTGTAGGATGTCTTTGTTGTTTCTCTGTTCTGTTCAGGATGTTCTCGAGATGTATGCCTTGTAGGATGTCTTTGTTGTTTCTCTGTTCTGTTCAGGATGTTCTCGAGATGTATGCCTTGTAGGATGTCTTTGTTGTTTCTCTGTTCTGTTCAGGATGTTCTCGAGATGTATGCCTTGTAGGATGTCTTTGTTGTTTCTCTGTTCTGTTCAGGATGTTCTCGAGATGTATGCCTTGTAGGATGTCTTTGTTGTTTCTCTGTTCTGTTCAGGATGTTCTCGAGATGTATGCCTTGTAGGATGTCTTTTGTTTCTCTGTTCTGTTCAGGATGTTTAAGAAGTTTCTGTAAGACCTATATATATATTATATATATCGTATGTCTATATCTTCTTTCACTTTCTCAACGGACAGTTCAACTTATGATGTCTTTGTCTTCTCTGTTCACTCCAGGATGTTCTCAGAATGTAGCTCTTCCTTCTTGTCCTCTCTGTATGTTTATCACTTTCCTGTTCAGGATGTTATAAGAACGTTTCTGTAAGACCATATATATATATATATATAATATATCCGTATGTCTATATCTTCTTCTTACCTTTCAACCCCAACGGAGACGGTCTTCAACAAACTTCTTAGCTTTCTCTCCTGCCATCCTTTCAATTCTTTCCATTTTTATCTATTAATATCAGTCTCCAACTCTCTTCTCCAGGTCTGTCTATGCCTTCCCCTACGCCTCTTTCCCTGCTGTTTCCAAAACAGTGCCTGTCTTGCAATGCTTCCGGTGGGTCTTCTTAATGTATGTCCTATACATCGCCAGCATCTCTTCCGTAGCTCTTTCTCCACTGGTATCTGTTTAGTTCTTTTTTCACTGGTATCTGCTTAGTTCTTTTTTCACTGGTATCTGCTTAGTTCTTTCTCCACTGGTATCTGCTTAGTTCTTTCTCTACTGGTATCTGTTTAGTTCTTTCTCTACTAGTATCTGCTTAGTTCTTTCTCCACTGGTATCTGCTTAGTTCTTTCTCTACTGGTATCTGTTTAGTTCTTTCTCTACTAGTATCTGCTTAGTTCTTTCTCTACTAGTATCTGCTTAGTTCTTTCTCTACTGGTATCTGTTTAGTTCTTTCTCTACTGGTATCTGCTTAGTTCTTTCTCTACTGGTATCTGTTTAGTTCTTTCTCTACTGGTATCTGCTTAGTTCTTTCTCTACTAGTATCTGCTTAGTTCTTTCTCTACTGGTATCTGCTTAATTCTTTCTCTACTGGTATCTGTTTAGTTCTTTCTCTACTGGTATCTGCTTAGTTCTTTCTCTACTGGTATCTGCTTAGTTCTTTCTCTACTGGTATCTGCTTAGTTCTTTCTCTACTGGTATCTGCTTAGTTCTTTCTCTACTGGTATCTGTTTAGTACTTTCTCTACTGGTATCTGCTTAGTTCTTTCTCCACTGGTATCTGCTTATTACTTTCTCCACTGGTATCTGCTTATTACTTTCTCCACTAGTATCTGCTTAGTTCTTTCTCTACTGGTATCTATTCTTTTCCATGGTATCTTTATTCTTCTATAGTATCTTAGTCTTTCTCACTAGTATCTGCTTCTTCTCCACTAGTATCTGCTTCCTATCCCACTGTATCTGCTGTTCTTTCCACACTGGTATCTGCTTGTTCTTTCTACTTTCTGTTTAGTTCTTTCTCTACTGGTATCTCTAGTTCTTCTCTACTAGTATCTTTTAGCTCTTTCTCACTGGTATCTGCTTAGTTCTTTCTCTACTGGTATCTGCTTAGTACTTTCTCCACTGGTATCTGCTTAGTTCTTTCTCTACTAGTATCTGCTTAGTTCTTTCTCACTAGTATCTGTTAGTTCTTTCTCTACTAGTATCTGCTTAGTTCTTTCTCCACTGGTATCTGCTTAGTTCTTTCTCACTGGTATCTGTTTAGATTCTTCCTCTCAGTATCTCTATTCTTTCTCTACGTATTGCTAGTTCTTCTCTAGTTCATCGTTCGTAATCTATACCTCTCAGTCTCTCTATTCTAGTCTCTCTATTCTAGTCTCTCTATTCTATGTAAACATCAATTTATGAAGGTCTGTAGATTTCTGTGGTTATAGTTGTGTTTTCTGTGTATAGTTGTGTTTCTATGTTATAGTTGTGTTTTCTGGTGGTTATAATTGTGTTTTCTGTGGTAGTTGTGTTTCTGTGTAATTGTGTTTTCTGGTGGTTGTAGTTGTGATTTCTGGTGGTTATAGTTGTGTTTTCTGGTGGTTATAATTGTGTTTTCTGGTGGTTATAGTTGTGTTTTCTGGTGGTTATAGTTGTGCTTTTCATGTTTGTTCAAGATGTTGGATACATGTTTCTACAGGATGAGGTAGCCAGCCCTACCACCTACCGTTCTTATTCACCTCTAACAACAGGCCTGGGAGGTAGGAATTACTGCTTATTCTTTCCTCACATTTCGGGCCCCGACAGCATACGGGCAGACCCGTACCTTAGACGCCTCTTACAACATGCCTTGACGGACGCAGTGTTACAATTCATTGCTTCCCTTGCGGGCTCCGGCACCACACACCCGGGCGATCTACCTATCTATATATTATATTACTATATGTTCTGTGAACTTTCGGAGAGAGGAAGAGGCACCAGGGCAGACCACTGCTCAGATATAAAGATGTCTGCAAAGCCTCAATGAAAAACTTTTCTATAGGTCCCAGCACATGGGAGGGACTAGCTGATGACAGAGTTGTGTGGAAAGCCAAATTACGAAAGGGCGCAGAGTCTTTTGAGAAGAGACTTATATATGAGCTGAACGACAAGAGAAAAAGCGAAAACTCAGAAGTTGTCACAGTAAAACACTTGCCTATTGACCGTCTGTAAAGACGATAAAGACCATATATTACTATTAGATTCCTTTCCTACTTTGTAAGTACTAAAATAGTATGGAATAGAACTGTTAGGAAAATAAAGTTCAGATTCCTAGGAGTATACATATTACCAGTGGAAACGTATGGATGTGAAGCATGGACATTTAACAAGACAATGGAATAACATATATGTGTTTTTGAATATGTGTTACAGAAGAGTTGTCCGTATAAGATGGACAGAGAAGAGAACAAATAGATCTATTTAGAAATAATTATCGATATAGTGGGATATTGCAGTAAAACTATGTAACAATGGCGAAACACGTATGCCAATCAATCTCAATCAATCAATCAATAGGGCTTAGTATTAGTTGTATGCTCCATTCAGACCATGGTTAAAAAATAGTTAGTTAGTTAGTTCCTTTCGTGCCAAAGGCGGCACATAGGGCAGAGGTTTTAGATCTCCATGTTATACGTTTCTTTGCTAGCAGTTGGAGATCTTGTATGGATTTACATCCCAATAGTTTACTTTCTTGTTGGATTGTTCTTCGAAGAGTGGTCTTTGGTCTTCCACGTTTTATTTTCCCAACTGGTGACCACATAAGGACTTGTCGATTTAGTCTCTTTTCGTCTGATCTAAGAACATGACCTAAATATTTCCACCTTCGTTTCCTTATAATATTTGATACGGGTTGTTGCTGTGTTCTATCTCTCACTGTGTTGTTAGAAACGAAATCACTCCATTTTACTTTTAATAATTTTCGGAGAGGTTTATTCTCAAAGCTGTCCAGTTTCTTATCAATTTTCTTTGTTGATTTCCAACTTTCACAACCGTAGGTCAGTACAGGAATCACACATGACCTAAATAATTTAACTTTTGTGCATATACTAAGGTCTTGAGAATGCCAGATATTCGTTAATTTAGTGAAGGCACTAGCTGCTATAGCAATACGAGAGTTTATTTCTTTCATCGTGTCTCCGTTGTTTGACACTTTACTACCCAAATATGTAAAATGTTCAACTTTCTCCAGTGTTTGGCCATTTATTACGATGTTGTCTAAAAAATAGTACATCTAATAAAATACAATTTCATGTAGCCTTTTCAACCTTAGGTTATGAAATGCCCTCGAGACATAGCCCTGACTAAGACACAAGAAAGAAAGATTACAACATGTGAAATGAGATGTCTACGAAAAGCTGTCAACGTTACAAGGAGAGATAGTGTGAGAAACGAAAATATCAGAAGCATCGTTGGTACTATACCATGCATACAGTACATCGAGAAGCAAAGAATCAAGTGGTTAATGAGAATGGAACCACATTTACTACCATCATGTGCCTACACTAATCGACACTCAAAGTGCAGAGCACGAGGCTGGCCAAGAACACGATGGATAGATAACATCTCAGAGTTCCTGCGAAAACATGGACTGACAACGTCAAGCGCAACATACCTGACACAAGATAGAAAACTAACTCTCCCCACGGCGCTTCACGGCAAATGTGGTTAAGATAACATAGATAAGATAAGATATGAAATGCTTGTCGCTTCACACTTCAAACTCCTAGTATGCAGGAGGTAGAAAGACCAATTCCTTTCATCACGTGTTGAACGTCGAGAGTAGGATTCAACACACAACCCATTGAAGTCCGAATCGATAGGCGAACGTTCGATTGATTTATTGATAGGACCATCATCATTGCACTTCGGGTACTAACCATGTGTGTTCCGATCTTTTCTTTTTTCTTTTTTTCCCGATCCAGAAGCACTTGAGCTGAAAGCTCTTCGACGCGGTGCCATGGACATCGTAACCCTTCGGTTCGGTGCCACGAACACCGTAATTCTGGGGAACCTGTGGCTTTTCTGCCAGTCCGCAGAAATGAACCCGCACTCACAGAAGACTTGTCACACGTAGTCCAACGCGCTACGAACACGCTGGGCAGGCGGGCAATTAAGATCTTCTTCTTAAACAGGAAGATCTCGGCAGCAGTGCACGAACTGCGTAGCACATGTAAGGGTTCTCAATGTAATTTAGAAGATGACGAAACTATTTTGTAGGAATATTAGTTTTTAATTCTGTTAATGAATTGTGTCCAAGCAGTGGCTTTTTAGCCTGATCTTCTCGATTTTGAGGTGAGATGGGTTGTTTTACGTTCTTAACATGAACACGGGAACTACGTTTTATCGTCCGTCTCCGATAGGACTAGGAAATCGATCTCACCTACACTGAAATCAGGGATCTCTGGAAAAATATTACTCCAGTGGCTTCACGAGGGAGTGAACCAACTACGTTTGTGACGAGAGGCGAGACCTTACCTCTCTGTCACAGAGACCCTGACGCTCTATGCATTATGCTAATCCCTTACACATTATTATATCTTATTCTTCACTCTTCACCCCCAAGGAGGCATAGGTTCGAAACCAAGGCTATCCAAGCCCTACTATCTAAGTCCATCTTTTCCAGATCTCTCCCCATTTTCTTGCATTCCGTCTTCAACTCCCGTCTCCAGGTGTTCTTTGTCGTCCCTTGCCTCATTACCAAGGTGCCCATCGGTAAGCATATCTGGTGTTTCTGTTAGGGGATCTCTTCATTGTGTGTCCTATTCATCGCCTCCTTCTCTGTATCTCTTCTTTTAACTTGGCGCTGTCTGTCCCGCTCTATCTCAGAGTTCCATGTTTATGGTTCTGTCATAACATCGAAGATGGACTATTATATGCAGACATCTATTGATGAGTATAACATCTTTACGAGTGCATTTTTTGCAGAGATCCCTAGGTTTGTTGTCGGAGCTACGGAGTTTATACTTTGTGCAATCAGTTATCAGTTATATGAGGACAATAATAATAGCACTCTGGACACACCTATAGGTGCTCAGATCTCCGCATCAACAAAAACAGCAGCGTTCAGCGGCCCAACACGCTTTGTACAATACTCTCCGCAGATGGTTTGTCATTTATGCAGAGAGGGACTGAGCAATAAAGGGTGAAACCCAGTGCTAAGAAGTCAATCATTCGGCTTTAGACTCTCGAGATCCGCCCGAGTAGTTACAGGGGTCAAAATTGGAGTGTAAAGAATAGAACCACTGTTACCTGCCACTCATGTCGTAAGAGACGTTTAAGGAGGTAGGACGTGGGGCTAGCTACCCTACATCGTAAAAACACTAGATGACTACAGAACGGAGAGCGAACCGAGTAAACGCTGGCTGAAACCGGACACATCACCGATGGATAAGCACTAGAGCTCTAAATGGTGCTGAAGATGTGATGTAAAACACACCAATGCTAAGGCTGCATGAATCAGATTTCCACATGAATAGAATTTATGGAGAGGTCTAGTACATCGTCTGGGCGGTGATCGCGAAGAGAGAGAGACCCTCAATCTAAATGTTACAAAATTCTTTACCCAACACCTGTTCTCCCACCTCTGATCCCACATCCCAATCCTCCACTACACCAGCGTTTCAACTTCCCAAATTAACTGTTCATTAAAATATCATATATCATTGTGTTACCCAACCTAAAAATAATCCTTTATACCAACCACCATTGTTAGTTTGACACGGGTGTTGTGGCAACCTTTGCACATCTTTCATGGCGACTACACTACATACAGAACCCTCCCCATCTCCTATACTCACATCGACAGACCTTTTCCCTACTCGATTTACCGGATTTTGCCGCCGGCTCAGTCCGGCACGCGTGCGAACGGCAGTGAGTGATTATTTCGAAAGTGTGAGCCGTAGACATATCCGCTAGGTTGTGTTCAACTATTTCCAGGACCCTATTGTAGGAATCACCAACTGCTGTCTGATAACACACAGAAAAACCATAATTTTTGCATAACTGTTCTCCTTCCCCACCCCTCCACTGTATCAAATTCTTCAATTTTGTCGCGAGTGCTCGCATGTGCATTTAAAAAAATCAAATTCAACTGATGGATCATAAATATACATCATAATCAATAGTCACTTTGTAAGGATCGGAGTATCGACGACAGTCTCGTATTCAAAGAAGAACATCTCAATCGGGTAGGATTAGCAGACTATTACAGGTAAGGGTGATGTTACATACCAGAAAATTGTTCTTTTATTGTTGAAGAAATCAAAGTATTATAAAAACTATACAAATATTTTTGAATGTTTTTTGTATGTTCGTTTATATGAGTACATTTAATCAACGTTGATGTGACAGTTACATGCACAGTTTCAAATATGGGTGACTGAGCTGTGGATAATCTCTAGATTAGATTAATGTATATGATGTAAAATGGCGACATGTTTCAGCGTTTGTGTTGTCGTTCTGATCGATTTTGTGACGCGAACAACATGTATCGTTGTGTGTGTTCATTGTTGTAGATAAATGAAGCATTTAGTGAATATTGTGTGTTCATGTGTAGTCTTGACATACTATATTCTTCTTCTTCTGCGATCCGCTATGAATTCAGGCATAGGCAAGACGAAACCTGGTGTAGCGCTTCTAATTGATATTTGCGTGAAAGCTTGCTTTCCTTATTATCATTGTCCTCCGATATACATGCGTGCTTCTCCTTCATAGGTATATCGATCTATCGTATGGACGCAACGATATGCTTGCAGGTATGACTGCTGTACAAAGCGGACGAGCCATAGACCAGGCTGATATTATAAATTCCTAAGGAGAGATGACGTGTAAATGATTCAAGTAAGAGTGGTGAATCTACAACATTAACCAGACTGCAAGAATACCAAGTCAAATGTGGTGTAGCTAGACAAGAACTCTATGCTGGTAGCCAAAGAAGAATAGTAAACCAACACAGAACCGGTGTCGTTAGTCACCACACGATGAGAGACATACTGAGGGAGAGATCGGAGCACTTATGGACTAATTGGTTCGACGTGCAGTGATGATGATCTGACGACTAAACTAAACTAAACTGAGAGACATACTGAGGGGGAGATCGGAGCACTTATGGAATAATTATTTCAATATGCAGTGATGATCCGACGACTAAACTAAAACTAATCTATATATCTTATCTCTATCCCTGTTGTGCTTTCTGGAGTCAGTTCGAAAAAGAGGCACTCGGAGCGAGCCACCTTGCCTTATGCACTTTGTACAAGGTAGGATTTAATGCTTCGGATAATTCGTTGTTTGCGTGGTCGTACTCTGCGTCTGCTGCCGTTTTATCTTAGTAAGTAAAGAACCCTTCTACAACTAGATATATATTGGGTAAGACGGTGTTAGGTCCGTATTTTTTATTGATTGATTGCTCACGATGGGTGATGTGGTCAACAACCCGCAGGTATCCTTTACTTCCCAGTGATTTTTGTGGTACCTAATTAAGGCAGTGTCGACCTGAGAGCCGTTACGGTCGGAAAACTATTCCACGCTCACTGTGTAACTGAACCAGGACCACTAGCCTAGGAAGCGAGTAGACTAACAACTACGCTACTGCGGCTCTCTATTATATCCGAGTGCTCATTCTTTTTGTAGGAACCTGTTCTGTCGTATCCTTGATGCGTGTCCTAACCATTAGAACTGGTATTTCTTAATATATTGTAGCACCGGCAAAGATCTCACTCTTCTTCTTATCTCGTCGTCTCAAATTTGTATCTTTTCCTGTATCATTTAGATTCAAGGTTTAAAAGCCGAAGGATTGACTTCATTACACCGGGTTTTACCCCATACTGCTCGGTCCCTCTCCGTAGAAATGGCACGCCACCTGCTGAGAGTATTGCACAAAGCACGAACTCCGTAGCTCCAACAACAATCCTAGGGGTCTCTGGAAAAAAATGCACTCGTGAACAGAATCGCGTGGTCCGGACTCGAACCCATGACCTTCGACTCACAAAACAAAGGGCTTAACCACTTAGACACAGTCGTGGTAAACACTTCATCCCAGACACTCCTAATCTTAGTGGCGTAGAGGTAAGGTTCTCGTCTCTTGTGGCACAGGTATCAGGTTCGTTCCCTCGTGGAGCCATCTGCATATTTTTCCAAAGATCCTCGATCTCAATGTAAGTGAGATCGAGTTCCTAGTCATATCGGAAGACGTACGGTAAAACGTAGGTCCTCTGTTCAAATTTGAGCACGTAAAAGAACCCTTGGCTGTTGAAAATCGAGACGAGCAGGATGAAAAGGCGCTGCCGAGCAAAATTCATTAGTAAAGATTTAAAAAAAAATTAACACAAAGATTTACCTCTTTTTGTAGCACTTAGAATTCGTCGTAAACACTTCATCTCTATCGTTTGAATTCTTCTCTTCTCATTTATTCTCAGTGTCCAGGTTTGACAGTCATAGCACAAGGTTGGGAGAAAAAAAACTGTGTTGAACATTGCTTTCTTGGTGTCCATGACTACGTGCTTGTTTTTTCAGTATTGGTTAACGCCCATGTGGTGCCAGGGGATCACAAGGGGAGCAAAGAATAGTAACACTGTGACCTAAAGACATGTCGTAAGGGGCGACTGAGGTAGGGATCTAGGAAACCTACCATAGTAAATAAAAAGCCTCGCTGTTGTGCTGGCCTACTTGTAGGCGCATAATTGCAACAACGCACAATAACTCTTAGACTTGGATCACATATAAATTACAAAGAGAGGTTAACAAGTGGTTGATATGGAGCGTTTGAAGAAGAAGAAGTATTGGTGACATGTTGACAAACGATGGAACGCAAACCATATTGTCTTCAATGATGATGATGATGATGATAATGATAATAATGATGATGTGTCGTGTTGGGTTGCATACAACTTTCGCTATTTTGATGGTTATTTATTCAAGTGAGCTAAGGAAGTTTTGTGAGAAGTTCTTTGTTTTTCGCCGCAAAAACAAAATATACTTCGTTACTTCTGTAATACTTCTTGTAATACTTCCTGTAATACTTCTTGTAATACTTCCTGTAATACTTCCTGTAATACTTCTTGTAATACTTCTTGTAATACTTCTTGTAATACTTCTTGTAATACTTCTGTAATACTTCCTGTAATACTTCTTGTAATACTTCTGTAATACTTCCTGTAATACTTCTTGTAATACTTCGTAATACTTCTTGTAATACTTCTTGTAATACTTTTTGTAATACTTCTGTAATACTTCTTGTAATACTTCTTGTAATACTTCTTGTAATACTTCTTGTAATACTTCTTGTAATACTTCCTGTAATACTTCTTGTAATACTTCTGTTAGTCATGTAAACTATTGCTCAATGACTTGTAACACTTCCTAAACTCTGTAAAGCATCTGAATACCTGTAAAAACCTGTAAATAACTCCTAGTAATCATTCTGCACTTGCTAGTCATACTTCCTGTAATCTCTTGTACATACTTGTAATACATGAATATTTCAGGGGTAATATGTCAGAATAGTTTTTTGTAATAACTCTTTAAACTTCGCAATTCTCCTAAGGAACTTTTATTATATCTTGTAAAAACAACTTGTAATACTTTTGTAATACTTCTTGTAATATTAAATTAATGTAATATATTAGTTTTATATATTGAATCTCTTTAAAATTCAACGAAAATTGCTT